>WOXC01002521.1:0-481886 GCA_011680675.1 Gymnobelideus leadbeateri
GGCATTTGTGTTCATAAATATTTCAGCCATATATTCTCCATTGAGCCAATGAAGTCTTTCCACATTAGAGTCAAGTTTGCTGGAAAGCTTTGGGTCATGTTTGTCCCCCCAAATTTTTGATCAGCTTCATTTTTGGAAAAAAGATTGTTCCCCCAGAGCAGCTTAGGATCATTAGTGTGAGACAGATCCACAAAGCAAGTCCTGTATGAGGGACCATCACTTGGATAGTAATGCAGAGCTAGTGGATAGCAAGCAGGATTTGCTCAGCCCATGACAGAGCTTGGCAGACATGGCATCTGCCTTCTCTTCAAGCCTGGGCCTTGCGTTCGACCCTGTCTGGGGTGGAGGGAAGGTTCCTGGCCCCTTTTTGTACACAGAAAAGTAGCCCAAAGGACAATCTTCTGTGTTTTCTTTGGAACTGAAGATACATGGCAAGGTATCTCTAGCCATAAAGAAATGCCACCTTCAAAAAGGAAGCTGCCTCTTTATTTTAATCTGCTGGCCAGAAAAAAAACGGACCCTTTCTCCCTTGGTTTCCTGGTGCAGGGACCAGGCATGCAGCTCCTTCCTGGCCTCCCCATATGCTACTATCTTCCTCCTTCACCCCCTCCCTTAATTAATTATGTAACCCAAACGCCAGCCCCAGAATCTGTCTAGCAACCGGATACCCACACCCAGGGTCCCTGGAGGCCAAGGACAATGGGCCAGAGGCCTGGCTGGCCCCACGGGCTGTTCAGAGAGAGAGCAGTTGTCAGCTCCACGAGTGAGAGCCTTGTACAAAGGCCTGGCTGTGCCCACGCCCTTCCTGGCTGTGGCCAGGCCCTCCATGGCAGCCAGCCTGAACGCCCAACGACCTTGCATATGGGCTTGCTGCAGCCCAAATCCCATTCTCTGCCTTTTAATCTGCCTTAGCAGGGGAGGGAATTATTCCCGCCGCTTTTAATTTTTCAACAGAGTCGCATTTTCCAGACCCTGTGCTCTCATGGTCTCCATTTCCTCAAACCCCATAATCAGGTTTTTTTTTTTTATATTCCTCTCTCCTGGCCCCGTCCTCATTCCCTGTCATCAATAGCCAGCCAAATATCCCTCTGCATCTCTCCTCTCCTAAGAGGGAAAAAATACCCTAAATGGAAATCCTAGTCCTTGTCCTGGTATAACACTTAAAGTCAAGATGGACTGGTACAGGGTAGAGTCTAAAAGGCTGGGGACCATCACTCATTGGTATCAAAAGCTCTGTCATCAACCTATAAGGCAGAAACGAATGGCCTCCTAAATCAGTCAAACATTTTAAACATCCCCGCTGTAATTGGCAATTTTGTAATATTTATTCACAACAGATCTGATTGTCAGAATCCCACTGGCCCCTCTCAGGAGGCTTTGCGTGAAATCAGTTTGAAATGGTGTGTCAATTTTTTTTTCCCAAAGTCACCATCTGGCTGATAGACTTGAGTCTATTCTAATACATTGACCCAGTGAATCGCTGCTAAACAATTCCCCCTGGGTTTCTCCCCCAATCCCTCCTCCCCTCCTCTCATCCCACAGACATCACTGCCTCCCCCTCTCTCAGGCAATTTGGGGAGAAACACACACAGAAAAGAAGGGATTGGAGTGAGGAGGGAAAGTGGGAAAAATGAATTTCAGAAAAGACTGAAATTCTGGTTCTCCTCACTACCTCTCCCTGGGGTACTAGGGGCCCCTACTGGTATACACATTCTCCCACTGCTCCTTCCCTGAATCAATCTGGTCAGAAAAGCCCAGCCGAGGCTAAGCAGTCAGAGCTGCCTTGCTGTGGGGCCATCAGCCACCTCCCTGGCCAGGCTGCCAACACAAATATTTGAGCAAATCCATTGCCTGTCCATGTGACAGCATCTCGAATATATTTAAGACCTTCAGAGGGAGGCAGTGATTCAGCCCCCACAAGCAGCCACAGGCCAAGACACAGATGGGTATTATTCACTTACCAAAAGAGAGAGGGGGAGAGAGAGAGAGAGAGAGAGAGAGAGAGAGAGAGAGAGAGAGAGAGAGAGAGAGAGAGAGAGAGAGAAAGAGAGAGAGAGAGAGAGAGAAATGGAGGGGGAGAGAGAGAAAGATCGACTTCTAGGGTGTTTGTCAGAGGATAGATGGGGTGCCTTTGGTATAATCCCAGGGGGCATAGTATGCCTATGTCTGAGTGAATGTGTGATTGGATCAGAGTCTGTCAGATCCCAAGGGCACCTCCCATTCCAAGGGACAGAAACTGGAAGATCTGAATAAGTTTCATCCCTGACTTTGTAGCTGTGTTGAACATCACCTGAAAAATGGAGTGAGATTTTTACTCCTTACTTCACAGGGCTATTGTGAGAAAAGTGCCTTGTCAGCCTTAATGTAGTAAAGAGATGTCAGCTGTCATTATTAATAGGGTTATATGAGCATAGATTCTAGAGCTGGAAAGGACCGCAGAGGCCATCTAGTCCAAAATCTTATTTTAGAGAAGAAACTGAGGCCCATCAAGGTTAAGTGAATTGTCTAAGGTCACCAAGGTAATGAGGCAGAATTTGCAGATAGGTCCTGTGATTCAAGGAGAGCTCTCTTTCCTCTGTCTCTAGTACCTAGAACAATGCTGCTGCCTTGCTGCACTTAGCTCTAGCTAGCTCTCTGGTCTCCTCCATCCTAACTCTGTTACCATTAGCCCTAAGATAGCTCCACTATCCACTATCCCACTATCCTCCTCCTTCCCCTCCCCCAACTCCCCCTACTCCCCAACTCACATTATAGAGCCATGGTAGGCTTTGGAAGGGTCAAATGCAAGGAGAATTAGACTTAAAATCAGACCTTTTAGTCACAAGCATTTTAAGAATTTACTATGTGTCTGGCACTATGCTAAGAACTAGAACTACAAAGAAAACCCCTGCCCCTGCCCTCAGGGAGCTCATATTCTAATGGGGAATGCAACATACAAATAACTGTGTGGATACAAGATATTTCTCTCTCTGTCTCCATCTGTCTCTCTCTTTTGTGTGCCTCTCTTTCTTTCTCCTTGCTGCCTTTCACTTCTCTTTTTCTCTCCTTTCTTTCTCACCTTCTCCTTCCTTCTTTCTCTACTTTCACCTCTTTCTCTCTCTGATCCTTCTTTTCTCCCTCTCCCTCCTTTCACCTCTCTTTCCTCTCTCTTTTTTCTCTCCCTCATTTTCTCTCTTTTCCTCTCCCACCCTCTTTCTTCTCTCTCTCCCTTCCTCTCTCTGTCTCTCTCTCTGTCTCTCTCTCTCTGTCTCTGTCTCTCTCTCTCTTTCCCCTTCTCTGTCTCTCTCTCTCTTTCTCTCTCTCTCTCTCTCTCTCTCTCTCTCTCTCTCTCTCTCTCTCTCTCTCTCTCTCCTCTCTCTCTCCCTCTCTGTCTCTCTGTCTCTCTGTCTCTCTCTGTCTCTTTCTCTCTCTCTCTCTCTCTCTCTCTCTCTCTCTCTCTCTGTCTCTCTCTCCCTCCCTCCTCCTTCTCTCTCTCTCTCTCTCTGTCTTTCAATGGAAGGAGGAAATGTCAGAGGGAGTGTACTAGTAATTGGGAGTTGAGGGGAAAGGAGACACTGGAAAAGTCTTCCTATAGAAGGTGGTAGTATTTCAGCTTGAAGCCAGGGGAGCTAAGAGGCAGAGGTAGGTGTGGCATAGTATTACAGGCACGGGGCACAACGAGTGCAAATTCATGGAGTCCAGAGATGGAATGTTCTGTGTGAGCAGTTAACTACAGGGGGGGCAGGGTGGCTGACTGTATAGAGGGGACAGAAGGGTAAGAAGACTAGAGAGTTAGAAAGTGATCAAGCTTGTGAAGGGCTTTAAATGCCACACAGAGGACTTGGTATTTGATACTAGAGGTAAAAGAAAACCACTAGCATTGATTGTTTAGGGGGTTGATATCATTGGATCTGTGATTTAGAAAAATCACCTTGGCAGCTAAGTGGAAGATAAACTGGGATGGGGAGAGATGAGTTAGGAAGAACGACCAGAAGACCATTGCAATGGCTCAGGCATGAGTAGGAGAGAGCTTGCAACAGGCTAGTGGCTGAGAAGGGAAAGGAGGGGATATAGAAGAGAGATGCTGTGAAGATAAAATGACAAGACCCACAAACACGTCAACATGTGGGGTGAGTGAAGTGAGGAATGAGGATGAGGGGGAGGATGGTGGTGCTCACAGCAATAAGAGGAAAGTTGAAAGGGGGTGATGGGTGGCTAGGTAGTGCAATGAATAGAGCACTGATCCTGGAGTCAGGAAGACCTCAGTTCAAATCCGGCCTCAGACACTTAACACAAAACTAGCCGTGTGACCTTGGGCAAGTCACCTAACCCCAATTGCCCTGCACTCCCCTCTCCAAAAAACAAAAAGAAAAGAAAAGAAAAGGGAGGTTGGGGAGAAAGATAAGTTCTATAGCTTTGGATCTGTTGAGGTTAAGATCCCTAGAGATCATCCAATCTGAGATGGTCATTACCAAGGCAGTTGGTGATTTGGGACTGGAGCTCAGAAGAGAGATTAAACCTCGAAATAGAGATTTCAAATAGTTTTCAAATAAATGATAATTGAATCTATGAGAGATGACAGGATTGTATAGAAGTAGGGACAGCTAGATGGCACAGTTGGATAGGGCACTGCCCTGAAGTTAAAAGGACCTGAATTCAAGTCTGGCCTCAGACACTTACTAGCTATGTGACCTTGGGCAAGTCACTTAATACTGATTACCACTCCCTTACCCCTCCAATAAAAAAGATTTTATAGAAGGAGAACAGCAGAGTCTTATCTACAATTAGTGGGCCTTGAGTTCAAATCCTGCCTCACCTGTGAACATGAACTTATCACTGAACTTCTTTGAGCTTCAGTTTTTTCATCTTTAGAAGTGAAGTCTGTGGTGCCCAAGAATGATAATATGATAATGATAATATAACAGCTAATATCATACTTACTACGTGCCAGACACTGTGCTCAATGCTTGCAACTGTTACTTCATTTGAGCTTCACAACCACCCTGGGAGGTAGATGTCATTATCCCCATTTTAAAATTAAGGATACTGAAGCAAAAAGAGGTTAAGTGACTTGTCCAGGGTCACACAGCTAGTAAGTGCCTGAGGCCAGATTCGACCTCAGGACTTCCTGAATGTATTTGAAGTTCTTTGCAAACCTTAAACTGGAGAAGGAAACAGCAAACCATTCCAGTATATTTGCCAAGAAAACCCCGAAGTCAGTAGTATGATCCATGGGGTCCTGAAGAGTCAGGCATGGCTGAATCTCTTAACAAACTCTTAACAAATCTCTTGAACAGCAAACCTTAGAGTGCCATATGAGTGCCAACTCTGTCTGGAATTTAAATAGAAAATCACTTCCCTGAGTGTGAGGATAGCACATTGCTTATCTAAACATATTATATAAATGTGATATACTGCCCCCCCCCCCATAAAATATAAACTCCATGAGGGTAAGGACAGAGACCTGGTATCTCCTCTATACCTTTTGTCTGCTTGCCTCAAGTTTCTCCCTGTTTCAATCCATTCTCCATTCAGCTACTAAAGTGATTTTCCTAAGATGCGGATCAGATCACTTCAAACCCCTACTCAAGAAGCTCCAAAGGCTCCCTATTGCCTCCAGGGTCAATACAAAATGCTCTGCTGGCATTCAAAGCCCTTCATAACCTGGCCCCCCTACCTTTCCGGGCTTCTTACATCTCACTCCCCAATACCTACTCTTCAATCCAGTGACACTGGCCCCCTCCCTCTTAGGTGAACAAGATACTCCATCTCTTGGCTCTGGGAATTCTGTTTAACTGGCCCCAATGTCTGCAATGCTCTCCTTTCTCTACTCCAACTAGTGACCTCTCTGGTTCCCTTTAAATTCCAACTAAAATCTTATGTACTACATGAAGCCTTCTCTAACCCTTTTCTCTTAGTGCCTTATGTTTTCTTATTATTTTATTTATTCTGTATATAGCTTGCTTTGCATAGATTTGTTGTCCCCCCATTTGATTGTAAGTTCCTTGAAGGCAAGAACTGTCTTTTGCCTCTTTTTGTATCCAAAGAGCTTAGCACAGTGCCTGTATAATGCCCTGAGATACCCATAGCAGCCTCTATGAATATGCACATGTATTTCCAGAGTAGATTCACAAAATATAATAAACTCTCTTCCTCAAAGGCAAAACCAAAATATTTATTTGGAACATCACTATTAGGATACAAGGAGCTAAGATTTAGCAAGGTACTCATCACCAATCCAGGAAGCACCAGCATCTCAAGCTTTCTTTCTGTCATGCCTCCCTACAAACAAGTTCCCCTAGGCGAGTTCCTTCCTCCACTCTGCCTCATCTCTGCTTTCTGCTCCCTGTTCCCTTGGACAAGCTCCTCCCACACTGGGCTCCATGTGACTCAGGTTGTATCAAAGCTGTGGGCTGGGTCAAAGTTCAAAGCAGGTCACATAAGCCTATTAATGAACGGGGAAGATCTTTCTATTCCATTAACATTGCAGCCTGGCACACAGTAAGCACTTAATAAATGTTTATCAAATTGAATTGAATCTTGTGTATATTTTCTTCCCCCATCTAGCACAATGATCCACATATAGGTGCTCAATAAATGTTATTGAATGAATAAAGGATTATAGATGTAGTGTGTGTGTGTTTGCATTTGTGTGTGTATATATGAGAGAGACAGAGAGACAAAGACAGAGAGAGAGAGAAAGGAGAGAGAGAGAGAGAGAGAGAGAGAGAGAGAGAGAGAGAGAGAGAGAGAGAGAGGGAGAGAGGGAGCTGTGATTTCATCAGTATGGGAATATCTTCTATAAGAAACAAATCACAACTGTCTATAACTTAATAACCTTTGAAGATTGCCAGAGGTAATGCTGGTAATTTGCCAATGATCCCACAGCTAATAAGTGCCAGAGGTATGATTTGAACGTAGGTCTGCCTGATTCCAAATCTAGCACTCAACACTTTTCTGTTTCTCATATCCATGTATAAAGGTTTCAAAACACTCAGGATGCTCCTAAGAGTACCAGCCCAGTGTCTAAGTGGATCCCTCCAATCTTACTTGATTCTTGCCTCTTCCCTACCCCAAAACCACCAGCCAGGACTTTCTACTATAATGACTAGAACTCTTTAAACATGTATCCCCTCCCTTATTTTCAGGTAGGTTCTATTTTTCCCAGGCTCCTACCGTTGGCATTAGAACTCATCAACTCACCAGGATGAGATCATTGATAGAGTAACAATGAGTGCTTCACCACCCTGACCCTTGGCACTGCTGCAGCCAATGAGGAGGTCACCCTGATGCCTGTGCCTTTTCTTGGTATTCCTCCTCCATGAATCTCTGAGACCCCGACCTCAGCCATACTTCTTCACCCTCTCCCTCATCCAGGAAGTATTGCAGACACACAGGTGCAGAGAATAGTTGTTATTTTAAACCCTAACATTCCCCCACTATGAACACACACACAAAAGCACCCCAAAGATTCTTTATCTTTATATTTCCAGCACCTGGCACAACACTCTGAATACAATAGATATTGTTATTGTTCATTCAGTCATGTTCAACTCTTCTTGACCCCTTGGACCATGTTGTCCATGGGTTTTCTTGGCAAAGGTATTGGAGTAGTTCATTTTACAGATGAGGAAACTGAGACAAATAGAAGTTAGGGCTCACACAGTAAGTGCCAGAAGCTGGATTTAAACTCAGGTCTTCCTGACTCCAGGCCCAGTACTTTATCCACTCAGCCACCTAGCTGCTTCCTAGGCAGAGGTTAAATGACTTACCCAAGGTCACACAACTAATAAGTATTTGAAGCCACATTTGAATTCAGGTCTTCCTGACTCCAGGCCCAGTAGTCTACCCATTGAACCATCTAGCTGCCTGGATATAGTAGATACTGAGTAAGTATTTTTGGAACTGAATCAAATTCATGAAAAATCCCATTTATTGATTCTCTGTATTCTAAGTGTCTATATGCTGTTGGCAAAATTTCATCAGTTCTCATATAGCTGATAAAATGATGCCAGTCCCAGTTCCAGGATTGTAGGAAACAGTTTCTTTCAAACTGATATAATAGCAAGACAATATAATAATTACAAAAGGAAATGATGCCACTAGGAGTATGTGATTTCCTAGAATATATTCTCCCTTCTAACCCTTCAGCCCAGTCCTTCCTTCCTAATGCTGATGGGCTGCTCTTGTGGGACAGCCCCCTAGGTGCATCCTGGGAACTCCAGGTTCTTGCCATCTGCTTTACAGCTGAGCTCTCCTACATGTGTCGTCTTCCTCAGTTAAAACATGAAGTCCTTCGGAGGAGGACCTGTCTTACTTTTTCTATATATAGCCTTCGTGTTTTAACATAGTGCTTGATACTTAATAAATAACAAACACTCACTAAATGCTTTTTCATGCATGTATGCCTGCATTCATTCATTCATTTATGTTGAGGCTGCTGGGGAATGTGACATCTTCTACCGAGAGAACAGAATAAGGGTTGATATTCCCTGTTTGCCTAGGGCAGCTCAGCTTTCTCCCATCTCAGTAGTTTTTAACTATGTCTCTAAGGAAATTAGAATAATTTCCCAATATATTCCTAATATTGAATCTTGCCTTATAATAAAATAAAATATGGGCGATACCCAATGTCTAAGAAACTGCATCTGGTATTATATGTATATGTATACTGTATATATGTATATAGATACTGTAGGTATTATATATATATATATATATATATATATATCGTAGATACTGGATATAGATATATCCTTATAGACATAAGGATACATATGTATATGTATCTGTATAATATAATATCCTGTATCTTTAGTACCCTCACTCTTTACTGGGAGGAGAGACATATTGTCATAGGATCATAGATATAGAGCTAAAAAGGACCCCCAAACCAACTAATCTGATCCCTTATTTTGCAGATGAGGAAACGGAGGCCCAGGGAAGCTGAGTGACTTTCCAAAGGTCAAATAGGTAGTATGCACCAGAGGCACAATTTGGCTCTAAGTACTATTACTCTAGAGTCAGTGATTTTTCCACTGCTTTTCTCTAGGGCCAAGATTGTTTATTGCAATTAATCTATAAGACAGCAATTTAGTGGTGCTTTCATTTACATGACTATAGTTATTGTATGGCTCAGTGGATAGATTTTTCGTGACTTAAAAATGACTGAATAGGGAAGCTGGGTGGCCCAGTAGATAGAGTACTGGGCTTGGGATTAGGAAGATTCATCTTCCTGAGTTCAAATCTAACTTCAGTCACTTACAGCTGTGTGACCCTGGGCAAGTCCCTTCACCCTGTTTGCATCCATTTCCTCATCTGAGCTGGAGAAGGAAATGGCAAAGCTTGTAGTATCCCTATCAAGAAAATACCAAATGGGGTCACAAAGAGTAGGGCATGATTGAAATGCCTCAACAACAACAAAAGTTATTATATAATAACTTCCTTCAGTTCTCCATTCTTTGTTCTGCATCAGTTAATATAAATAACTCCTCCCTTGTTTCTCTGAATTTCTAGTACACATTGCTTCTTATGACATAAGAGTATTTCTTTGTATTTTGCCGCCATAATCATTTCAGTTTTTGCTTCATCCTTTTTGTTTTCAGGTTCTTGCAATCACAGGAAATACTGCTGTGAATATTTTGTTGTACAGTTTTTTTTATGTTGACATCCTTGGAGAATACATAGAGTAGCTCAGCTTCAGGATACAGAGAAAGGGCTGGGGATTAGGACACAAATTTCTCCTCTACTAGTTGCTAGAGAGAGAAGGATTATGGGAGAAGGTATCCAGTCCCTTCTGATCCTGACAGATGCCAAGTGTAGGTCCATGGCAAGGTCTCTTGGAACCATGATATATCAATGAATTGGGTCTAGCCCAGAAGCATTGAACAGTAAAATGGCTAATAGTACCTTTTTAACCTTCAAAGTCTAGCCCTGGAAAAAGAAAGTGGGTTCTTTTTCCCATTCTATAGATCGGGGAACTGAAAAACAAAGAGACAGAGTATTCATTACCCCTTTTCAGGTTCCTGTGGTTTCTATCTGGGTCACTTAGTCCTGGTGACTCCTAGGGCTTCAAGCCTATTTAATAAACTCCTCTGTTCCATCAATGTGAACCTTTTCCCTCAAGCCTAGGGGCAGATAAATAGAATTATAGAATAATGGCAATGTTATTTTTTAGTTGTGTCTGACTCTTCATGACCCCATTTGGGTTGTTTTTTTTTTTTTTTTTGGTAAAGACATAGTTTGCAGTTTGCCATTTCCTTCTCCAGCTTGTTTTACAGATAAGGAAATTGAGACAAACAGGGATAAGTGATTTGTCCAGGATTGCACAGCTAGTAAATGTCTGAGGCTGGATTTGAACTCAGGCGTTCCTGACTTCAGGCTTGGCACTCTATTCACTGCGCCACCTAGATTCCCAAAAGGAGGCCTTTAGAGATGATCCTCATTTGACAGATAAGAAAATGGTCTCAGAAAGATTAAACAATTTATCCAAGTTTGCACAAGTCATAAATGGCTGAGCCAAGATTTAAACACTGATGACCTCATCCCAGATGTCATGTCCCTTCCACGTACTATACAGCCTCTTTGGCTTGGTGAGAGGGGGAGCCTGTCCCAGTCTTTTAGTTCAATTATACTTTTAAAAAAATAACATGTTGCTTTTAAATTCAGTCCAGTTTAATTAAATTAAATGCAATGAGCATTTATTAAGTACCTACTATATGCCAAGTAGGTGTTAGAGATGTAAAGACAAAAATAAAATAATTTTTTTGCTCAAGGACTTTATAGTCTACTGGGGGAAACTATGTAGAAATGATAAATAAATGTAAAAATATATACAAAATAATCTCAGGGGGATAGAACCATTGATGGTTCAGGGCATCAAGAAAGGCCTCAATTTCCCAGTTGTTAGCTAGTCTGAGGTGGGCTTGAGCTTGAATGGAGGGAGGAGTTACAAGATTTGAGAGTCTGACCATGGTTTAGCTGACTAAATAAAGCAAGAGGTCCAAGTTCCAGAGAGAGAGAGAGAGAGAGAGAGAGAGAGAGAGAGAGAGAGAGAGAGAGAGAGAGAGAGAGAGAGAGTTATGTCAGGGCCCTTTCTAATTCAACATCTTTGAGCTATGACACTATGAGGACCTGCCAGCCCTCTCCCTCACCACCAAAGCTGTTGGAATCCTTAGCAGAGCCTGGAGCCACTCCAGAACAGGTATTGGCCTAGGCTCAAAGAAGACCCTGGGGATTTCTGGAGACCCCAGTCCTGATATTAGGTTCAGGGCTGCAGTAAGGGGGTTCTCACATTCCTGAAGATACTGGGGGGCCACATCTTTACCGACCAATATTAGTTTATTGAGGTCTGCTTCAAAGGGGGAGAAATGCCTGGGCTTCAGGCCTTGTCTTAGACATAGCTTCCATAGAAACTGAGGAGGATCATGGATCCAGAGTCAGAAGGCACCTTGGAGGCCCCCTACAGTCCAACCCCTTTAATTTTATGGATCAGGAAGCTGGGGCCCAACAAGGTTAAACAACTTGCCCAAGGTCATGCAACATCTGAGGCTGTTTGAACCCAGAGCCTTTGATGCCAGAACCGATGTTATTTCCACTATACGAGGGGTGTGTGTGTGTGTGTGTGTGTGTGTGTCTGTGTGTGTGTGTCTGTGTCTGTGTGTGTGTGTGTCTGTCAGTGTGAGTGTGTATGTGTGTGTGCGTGTGTGTGTATGTGTGTGCGCTGGGGGGTGAAGGACTGGGGAGGTGAGGAGGTCTGTCAGATCACACACACACACACACACACACACACACTCACCCCCACCTTTAGCTGGCTCTGTGTCCTTGCCAGGCTGGCTTCTCCTCCTCCAATGGCTGCCTCAGACAGAAGATGAGCAGGTATCTGAGCCTTGCCTCAGCGTCTGTTGGAAAATCCAGATGAGACCAATGTGAGCTTCTGCAAAGCAAATAGTCTTGCAACTCAGCCCTGCTAATGGTGGGAAACCAGAGGTGAAGTAAACAAAGCCTTCTGCAGGTCCTCAGCTTTCCCACCAGCCTTAGGAGTTCACGAATGTTTTTTAATCTTTACTTCTAGAACCAACTGATTTCTTGCCAGGCTGTAACTTTTTTTTTTTAACTGATGTTCTGGCTATTAGAGTTAAAGACAACCAGGTGAAATAAACAGGCGTTGGCTCTTCCCCCACCCCCTCCTCACCCACTGAGTGGAATGGCAGCGCTTTCCCTTTCCCAGAGACAGCCTCCTCCTGGCTTCTAAGGACCTTCTGCCCTTTGAGAGAAGCCTAATGGATTTGCCACATAGACTCTGGGCAGTGTCTGATCAACACCACTGAGGACTAGAAGGCAGGCTGACTCCTGGGCCCAGCCTATACCAGATGCTTTTTAGGCAGGGCCCCATGCCTCCCAACATCCATTTCTTGATCCCCATGCAGAACACCCTCCCCCATCCCATTCAGTGTTGTCATGGAGTCTGGCATGATGGATTAAGAAGTCTGGCACCTTTCAATCTGGCAATGGGGAGCCACTGAAGATTTTTAAGCAAAGGGAGACAGGGACTGGGGCTGGGCTTTATAGGAAGATTAATTTGGCAGCAGTATGGATTAGAGTAATGACCTGGGGAACTAGTTCCAGCTCTGCCTCATGTGGCTATGTGCTTTGGGGCAAGTCCTTTCTCCTTTCCAGACTTTACAAATAAAGCCAGGAGATTGGACTAGAAATGATCCATGAGGACCCATCTTTCAGTTTTAGCATTTTATCTGATATAAAACATTCAGCTTGAGACCTTACCTAGCCTTTCCAGGGAATATGTACATTTCTTTTTCTTTTCTTTTTGGAGGGGGAAGGCAGGGCAATTGGGGTTAAGTGACTTGCCCAAGGTCACACAGCTAGTAAGTGTTAAGTGTCTGAAATAGGATTTCAACTCAGGTCCTCCTGATTCCAGGGTCAGTGCTCTATTCACTGTACCATCTAGCTGGCCCAGAATATTTACATTTCAAAGAAGAGCCTGGAGATGGCAGTGCTTGATCCAAAGGAAAGAATATATAATGATGAATATTAACTTCTGATACCAACTAGTATATTTTATATTGGGCTGCTGAACTTGGTCTGGAGAGCTGAGTCTGAGTGCTATGATACAATTATGAATTTTGATTATCCTTAATTAGTTGGAGAGCTATTCTTGGGCAAGGGAGATTCTCATGAAGTGTCCCTCAAATTATAGGAGGAAGAGCTTCTGGCTACTTATAAAGGCCATCTTGTGGACTAATTCTAGGCTCCCTGGAATGACTGAGTTTGTTCTATTCCAAGTGACTTGAATGATTTTGGCCTTAAGAAGCCTACTTTTCTGGAGAGAGATCAAGACCTTTTTCGTCTTCTCCTACTGGAATAAAGTCAGTGCAGTATGGTGAAAATAACAATGAACTTGAAGTTTGGAGACATGGGCTCTATTCTTGATCCTTCCACTTACTTGTTTTGGAAGATTCCCCCCTGTTGATTTCCATTTTCTGCTTTGTAAAAATGAAGAGTTTGGAATTTTTTTTTTTTTGCTTTTTGGAGGGCAATTAGGGTTAAGTAACTTGCCCAAGGTCACACGGCTAGGTTTTTGTTTTGTCTGTGCGTTAAGTGTCTGAGGTCGGATCTGAACTCAGGTCCTTCTGACTCCACGGCCAGCGCTACTCACTGCACCACCTAGCCGCCCCAAGAGTTTGGAATCTTAATGGAAAAATATTAAGTCCCAACTCCCCCAAATCATCCCCCAAATTGAATGCTATGTAGAGGTGGGGGACTGTAGTAGGGAACACTGCATTTATTCGTAGACTTGGTGGATATGTTGGTTGATTTTGATGATTTTGTTTCTGGTTCTATTTTTTAAAATTTTTTGTTAAAAAGGAAAGGCTTGATTATAACAAAGGGGGAAATGATATGTTTGGAAATAAATATGTTTAAAAAAAGGTATCATTGAAAAATAAAGGTGTTGGACTAGAACTGATATTGAAGGTCTCTTCTGGTTCTGAAATTCTGTGAACTGTTTCCTTTATTCAATTAATTCATTTGTTCATTCATGCAATAACTTAAGCCAGGTACCCAGCATCATAGCATTGTCCATGAGAGAGTCAGTAATGAGGCAGGCTTTTCTTGGACCCCATCCAAGATGTACTGAAAAGAACCTTGCCATAATGTAGACTATCACCAAGCCAAGCAATGTCATTGACGGTAATAGGGTTATAGTAAGACTCCAGAGTACTTCTTTGGTCCCCTGGGTCCGTCCAGGTGGGATGGAGAAAGTGAGCTCTAGGGATGGAATCAAAATCTCTGCTCTGTTTCACCACCAACAGAATCCCTCATTGTCTGGCCCTTCTCTGAAGAAAAATGGGATAAAAAGTCTGGATCTTCCTTTAGACTAGAGTTGTGTTCTTCTTTTGTGCCATGGATTCCCTTTTCAGTCTGATGAACTTATAGACCTCTTCTCAGAATAATGTTTTTAAGTGCACAAAATAAAATATAGTTATCCCTTCCACATCACAGGGGTTGGGGATGTGGTATCCTTCTACGACCTGGAAAATCCAAATTTTTTTGGCCCTTCCTTCATACTGAAGAAGAGGTCTGAATTATTATAGTATCAAAAGGTAAAATTTGTTGATATTATGCAATACTATATATATATGTATATACATATATATATATAATGCATTTCTCAGTTTCTAAACTTTTTCTGTCACCTGCTGGCCTTTTCATAACGGCTGTGGCTTCCACAAAACTCCCCCAAAATTTCCCATTTAATTTCTTATGCCAACCGATGATATTGAAACCATGATGCAGAAAGTCATAATGTGGAAGGGATACCTATAGTATTACAAAGGAAACCAATTCTATTGAATTTTAATTTTCAAAATATTTTTTAAAAAACAAGTTCATGGATTAGAGAGATAGACTCACAGGAATGAATTCAAGTTGAGACAAGAGGCCTTGATTCCAGAAGGGGGGAGATGAGGGAAATGCAGTCTGTTTAAAAAAAGATCCCTTCTTTAGGCCCTAAGTTTATAATAGCGGGGAGAGCTCATTATCCCAAAAGTTGGTTTGGGCTGAACATACAAATAGATTCCAAAAGAGTTCAGGAAACAAAAAAATAAACAAATAAACCCCAACACCTATGGTAGCTGTAGAAGGATATGAGTCACGCATTTTTTACAGCTGGAAGGTGATCTGAGGTCCTCCACCCCATTTTGTAGAGAAGAAAAATGAGGACCAGCGACATGAAAGGTCTTTCCTAAGATCACATAGCTAGTTGGCAGCACAGCTGTAAGTAGAGAGAACCTAGGGTCTGTCTTGATGGAGTGCCTTGCTCAGGGCGTGTTCTTTCCATCACACTGCATAGTCCCTATTCTGTTGGGGTTGGCATCAAGGAAGACATCCCTATAACACGTCCTCAAGCGCCACTCTCAGACACCAGAAATAGAATCCAAGGGTGGATAAACTATGGAACTGTCCCTGGCTACCAATTCTAGTGATCCCCAAATCCTAGAGCTGGAAGGAATCTCAGAGGTCTTTGAGACCAATTTCCTCATTTTATAGATGTGGAGCCTGACATCTAGGGTAGGTAGGTGACTTACCCAAACCCCATAGCAATGAAGCATCAAAAATGGTATTTGAGCCCAGTTTCTCTGACTTTAGAATTACTACACTCTATTTTTGCTTTTTTTTTGGAGGGGTAATTGGGGTTAAGTGATCACAAGGTCACATGGCTAGTAAGTATTAAGTGTCTGAGGACCGATCTGAACTCAGGTCCTCCTGACTCCAGGGCCGGTTCTCTATTCACTTCACCACCTAGGTGCCCCCAGAATTAATACTCTTTTATGTGTATTTCTCTGCTTTCTATCTCCCTATCTTCGTCTCCTTCCCACCAAAGCTTCTAGATGATAGAGTGGACTGACATTTTTTTTTAAATGAACAAAGAGGAGATTTCTGTCCTGGCCTGGCTTCCTAATAGGGGACAAGGTATAGGGTCAGAGAGAAGGAGAATTACTTGACCAGGACTTCGCTCTTCATATTTCCATACATTCTTCCTCAAGCTGGGAATTTCCTCTGTATTCATATTGCTGGGTTAGAAACTGCTACCCCAGTAACATGTGGCTTGATCTAGCAATCCAGTCTCCGGTGTGAGAAAGCAGATGATGCAATTTCATTGCAATCGGCCGGGCCTACAGCTGGGAAGCAAGTTACAGACTGGGTCCCAGTGAAGCAGATCATAAACCCTTGTGGGGCAGAGAGAATTGACAAGAACTGTGTAGAACTCAAGAAAAAAAGACACCTTTCTCCCCCCAACCCTCCACCCCCAATCCTCCCCCCACCTCACCCAGGAGACATTTGCCAAAGTCTGCGGTGTCACGCTCTTTAGATAAATGCACAAAATTATTGCTTGCATGTTTTAAACTTTGAAGAACAGTCTGCTATTTTTCTAAGGATTATGCAGTAAGACACCTACAGCCGTTTACATAGATTTCACATGTAGAGCTAAGATAACACATCATCTACAAGGGTGTTAGCCGCTCAGGTAGGGCAGTCCCCAGTGTACACCAGGAGATGGTGGGCTTTCAATTGGCAGCCTCCTGGGCTCTGATCAGGCTGTGCTCCTTCCACTGCCCTGACTGTCAGGAGGGGCCCTCAGATGATACCAAGCCAACCAGCAGGGAGAGGGGCCTGGCCACCAGAGGCCACTTCATTCTGCTTGGAAGGGCTCTCTCTAGGACTTCTGTAGAAGGCAGAGAACCCACTTGGGAATCAGAACACCTGAGAGGTTTACAGGATCACATAGACTTGCCAGCTGGGAACGTCACTGGCATCTAACCTGATCTCCTTGTTCTTCAAAGGACAAAGTTAGATTTTAGGTTCTGTAGCTTCTTAGCTGATTAGCCTATGCAAACCACCCAGTGAGATACTCTGACAAGAGTGCAGGACCTGACTTCAAATCCTGCCTTAGACACTTACTAGCCAGGTGACCTCTCAGCCTCAGTTCCTCATCTGGAAAATGGGGAGGATAATAGCACCTACTCTTCAGATTTGTGAGGATCAGAGAAGATAACACAAAAAGTGTTTTTCAAACCTTAAGGCACTACATAAATGTAGGTTATATTTTCCTTTGTCAGATCCTCTTTTCTGTTACAAAGAGCAAATGAGGATCCAAGTATGAAAGTGAAGGACACTATTAATATGCTCAAGAACAATTTGCAACAAGTTGCAATATTATCCTATTCATTTAGAACCTAATTTGAAATACACGATCTTGCCAACTACCCTAAAGTTTACCTTTGTGGTTGTTTAGTTATTTTTCAGTCATGTCTGACTTTTCATGACCCATTTAGGGTTTTCTGGGCAAAGCAACTAGTTTGTCATTTTTTTTTTTTTTTGCTTTTTGGAGGGCAATTGGGGTTAAGTAACTTGCCCAAGGTCACACGGCTAGGTTTTTGTTTGTGTGTGCGTTAAGTGTCTGAGGCCGGATCCGAACTCAGGTCCTTCTGACTCCAGGGCCGGCTCTCTACTCACTGGGCCACCTAGCCGCCCCTAGTTTGTCATTTCTTCTCCAGTTTATTTTTTTTTACAGATGAGGAAACTGAAGCAACCAGGGTTAAGTGACTTCCCCAGAGTCACACAGCTAGTAAGTGTCTGAATTGGGATTTGAACTCATGAAGATAGGTCTTCCTGTCACTGTGCCATCTACCTGACCCAGGCTAAAGTTTACCTTTATACAATAGCTAAAAGGATTGGTCTAACAAACCAAAAGCTAAGCAAAAAGGGGTGAAGGGCAGAGCAGTGGAGGAGTATATTAACCCTAATTTTTGTGAATAGACCATTTCTAAGCTTTTACCACATTATTAATCCACGCATCTACAAGTAGTTAATGAACCCATGGCACTCATTAAAGGTCAACTCCTGTTTATCCATGTTCTGTTAGCTGACATGGAAGACTTGGGCTCTACTCACTTCCAAGCCTCCAGTCTCTCAGTTCTCCAGTCTGAGTCACTGCTGGCACATCTTCCTAAAGTATGGCTCTGATTACGACACTAATCTTCTATTCCAAAACCTTCAGTGGCTCCCCATTAGAAATAACAACAAACAACAACACAATTTTATTGATATCTTATGATTTCCTCCCTTTATCCCTCCTCTTCCTTCTCCTAAGAGCCATCTCGTAGAACAAAGATTTTTTTGAAAGAAAAACAAGAGAAAAAAATTAGCAAAATCAATCAATACATCAAAAAAAGCTGACAATATTATATGGAATGTTCCTCATCGTATCCCTTCCACCCACCCCACCCTTTTCCTTTCCAACATCTCTATAAAGGAATGGTTTCTTTTTGTATCTCCTAGTTTGAAAACAAGACAACACAAAACAAAACTGGATCTCTGATTTCATAGATATAACTCCTAATAAGGGAAGTTCTCCCCGCCTCTTCCCCCATGAAGATTGGCACTTGTTCTGCAATTTATTGTTTTAGAGAGCTGCCTGGAGGCACCAAGAAATTAAGTGACTTGCCTATGGTCACACAGGCCGAATGTATCTCAGGTGGGACTTGACCTTGAGTCTTCCTGACCTTAACTTAACTTAAGTTCCTTAACTGACCCACTACACCAATGCTGACAAATTCAAATAGAAAGAAGTCACTAACTGTATATAAGGATCTCTGTAGGTCACATATTGACTTAGAAAGCCATATATTAACATTATCTCTGTTTTATTGTGTTTTCATTTAATTTTAATATATTTCCCAATTACACTTTAATCTGGTTTTGGTAGCAATGTTGTAGACTGAGTGTTTGATATTTCTGCATTAAATCATCCTGTCACTCCACTGCATATATTTCAAATTCATTAAATTAGCATTCAAGGCCCTCCAAAATCTAATTTTAACCTACCTTTCTTTTGACCTCTGAAATATCATATTCCAAGCCCTTCGATCCCTTAATGTAGAAGCTGCTAGATCTTGTATTATCCTGATTGTGTTTTGGCAATACTTAAAATGTTTCTTGCTGACTACCTGTAATATTTTCTCCTTGATCTGGGAACTCTGGGATTTGGCCATAATATTCACAGGAGTTTTCTTTTTGGGATCTTTTTCAAGAGGCGATTGGTGAATTCTTTCAATTTCTATTTGCCCTCTGTTTCTAGAATATCAGGGAAGTTTTCCTTGATAATTTCTTGAAAGATGGTGTCTAGGCTCTTTTTTTGATCATGACTTTCAGGTAGTCCAATGATTTTTAAATGATCTCTCCTGGATCTACTGTCTAGATCAGTGGTTTTTCCAGTGAGATATTTCACATTGCCTTCTATTTTTTCATTCTTTTGGACCTGTTTTATAGTATCTTGATTTCTCATAAAGTCATTAGCTTTTATTTGCTCAACCTACCTTTCTTAATGCGCACTTTTGTTGTTATTCAGTTGTCTCCCATTCTTCATGACCCCATTTGGGGTTTTCTTGGCAAAGATACTTTGATTTTCATTTCCTTCCAAAGATACAAAGGTTTTCAATTCCTTCTCCAGCTCATTTTACAGATGGGGAAACTGGGGTACATGGATTTAAGCAACTGCCCAGGGAAACACAGCTAGTAAGTGTCGGAGGCCAGGTTGGAACTCAGGTATTTCTGAGGCCCACATTCTATCCACTGTGCTGCCTAGATGCTATTCTAACCAGACTGGATTAATGACCACCCCTGATGCATCTCACACTTACCCGCCTCTAGGCCTCACACTGTTCCCTATTTACAAAATGTATTTCTTTACTCCACCGCTGTACTTGTTGACATATTCATTCTTCAGGACCCAAGTCAGGTGCCACCTCTTCCCTGATGCCCCCAGCTGGAACTGTAAAAGTACAAAGCGATGGCACTTAGTCCTCTTAACATCCACGAAGGCGGCCGAAGCAGGAGCTGTGGAGCTCTTAGAACTTGGTCAGACATCAAAAACACCAAGGTCATCCACTGCATGTCAGGCCATCGTCAGTCATCTTGACTTTTGTCTTGCAGCTGGACATCAATGATTTTGGAAGAGAGAGGGAGGCTGCTGGCTTTGTGCAACTCTGCCTTACTTCAGTCCAACTCATGCTGAAGTCAAGACATCACCTATGATGTCATTGGTCCTCTTTGAAAATGAAAGACAAACAACAAAGCACTGGTTTCATTCTGCATTAAAATTATCTATATCCAAGTCTTATCTCCCTTCCAGATTGCAAACTTTTCTTTTTTGAAGGGGGGAGGGCAGGGCAATTGGGGTGCCCAGATTATAAACTTTTTACAGCAGGGCTGGCTTTCTCTACCCATAGGAAACCCTTGGCAAATATCTTTTGAATGAGTGATTGAAGTCCCTTACTATATGTATTTGCTCTTGCTACTTTGTGGAAGAGGAAGATGTCTTTTTCCAATGACAATGGGGGTGCTTGTGAATTTAGCCTATAAAGGTACCAAATGATTGGTTTCTCACCATCAGCTTCCCAGGACAGCATTTGTTATTTAGTATTTTCCCTGAGACCAGGTGGGGTATTTGTCCAGAGCACGTTAAGTAGGCCTGACCCATACCCTCTGGAAAAACAGAGAGAATCAATAACAACAATAACAATAACTCACATTTATATCAAACTTTAAGGTTTGCAAAGCACTATATATATATATATATATATATATATATATATATATATATATATATATATATATATATATATATGCTCTCAATTGAGCTTCACAATACACAGCCCTACCCACCATCACCTCAGGACTAGCCCCTATCCATTTTTGGAGTAAATGCTACATGTTTGGTGTGATATGAGGAGGGGAAAAGGGGGCTTTTGTTTTCCCATTAACTCTGAGCACTAGTGTGTGAAATTCCACCATTATCACCCCCTTTGGGTGACACAAAGCCTATAGTATTTTTATCAGGGAAGGATAACAATTAAGTTTATCAGTTTTTAGCATTCCAGCATTTATTTATTTGTCAGAGGAGCCAATAGAGAATTCAGGTCCTGAGGGTCTGAAAGGATCCCTTAGATAGGTCAGGGGAAGTCTGGAGGATGAAGCACAGAAGGAGGAAGGCTCTGGAGGTGAGGGGGGGTGGCTTGGGAATTCAAGATAATTATTACCGGAGGTGGGAAGATTAGGGAGAGCAGGGGGGCTGTTTTGGGTGGTACCAGGCCAAACTCCACCAAGGTGAAAGGGCTGATGAATCCCTCCCATCTTTACATTTTCTCCATAGTGAGACACTATGCTATTTATAGTACCAAAATAACACAATACACATTTACATATTCTTGGTTCCTATTTTTCTATCCGGTGAAAGCTGCAAGAGTGCACAGCCCACAGCAGGCTGGTCTAAGTAAGGGTGAGACTTAGCTGTCTTTGAGATACCAATTAGGAAGCTATTGGAATAGTTCAGGAGAGAGGTGATGAGGGTTAGAGCTAGGGTGTCACACACCTCCCCAGCGTGTGTAGACACATGCCTGTGCAAAGCAGGAAACTTCCATTAGTGGAAACAGTGAAATCTAACGGCCCATTTCTGTCCTCTTGTACTCCTATCTGGGAAACTCTCTCTGTTCCTGGCTTCCAGATTCCTGTTGGAAGATTTTCCTGCTTTTGATTAACTGTGGTGTCGGCTATGAGCTGGTTCAATGGAGACCAACCTCCACTTGCTTATCTTTGGTGTAGCCTCCTATCTGGTACAGGTGGAGCCCCTTCAGCAGTGAGTGGGTGAGAGCTTTGCAGATGGAGTTCCCTTAATGACAGAACTATATTTCATTTGCTGGTAGTGGTAGTGGGGGCAGGGATCTGCTCTCCCAAGTGGGGACACACAACAAAGCTTTCTTAAATTGCAGGTTTGACTGGAATGTTTACCTCAGCGAGTGATTATAGGATTCCCCAGACTTTCCACTGAGGAGGCTGTCTCACCTTCTGGGCCTCAATCAGCAATCCCAACACAAAGAAATGGAGAATTTGGGGAGGGGAGGAGCTTAAAGAGGCAAATTGGGTAAAAAAAAAGAGAGGGTCAAGGGGTGCTAAGACCTAATGTTGCCCTCATCATATAGGAAGAAAGGAGGAAGGTAAGGAAGGGGGCATGGCCAGGCATCATGTAAAGAGAATCACTCTGTCAATGCTGGGTAACTGGAAATGAATGAATGCACAATAATAATAATTACAGCTATTACCTATAAAGGGCTTTAAGGTTTGGAAAGCATTTTATGTATGTTATCTCATTGGTTCTCATAAGAACTCTGCTAAGTAGAGGTTACTATTATCCCCATTTATCCGATGAGGAAACTGAGGGTGGGAGAATTAAGTGACTTGTCCAGGGAGGAGAGGAAAAGGGACAGAGGGGAGGAGAGGAGACGGGAGGGGAGGAGAGGAAGAGAGAGAAGAGAAGGAGGGGAGAGAAGGAAGAGAGAAGAGAGGGGAGGGGAGGAGAAGAGAAGGGAGGGGAGGAGAGGAAGAGAGAGACGAGAAAGAGAGGAAGAAGAAAGAGGAGGGAGAAAGGGGGAGCTCATATTCTAATGAAGGAAACAGCATGTAAATTACTAGGAGGAGAGATTTGAGCTGGTTCTAAATGATGGTTAGAGAGAAAATAAGAGAAGGGGAGGGAAGGAATTGGGAGAGGAGGAGAGGGGGGGCAAAAGAAAAGCAAAGGTTTATGAAGGGGAATAGTGGAGATGCAGGCTAGAAAAGATGGTTGGGGAAGGTTGGGGAGGGTCTTGAATATAGGCCAAGTGACTTTACCCCAGATGCAATGAGGAGGCATGGAAGGATTTTGCACAAGACAGTGACAGGATGTTGCTCCACAAATATGCCTGCTCCCCCCACCCCTGCAAGAGTAGAACTCTTCATCCAGAGCCCTGTCTCAATTTCTTCCCTGAATCAGGGGAAGAGGGGAGATTGGATCCTGTGGAGTCAGGCTGAGCTCTGCACTGATTGCACACATCTGTCTTCCCCTGACAGCTGGGCCTGTTAGTGGAGTGAGTCGGCTGTTTAATTTACCTGACTTGTTAACAGCTCACTGTTTGGAAGTTGTAGGAAGTAGCTGATTTCACATTTACAGTCACAGCATTGAATCCCCATTGGATGACTAAAATTCACAAATAATCTGGTAATTTGTCCGCTGTCTGGGGAGCCCATGGGGACACTGATCAGTATATATCACAGTGTTTTGGTAAAAAGATTGATGAACAAAGAAGAGCGTGGAGCCGGCTGGCAGCCTTCCAGGAAGGCCTGTTGAACACTCCAAACCAAGTCAAGTCTTTGCTGGAGGAGAATCTGGATATTAGGATTTTTCCATTCTAGCCTGGACATGGAGCTGAAAACCTGACTGGGTGGGTGGGGATGAAGGGTGAGAGGAGGGACCAATCTCCAAGGCCTCTGGATCAGGGCTCTGAAGTCCCCTAGATTCTCAGACCTTTGCCCTTTAGTTACACTTATGACAGAACTTCCAAGTTACCTACCCAATAACAGCTTTTGAGGGGCGGTGGAAAGAACCAGTTCTGAGTGAGGAGATTGTGTTTCAGATGCTAAATCTGTTACTTGCTGTGTGGCCTTGGGTAGGATTCCTTTAACTGTCTAGGGACTTGGTTTTTTAATCTGTAAAATAAAATTAGATTAAATGACCTCTCAGGGACCTTCCAGCTCTAAATTTATAATTCCACAATCTAGTCCAACGCCCTCATGTTACAAGTGAAGAAACTGAAGCAGAGAGAGGTTAAGCAACACGCCTGATATCCCATAGGTAGCAAAGAGCAGAATTGGGATTTGCACTCATCTTGTGACTTCAGATCCAGTGCTCTTTCCTGACCTTACACATTAGTTTCAGGGAAGAGAATCCTTATTTTCTGTAATATATACCTCTGGTGGCTTTGCCAGAGATAGGGTCACGAACCAAGATGGACCAATGTCCTGATCTCCTCATATTGGCAAGTCTGATGTTAGCCAGAATGTATACTCCTTGAGGGCTGGGTTTATTCTACTTGGATATCATCTGTACCTAAGAAAGTGTTTGGTATGTAGTAGGTACTTAATAAATGCTTGTTGTTTGATTGATCTAACTAGCCTCCTGATATTAGTATCTCTCTGAGAATCTTCAGTGTCTGGAAGCTGCTCCACAAACATCAGAGTCACATCATGTCAGAGCTGGAAGGAATCACAGATGCCATCTAGTCTATTTGACAGATAAGTAAATCAAGAGGGAAGTGACTTCCTCAAGGTCACACAGGTCACATAACAAATGACAATGCTGTGACCTGGATACCCTGACTCTCATTCTACGATTCCTCCCACTACTCCATATGCCAAAGAACATTTTAAAATGAAATTCCAGCCAGTTGGAAGCAGCCTTTGCTTTTCATGGTCATAGAGGGAAGGGAATAAGCATTTATATAGTGCCTGCTGTGTACTATGTACTGTGCTGAATGCTTTATAAATATTATAAATAAGCATTAATAATTTATCATGCCCACTCTACAGTTTAGGAAACTGAGGCAAACATAGGTTTAATGACTTATCTAGCTAGTATCTGAGGTCAGATGTGAACTCAGGTCTTCCTGATTACTGATACTTGAAGAAATTGATTCAGGCTATTCCATGAAAGGACAAAGACTGAAGCTGAAACTTCAATACTTTGGCCACATAATGAGAAGACAGGATTTATTAGAAAATGCCCTGGTGTTGGGAAAGAATGAAGGCAAAAGGGAAAGGGGACACTAGAGGATGAGATGGATAGTGTCATGGAACCAATGAAAATGAACTTGGACAGACTTTGATAGACAGTGGAGGACAGAAAGACCTGGTGTGCTCTGGTCCATGGGGTCATGACTGAACAACAACATCCAGATTACAGGTTCAGCTTTCTATCCACTGCACCACCTAGCTGCCTCTCTTCATGGAGACAATGTCTCCCAAACACATTTATAAGCTGGGCTACTCTTCCCCACCCTGATTGTGGCAGTGGCCACACTTGCCTTAGTGCCTTAGTGCAGCCCCCGGGAGCAACCAGACCAAGTAGATTTCTTTCACCATGTCAGACCCTGAAGAGTGAATCTAATGATAACCCTCATGGAGACAGCACTCTGAAGATTACAAAGTACTTTCTTCACTACAGCCCTGTAAGGGAAGCCCATGAGGCTGTATACATTAGCTGCCCGTAGATTGACTTAAAAAGCCTGACTCCAGAATCCTCAGTATTCCTCCCAGGTACTGTTTGGTCTCAGCTTCTGCAGACCCTTTCTGGAGCTGTCTCATTCCTCTTGTCCCAGTTTTCTCCCAGACTCCTGCTCTCTGAGTACTTTTTGCAAGACTCTTCTTGGAAGTTATTCCTACTGTGGGATCTAACAATATCTCTTTTGAGAGGGGACTATTGTATCATTGAATCAATATTGGGGCAGTTTCTGCATATTGCCACACCCACTGGACATCAATCTGCACCAGTAGCTATGCTGGTGCTGGAAGCTGGTGGAGTGGGGGAGCTGTCTATGTTGAATGGTGCTAGTTCTTCCTGCCTCAGACACTTGTTAACTGTGTGACCCTGGGCAAATCGCTTAACTTGTCTGGGTCTCAGTTTCCTCATCTACAAAATGAGAAGGTTGGGAATAGATGACCTTTAATTTTCCTTCTAGATAAATATTTGTGACCTTAGAGTGATGGTTGCTGACATTTATTTTTTACTATTTTGTATTTATATTTATTATTTTTATGTTATATTTTACTATTTTATATTATTTATTTTCAGGTTAGCAAAGCACCTTCCACATACATTTAATAATGCTCCAGTATCCTTCCCCAACTACTCCTCCTCCCCTTTCTGCTTCCCCCTTAGCCAGCCTCAATCCATCACATTCTTCTCTCTGAGGGCAGGAGAGCTGGCTCCCCTTCAAGGTTCCATTTCTTGCTCTGCACAGACACACACACACCCTCCACCCTCACACACACACCCTGGAATGACTGCTATGAGGACTCAGGCAGCCCAGCTGTGACTAACCATTTTTGCGTACCTGTGCGCATTAAGAAAAGTTGCAGGCAGCTCCCTGTCATTAGAAACCCAGAATATAATCACCAAATGTAATGCTTTTTATCATCATGAAATGGATCAGTGCACAGGAAGGCTAAGGAAAGACAATTAGAAATGTTGGTGGAGATGAGAAAGAAAAAAACTCATATTTCCCGTTGACTTGCTTTTTTTATAAAGAGTGATTCATTCCTTAATTGGGAAATGTAATTTTGGGGACTACTGCTCTGCTCTGGATTTGGTTGTGTGGCAAATACTGCTGTTTCCATGTCTTTCTTTCTTTCTGTGTTTTGATTGATCTCTTTCATGGCCTTTGATGGTGACTTTGATTTTCTGTGGAGAGATGGTTGATTCTTTGGGAAGGTCAAACTACCACCTGGGCTGCAGTTGGAGTTGTGTGGTCTAGGGCCTAGTTCTTCCTTTGGCACCAGCTCTCTTTCCCTGGGAGCCCAATCCTAACAGCAATATGGCATATTTACTGAGGATGGTGTTTGTCCTTTGTTTTCAAAGACAACTAACTAATGACATCATGGGTGATAACTTGACTTGTTTGTAAATTGGATTTAAGTGAGGCAAAATTGCATAAAGTCATTAGCCTCACTCTTCTAGAGTCATTGAAGTCCAATGGCAAGACAAAAGTCAGGATGACTAGGGATGGCCTGGGATGCAGTGGGTGACCTTGGGGTCTTCGATGTTTGACCTAGCTCTAAGCACTCCACAGCACCTGCTTCAGCCAACTTCATGGCTGTTGGAACAAATTGTTCTTGTCCACTCATTCCACCAGAGAAAGTCTTCCTGCTTGGGGTAGACGCCCACCTAACTCCCTGATGAATCTGAGTCCTGTTGGTTTAGCCTGTTTGCTGATACAGTTTTCCCAGGGTGTGGCTGCTGTGCATACTACAGCTTCTTGGAGCCAGAGGTGAGAATTGGGTGCCAAAAGTAGATGAGGACTCAGCAAGCCCTCACACAAGAGGTGCTAGTCCTCCATGAACATCCCATACACCCTCTACTGAGAATAGTTGGGAATCAAAAGACCTGGAATCATACTATGCCATCTTGGGTAAATCATAAGGTCATAAGATTATAGGACTTAGAGCAGTCTAAGTTCAGTGGATGGAATGGTGGACCTGGAGCCCAAAGACTTGAGTTCAAATCCAACTTCTGACATTTACTAATTGTGTGAGCAAATCATGTTTGTTTCTATATATTTGCATCATATTTCTGTCTGCTTCTGTTATTTTTATTGTAAAATGCAGATAATAATGACACCTGCCTTCCAGAACAGTAAGAATCAAACGAAATAATATTTATAAAGCATTTAGCATAATGCCCAGTTATACAGATGCTAGCTCTTATCATTAGCTGGAAGGGACCCTAGGGATCCCTTAACCTGTTTATGCCTTAGTTTCCTCATCTGTAAGATGAGGCAATAACATTTGAACTTTCTACTTTATGGGTCGTTGAGAGAACTAGATGACAAAACAGTCAACATTTAAATGCCCATATGAGCATTCTTCCTAAACTCCTATTACTCCAATACAGGATCAGAGATTTAGAGCTGGAAAAGAGCTTAGAAGGGTCCCCTTTTCAACGGAGGAAGAAAATAAGGCTCAGAGAAAAAGTTAGTAGCTTGCCTGTGATCACATGGCTACTAAAGGTGAGAGGTAGGATCTGAACCCAGGTCCTCCTGACTCTAAGTTTAGGCCTCTATCTGCTGTTGGTTTTCCATCATTATTACTATAAAGAGTTTTTCCAGGGGCTATTTGGTGAGAATCTCTCAAATGAAACAATGCTTGTTCAAGAGATTATAGACATAGCAAATATATAATGAACATGTGTACATCTTTATGTGCATATATAATGCATGTATACATGTATATATAAATACATACACGTGTGTACATATACATACACACATACATACATATGACAATAAGTTGAAGAGGTGCTGAAAGGTGGGGTAATCTCATCCCTCTGAGGCCAGGGCACAGGGCAAACTCTCCAGGAACCTTAGGCCACTTCCAATGAATGAATGAATGAATGAAAAAAGCATTAGTTAAGCACTTATTATGACTTAGACTGTTTTAATTGCTGGAGATGTACATGCAAGCAACCAAGGCAGTCCTTGCTCTCAAGGAATTGCATTCTAATAGGAAACAACAACACGTAGAGGGGATGGGGGCCAGGGAGAAGTGACCAAACATTGGACAAGATAAAGTGAGAGCTCACCAATAAGAGCCCAGGGTCACAGGGAAAGAACCTTCGCTCCTTGCCTGCCAGAGATGGAATTTGACATGACAAGGAGATGGTTTGTGAAGAGGTTGGTAGGCCTGGGTGCAGACAAAATAAAGTGAAAGTTTATCTATCAGAACCCAGGCTCCAGAGAATTAGAGTGTAATTTCTGAGAGGAGGAAAAGAAAGGATGGAGGGAGGGGAGGGGGAGGGGGAGGGGCAGAGGTGGGTTGAACAAGAGGAGGAAAGGGATGGGTAGGAGGTAGGGGGAGTAGGGAGAGAAAGAGAGGAGGGAAGGGAAGAGGAGAAGGAGGAGGAGGGGAAGAGAAGGAGGTGAGGGGTGGCTGAGGAGACTGGAGAATAGGCAGTATGGCTTAGGCCGGGAAGAGGTGTATTGGGTCTGGTTAGGACCAGGATAAGACACAGGCTTACTGTCAGAACCTAGGGGCCCAGAGGTTGGGAATCCAATTTCTGAATACGTCCAAGGTAGGAAAGGAGCGTTATATTCCCTCTGGGAAGGTTTCTCCCTCCCTATGCCATCAGACTATTGGACCCCTATTCCACTGTATCCTGGGGATTGTCCAGTCCTAGGGCCCAGCCCTTGGAAACTTTTTTTGTGGAGTAATCAGCCAGCCAAGCCTGGAAGTTGTTTTCCCCCACTCTAAATGTTTAAATAGCCAGTGGCCTGCTGCGTCAGAGCCCCGCTGAGCTTGGACAGACCACAGGGAACAAGAAAATTGCCCTTTTAGTACTTTCTCTCCAAAGACAGGTTTTTTCCGTTCCCAGGCCCCATGGGAAATCTAGAGCTTGGAGGATGGGGCGGGGGAGGAGGACAATTGATTGAAATCAATCGCTACCACTTGCATAGCACCCTTCGCGTGAGCGCCCCAAATCCCAGCATCGACTATTGAACCAATCCTCTCTCTGCTCGGTCCCTGCTCTGACTAACACCCCGAATCCGATGCCAGCACGGTGTTCTCTAATTGACAGAGCCGGACGAGTGTGATTCTGTCTGGGAACACGGGGTTTTATGTCACCAGAGCCACTAAGTGAGAGAGAGGGGGAGGCCAAGCGCTCAGAGCCATCGACAGATCGGAGACTGTGCGGGGAACTCGGAATCGTGCATTAGAGCCCATGCCTCCTCCAGGCAGCGAGAGATATGCGTAGCTTGGCTGATTAACTGGTCTTCAAAAATTTCCAGCAGTGGGGAAGATGCAATACCAAAATGTAAAGGCTCAGGGAGTGGAGGGCTTGGTGTTTGCTGAGTCCTACACGTCTGCCTCATCTTTCTCTCTCCCAGAGGCTGTAAGTGGTCCAAGCCACTGTCCAAAACCCCAGAGTCCTCCACACTCACTTCTTCAGCATCTCTTACACCAGCCCCTCCTCTCTGTTCCCCTTAAAACCTTACAGTCCACATCAGACCCTAGTACAGCTCCTCATTCATTACCATCCTCCTGGACCATTGCAGAAGCAATTGCTGGGTATTTCTACCTCCACTCTCCCCTCTTTCCAGTCATATTACTACCAGATACAGGGCTCTCACCATGTAACTCCTCTGCTCCAGACCCCTGAGTGGCACCCTATCTATCACCTACACAGTAAAGGTCACATTTTTTTGCTTGGTATCCAAGGCCGTCTCCATAATTTGGTGCCATTGTATCTTTGCAGGCTTATTTCTCATTGTTGACCTCCCTTGTATATGCTAGCTAACTTAACTACTGTCTCCCCCCTGTATATCTCCTGCTCCCTCTCACCCCATACCTTCGCTCTGGCCATTACTTATGTCTGGAAAGTCTTCTCTGTCTCTGTCTGTCTGTCTCTCTGTTTCTCTCTCTATCTCTTTCTCTGTCTCTGTTTCTGTCTCTCTGTCTCTCTCTGTCTCTGTCTCTCTGTATCTCTCTCTGTCTCTCTGCTTTCTCTGTCTCTCTGTCTGTCTCTCCCTACTATATTCCTAGTCATTTAGCTCAATACCACCTCTTCCAGGAAGCCTTCCTTGACCCATCCTCCTTGACCAGTTGACTAGTAACAAGCTTCCCCCCTCCCTCAGCCTCATATAACCCTTTGTTCTATACTACTTTATGGTATATTAGAGTTACACAGATATGTTATTATGCATCTCTTGAAACACCATGGTGTAGTGAACAAAGAACTGACCTGAAAGACCAAGGTTCAAGTCCTGCTTCTGACATAAACTGGCTGTGTGACCTTGGGCAAGTCATTTAAACTCTCTTAGATTTAGCTTCCTCATCTATAAAATGACAATAATAATAACACCTATCTTGTGGTGTCATTGTGAGGACCAAGTAAGACTCTTCAAGCCTTAAAGCTCTATATAAATGCTAGCTATTTATTATTGTCAGATGAAAAAGATACTTAGGAGGGAATTTTCACACCTGGGAGTTCCCTATACCAGTGAAATTACAGTTATAGTTCCTATCTCTTGCATGTGTCATACCCCTTGTAGGAAAGCAAATGCTATGAGGGAAAGGCTCATGTCTAACCTAAATATCTGTCCCCTGGATGTAGCTCCAACTGGTATTTTTTTTGCTGTTCAGTTGTTTCAGTCACGTTCAACTCTTCAGGTGCCTATTTGAGGTTTTCTTGGCAGAGATAGTGAAGTGCTTTGTCATTTCTTTCTCCAGTTCATTTTACAGGTGAGGAAACTGAGGCAAGCAGGAGTAAATGACTTGCCCAGGGTCACATGGCTGGCAAGTGTCTAAGGCCAGATTTGGACTCTGGAAGTGAATGTCTTCCTGATAGTCTGCTATCCATTGGACTACCTTGCTGTCCAGTCAGGCTAGACCAGGAAACGGAAATGGAAGAGCCATCCCCAGAGAATGAAGCCTAAGGGAATATATTTGTAAGAAGTAGTTTCTAAGGATTCAAGCTATTGGGTTTCTTTCCCAGCCCTCTTCCCTATCAAACTACTATTATTATGATTTTCCTGTAAACTGGTCACCTAGGTGGCACAGTGGATAGAGTGCCAGGTCTGGAGTCAGGAAGACTCATCTTCATGAGTTTGAATTCATGATACCTCCTAGCTTTGTGATGTGGGCAAGTCACTTAACCCTGTTTGCCTCAGTTTCCTCATCCATAAAAACCTGGAGAAGAAATGACAAACCATTCCAGTGTCTTTGTAAAGAAAACCCCAAATGGGGACATGACTGAAGCTATTACAATTACAAACTGAGAATATAATGATCTTTATTCTGGGGGCTCCTGACCTGCAGTTATACTGATACCTTCTTTATTTGGACCAGGATTTTGGTGAGAGAAGCCTGGAGTTAGTTACTCTTATAGATTTTCATCCCTAGATGGTTCAGTCACATGGTGAAGACAAGAACTTGGGTTTGGGGTTCAATCCCTCTTCTATACACTTTGGCCACAAGGATGAGTAAGGGAGGGAGTGTGGATGGCATGTTGTTGGCCCCTTGGTACTGCAGCCTCCCTGTGGTTGTCAGTTCAGGCTCAGGCTGCACAGGCAACTAAGAATGAGACAGAACTCATTGTGACTTAACAAAAGGAGAACATTTTAGAGAGAAATCTGACTTCATTGTTGACTGGAGTACGTTCTTGTTATAATCTCACATATGTCTTTCAAAGGGCCGATCACTTTGAATTTCACCACCGATAGGATTCACAGGAGCAGTTTTATCTTTCCTTTAGCTTGGTTCAAGATCCAAAGGTCTGGAAACATCTGCCTGCTCCTGAGATGACAATGACCCAGTGGGGCTAGCTTTTTGTAGGAGGGACATAAGAATAAAGCACCAATAATTACAGCTTATATTTAGATAATTCTTTATGATAACAGAGAGCTCTGTTGTCCCAAAATCTTTATCTTAAACTTATTAAAGTTGAAAATGCACCAAGATATTTGGGACACACTGCATGATATAACCTGGGGCTCAGAATCGAAGTTCTGAGTTTACATTGGGTTCAGTTACAGGGACCTCTTTTTAAAATTTCTTTTGGGCTTGTGCCCCTACCTAGGGATTCCCTGGGGGTACATTAGAACTTGACCTTTTTAGATGTGTTCCGTTAAAAACTCCAGTGAAAACAGTTAGGCTAACTACTTGAATTGAATTGAATATAGGACAGGTTTTATTTAATGTGATAGAAAATATGGAGGTCTCTTGCCTAAATCCATAAGCAGTTGAGACAATTCTCCTCTGTCTTGGTGAAGTTTTCCTCTTCAGGGACCTGTATATACAGTACCCTATACTTAGTATTACCATAGATAAAATCTCTTCCCTTGCAAGAGGAATGAACTTGGGATTGGTAGAGTCAAGAAAACTTCTCCTCTGACAAGCCCTGTCTCCATAACACCCTTTACTTACAATATCCCCCTTAGTGTGGTCTCTTGGGAGAAGAAAGTCCCCCTGTCCTCAAACCAGATTGCTTTTCCTTGGACCTACACAGTCCATATAACTCACAATACAAAGAGGAAGGTATGGATTTGGCTGCTCCAGATTCTGTTTCTCTTTTGATGCTCCTCAGCTATAGGGGTCCCATGGTCTAAGACTTCTTATTACTCTAGGAATTCATCATGATCTAGATTCTCCTTTGTTGAATCCAGAAGACCAGGTACAATAACTATATTCCTTGGATCTGCCACTGGTTCCTTTAGGCACATGGTTCTCTGGAAGTTTCCCTCCAGGGCAGTCACCCAGATCTTGTTCTTTTTCTCCAGTTTGCAGCCTGCTTCCTTCCCAATACAGCTAATCCCAAGGCTATAACCCAGGTGTATGGACAAGCTATGACTCATCAATCATTAAAGGAACCACCGTCAGTGTAGCTTCAACATAAGAAATTCCCACTATATCAGACATCTCCAGCACTGTAACTAGGAATGGTTACAGAAAGGGGTCGATATAGTTTTGTGGATAGGGAATAACTTGCCCAAGACAATATAAGTCCTACATAGAGGATCTGGGATTTGTATCCTCATCCCCTGTCTCTAAATCCAATGCTCTTTCTATAGTGCCTTGTTGCCTTATTTTACAGATATGGAAACTGAATCTCAGAGAGGTGAGGTGACATGCCAGGACAGCTGAACTAATAAGGAGCAGACCCTGGAAGACCATTAAAATACTTGAAGAACTTAAGGAAGGAGGATAAAATATGCTTTCCTTGTCCTCAGAAAGAAGGATTGGGATCAGTGCATGAAAATTTCAAAGAGGCAGATTTAGACTTATGGTAAATGAATAGACAGCTAGGTGGTGCCATGATTAGAACATTGGGCCCCAAATCAGGAAGACTTGAGTTCAAATCCAGTCTCACTTATTAGATTTGTGACCCTAGGCAAGTCACTTAAACCCTGTCAGCCTCAGTTTCCTCAACTGCAAAATACAGATGATAATAATAACATATACCTCCTGGGGTTGTTGTAAAAATCAAACGAGATAATATTTGTAAAGCTTAGTACAGTGTTTGGTACATAGCACCCAAGTTTTATAGATGCTTTCCTTCCCTTAACAGTTAGAGTCAATAAATTGGGGTGTATGGAGTGTTCAGGGAGGACTACACCTCTGGTGTCAGGGCTGCTCATCCACCCTTGGCATCCATATAACACTCAACTCTCACCTGTGGCTCCAAGAAACTGTAGCATGTTCAGTGACCACACCCCATAAAACCATCTCAGCAGACAGGATAAGCAGACAGGTTGAAGATAACGAATGGACCTAAAACCACTGGTGAATTAAGGAGATGTCTGTCCTGAGCATGTGAAGAAGGGAGGATGAGAACAATTTCTTCCAAGGGCCATGAAGGCAACTGAAGCAGGCACTGTGGAAGGCTTAGAGCTTGGTCAGACATCAGAGATGCTATGGTCATTCACTGCATTCTGGGTCATCTTCATTCAGCTTGACTTGTCCTGCCACCATACTTGGATGACTCTGGAAGAGAGAGTAAGGTTGATGACTTTGTCTCACTTAAATCCAATTCAGAGGCAAGTCAAGACATTACCCTGTGATTTCACTGGTCCTCTTAGAAAATAACAAGAGCTAATAAATAATAGAATGGGCTGGCTTAGGACAGCAGGGTGTCCCTTTTACTGGATGTCTTCAAGAAAAAGTTAGATGACTCCTTGTTAGGTACATTTTAGATGGTATTCTTGGCCACAAATGGGCTAGACCATTTGGCCTGAGATTTCTTCCACCACTGAGATTCTGTTTTGACTACCATGCATCAAGGCAGGACATAAATGGAGAAAAAGAATGAAGAGTTTTAAAGTGGCTAGGATAAATGAATATCGAGAAGCCAGGGGTGCAGGATAGATATGGGGACATTCAGGAACTATAGTTGTATAGAGGGTGCTGTCACTGTGGGAAAGAGGGATGTTCCTTCGCCCTGGAGGAGAGGGAGGAAGTGATCACCAAAGAGCATGCCATGGAAATAGGAACCTGGGTGAGGTATAACCTGGGCTGATGGTTGTGCCTCACTAGGTCATGGGCCAAGAGGCAAGGCATGAGGATGTTCCTCCTGGGGCTCTGAGCCCTGAGGCAAAGTTCCTGTAGCCTAGGCTAGTCCTGATTCTGAACATCAGTGATTGAACTCCTTCCTCATCAGTGGGGTCAGTGAAAGCCTTTTACCTTATCTAGAGAAGCACCAGCAATGCCAGACCAAAGACCTCATTAATGGGGCAACAAGGAGGCATCTGGGAATACTCACTACACTTATTTGATTCTTACAGCCACGCCATGGACTAAAGAGTGTAAACAGTATTCTCCTCGCCATTTTTACAGATGTGGACACTAAGATTCACATGGGTTCTAAGCCAAGAACCAATTCTTCTAAATTCAGATATTGTGCTTTTTCTACTACGACAAGCTTCTCCCCCCTAATACAGAGGGAAGAACACAACTGATATCTCTTTGCTCTTTCCAGCAATATCCCATCCTTTTAGACTGTGAACAAATGATGCCTCTTTAATGCTATTCTATAAAAAGAGGTAGTGCGGTTCAATGGTAAGTTCACTGGATTTAGAGTCAAAAGAACTAGATCTGACCTTGGGTAAGTCATTTGAGTTCTGCAAGTTTCCTTATTTATGAAATTGGGACGTTGGACTAAGACTTCTAAGGTCCCTCTCAGCTCTAAATCTCTACAATCCTTCCTGCATGGCCTGACAGTAACCACTCCAGCTAGCTACAATGTGTGCACAGCACGTTTTCCTCCTGACTAAGGCTGGGAGTCACAGGGCCCAGGACTGTATTAGTGTTTGTTCAGTTCATCTGCCTGGAATGGAACTTTGGAAAGTGAGTTTGATTGCAGGGCTAGTGTCAGGGATGCTGGATAGATGGCTCTGTGGCTGGGGCTAACAAATTCTCCAGCACGAAAGCTTTATACCAGAGGCATCTCGAGGCAGCTGAAGAATTCCTGAGGTCTAGGAAGTAGCCGAAATAACTGGCAGCCATGAATGATGAGACTTCAATTCCATTAGGAGTTCCTGATGAGGAAATGATTTGGGAGAGAGGGAGACTCAGGCTATAAACCTGGGTGTGGAATTAGTCTAATAAGGCAAAAATGGTCTGTGGTTCTGTTGGGAAACAGATGAATCTAAGCCACCAACACCCTGACTCCCCTAGAGGGGAGTGAGTAGCAGTATTGGAAACTGGGGTTCAGACCCGGCTCTGCCAATTATTCTCAAGCTTTGGTTTTCACACGAGACACTTTACCTTTAGTCCAACTGGTGCCTGAACAGGAAGCTATCCCACTTGCAAAACCTCCAATAAGTGACCATTCAGGCTTTAAATGAAGACCTCCAGTGAAGGGGAGCCCCCTACCCAAGGCAGCACATTCTACTTTTGATCTAAATGGCAGCTAAGTGGTGAAGTAGATAGAATGCTGGGCCTGGAGTCAAGAAGACTCAGATCCCTGAGTGCAAATCTGGCCTCGGATGCTTACTTACGAGCTGTGTGACCCTGGGTAAGTCACTTAACCCTGTTGGCCTCAGTTCCTTATCTGTAAAATTAATTGGAGAAGGAAACAGCAAACCACTCGAGTATCTCTGCCAAGGAAACCCCAAATAGGGTCATGAAGAGTTGGACACGCCCAAAAAATGACTGAACAAAAAACTGCTGAAAGTCAGTCAAACAACAAGCATTTATGTGTCAGGCATTAGGAATTATGTGTCAGGCATTAGGAATTATGTGTCAGGCATTAGGCATTAGGAATAAAAAGAAAGGCCCAAACCCCAATCCCTCTTCTAAAGGAACTCATAGTCTAATGGGGGAGAGCAATCATGCAAAGGACTATGCAAAAACAAGATGCCAACAAGGCAAGCTGAGAGTTATCTCAGAAGGAAGGGAGCCACATTAAGAGCAATCAGGAAAGGATTCTTGCCAAGGAATTTTTAAATTTTATTGATGTATTTTGTTTTCACATTATGAGTATTTACAGATAACTCCACTCCACAAAAGGCTCCTCGTAATAGAATAAAACAATTAAGTAAAATTAAGAACACAGGGTTCTCATTTGGAAGTGGATGTTTGTGGCACCTCCCCCTTGCCCCACAGCCTCTCTACAGGTATCCCTTCCACATCGAGGGGGTTAGGGACCTCCAAGATCTGGAAAATCCACCTAAAATTTTGTACCAGAGAAAAATCTGAAATAAAATTTTTTTCTTTTGTGGGGTATTTACAGAACCTTATTGTAAAATTTGGGTTAAGCATTTGGTCATAGATTCTGTATCGTCTGCTAGCCTTCATGTGATTTTTATGGCTTCTACAAAATTCTCCCACAATTCCCATTTAATTTCTTATGCCCAAGCTTGATATGTCAAAACCACAATGCAGAACGTCACAATGTGAAAGGGATAACTGTGTTTAAAAAAATAATAAAAATTTATTTTCTCTCCCTCCCACTTCCCATTAGAAAGAAAAGAAAACCACATTTCTTATAACAAACATGCATATATTGAGACTTGAAGGAAGCCAGGGAAGACAGGAAGAGAGACAGAGTGGTACAGAGGAGGGGGACGGCCAATGAAAATGAAGGTTGAAAGTTTTTCTTGATAATAGGCCTAAATTTGTGTTGTTTTTTTCAACTTCTGCCCCTTGATTCTAGTTCTGCTGTATGGGGACAAGTAGAACAGATCTGATCCCTCTTTCAGGGATATTTAAAGACAGTTGGAACGCTTTCCCCCTCCACAGTTTCCTTTTCACTAGTGGAAACAGCCCAACTTGCTTCCTCTTCTCGGGTGGCATGGAGTCAAGCCTTTTCACCATTCAGCATATCCTCTCTTGAATATGGCACATCCTCCCCCAAATGTGGCATCCAGAACTGAGCCGACTACTCTAGAGGTGGTCTGACCAGGGCCAAGGATAATAGGATAATAATAGCCGGCATTTGCAGAGCGCTTTTTAAGATCTGTAGAACTTTTTACAAAAATGAACATGTTTTATCTTCAGAAGAACTCTGGGAGGTAGATGTGTTTTATTATTCCCATTTTATAGACGAGGAAGCTCAGGCAAACAGATTAAATAACTCACCAAGGATCACCCAGGTAGAAGCGGAGAGGGATAAGCACTTATTAAATACCTACCCTGTGCCCAGCAGCCTTGGAAGGCTGGTGCTATTAATTGTCCCCATCTCACAGATGAGGAAACTGAGGCAGATGGAGCATAAGTGACTTGCTGGGGGTCATCTGGCTAGAAAACATCTGAGGCTGGATTTGAACTCAGATCTTCCTTTATCCACTGAACCACCTCCCTGAGTACAGAGGGACTAACACTTCTTTGAAGTGACTAAAGTCCTCTTACAGAGAACACTATGCCTTTCTTAATGTATCCTAAAAGCACATTAGCTTTCTTAGCTGCCATATCACACTGCCAACTCAAAAAAGGTCTTGTGGTCCATTGAAATCCATAGATCTTTTTCAGATGAGCTATCTAGTCATTCCTACCTCTTCAAGAATGAAGGACAAACCACAACCCCATCTTAAACGTGTGAAGTTGTTTTTTTGAATCCCAGTTCTATTTCTCTCTATTAAATCTCAACTTAGGGGCAACTAGGTGTCACAGTGAATAGAACACCCATCCTGGAGTCAGGAGGACCTGAGTTCAAATAGCTGTGTGACCTTGGGCAAGTCAATTAACCCCAATTGCTCTCCAAAAAAAAGTTTAAAAAAGCTGAGTTGGCTGACTAATGTGGAAATATGTTTAATATGATTGTACATCTATAGCCTTTATCAGATTGCTTGCCATCTTGGGGAGGAAGAAAGAGTAGGGGAGAGGGGTGGGAGGGAGAAAAGAATGTGGAACTCAAAATCTTATAAAAGTGAATGTCAAAAACTGTCTTTACATGTAATTGGAAAAAATAAAATTAAAATTTTTTATTAAAAACAAAAACACACTTAATTGGCTCAGAGGACTGAAGTTTGGGTTTTTGATGTAACTTCCTGATGTCCCAAGTCTAAGAGGCTCATCCATCAAGTCTGCTGACCCACAGACCAGCATGGCCTATACTGAGACAGGGAAGTTGTGTCCAACTGAATCAAGGCCATATCCTTGTTGCTGTGGCTAAATAAACCTCCTTTCTTTAATAGTTAAATAATCTATGATTATCTCATTTCATTTTAGTCTTGAATCTGAAGCACCAAACCAGCCTGAGGCAGGCTTGGCCCATAGCACCTTGCATGTAGATGGTTCTAATATGCTTATGAATGATACTTTGATATTTGGAAATTGCCTTTCTTTTTCCTCAGAAAATAGCATTAGTGCCATTTCCAAACCAAGACTCTCAAAGTCACAGAGGGATCTCGTAAGGTCATGGCGCCCATCTGTCTGTCTAACCTTAGAGCCTTCACTCCCACTACCATTTTCCAATGCGATATCTCTTTGCATTCTCATTGCAAAACAACTATTAAGTACCTTCTGTGTTCTAGACTCTGTTCTAAGTGCTAGAGATAGAAAGATGGAGAAAAATAACAACAGTCTCTATTTCTATCAACTCAATTAAGTTCAAAAAGCATTTATTAGATGCCTACTATATGCAATCTACTCAGTGCTGAGTATTCAAAGATCAGACAATCCCTCCCCTCAAGGAGCATACTTTCTACTAGGGGAACAAAAGATGACATTGATAAGCAAATCCAAGGTAATTTGAAGATGAAGGGTGGGGAAGCAGCTCCATGGAGGAGATGGCACCTGAGATGATCCTTGAAGAAAAGTATCTTTAGAAGCAGGGATAAGGAGGAAGCTCATTCTAGGCACAGGGGAATTGCTTACTGTCAGAAGTAAAGTAGATGATGCACAGGGTGGGGGATAAAGTGTTGGAGTTAAGGGAGAACTGGTGCCCAATTTGGCTGGAATGTGGAGTAGCATGAAATAAGGCTGGGAAGGTTCACCCTCCAGAAGGGAGGGCTCTGAATGCTAGAAATTTTCATTTTATCCTAGGTGCAAAAGGGAGTCATTGGAGATTTTGGACAGGGACATAAAGTCAGATCTGGCTTGGAAAGATGATTTTGAAAAGCAACATTGTGCGATGACCAACTTTGACAGGCTCAGTTCTTCTCAGCAATGCAATGATCTAAGACAGGGATGGGAACCTGCAGCCTCAAAGCACATGAGGCCTTCTAGGTCCTTGGGTGCAACCTTTTGACTGAGTCTGAGTTTTACAGAACAAATCCTTTTATTGAGGGGATTTGGTCTGTGAAGTTTGGATTCTGTCAAAGGGCCTTGAGGACCTAGAGGGACACATGTGACTTCAAGGCCACAGGTTCCCCACTCCTATCTAAGACAATTCTGAAAGATTCATAACAGAAAATGCAGTCCACATTCAGAGAAAGAACTGTGGAGTCTGAATACAGATGGAAACAGACTATTTTCTCTTGGTTTGTGTGTGTGTGTGTGTGTGTGTGTGTGTGTGTTTTCTCTCTCATGATTTCTCCCTTTTGTTCTGATTCTTCTTTCACAAGATGACTAATGTGGAAATATGTTTAATATGTATAGCCTACATCAGATTGCATGCCATCTTGCAGAGGGGGGAGCAGAGGGAAGGGGAAAATTGGAACTCAAAATCTTGTAAAAGTGAATGTTGAGAACCAAAAATGATAAAAGGGAAAACAGAAAGATTATTTTGGCAGATATTTAGAAGACGGATTAGAGAGTGGGGGAGACTGGAAGTGGGGAGACCAATTAATCCAGGCAAGAGGTGATACAAGCTTGGACTACATTGGCAGGTGTGTGAGAGGGGAGGAAGGGATAAATGAGAGGTGCTGTGGAGAAGGAATCAATGCACCTTGGCCAACAATTAGGTGTGGGGGTGAGGAAAAGGGAAGGGTCAAGGATGACTCCGAGGTTATGAAATTTTTGGAGGATCATGCCCAGCATATCATTGGGAGAGAAGACTATGCAGGGCCTACTTAAGGTGTAGGCCAGGCTTGTCATGCCCTTCTTTCTAAACTATGCGGCAATAAAGGGGTAGGGTTGGAGGTTTCCATGCCTTCTGCATCCTTCCCAAACTTCTCTTATGTTAAAGACGTGCATACTAGTTACTGTGTAAGAGGTCATATTATGGCTAGCAATTCTAGTGCTGGGGAAACCATGAAAGTTACCCTCAAATCAATTCTTTTGTCTGATTTAATATTCTATTTCCCCCCAATTATATATTAATACAATTTTAACATTCGTGTGTTTTTTTTAAATTTTGAGTTTCAATTTCTCTCCCTCTCTTCTTTCCCTCCTTCCCCCACTGAGAAGGAAAACAATTTGATAAAGGTTGTACATAAGCAATCATGCAAAACATATAACATCAACTTTTTTTTTTAGTTTTCAACATTCATTTTTTATAAGATTTTGAGTTCCAAATTTTTCTCCCTTTCTCCTTCCCCTCCCCAAGATGGCAAGTTACCTGCTATAGGTTATACATGTACAATCATGTTAAACATATTTCCACATTGTTATTGTTTGTCCTTTGTTCTCGTAGAAGACCATGACACCAGAGAGGTGATGCCATGACATACAAATGAATCAGATGTGAGTGAGGGAGAGCTGAGCAAAGTCACCAGGCTCGCTTTCTCCTCTGGAGCCATCTGGGTCCAGTGGCCAGATATAGATGAGGACAACTGGAGATATTGTAAAAGAAGAAACAGCAAAAGGGAAAACCACGAACAACAAAAGAACAACAAAAAGTGAAAATAGCATGCTTTGATTTACATTCAGATTCTAAAGTTCTCTCCCTAGATGTGGACAGCATTTTCCATCATGAGCCTTTTGGAATTGTCTTGGGTCACTGTATTGTTGAGAAGAGCTAAGTCAGTCATGGTTAATCACCACACAATGTTGCTGTTACTGTGTACAATGTTCTCCTGGTTCTACTCACTTCAGCATCAGTTCATGTAAGTCTTTCCAGGTTTTTTCTGAAATCTGACTGCTCTTCATTTCTTACAGCATAAGCAAATCAACTTCTAAAGACAAATTCAGTAGAATGAAAATTGGGGGAAGATAGGCCCCAGACCTTAAGAAACAAGGCTCTATGGAGGAGACATAGATTTTGGGATACCTCAAGGCTGCTACTGAAGATACTGCCACTGAGACCGAGAGCAAAGTTGGTTGGTCCAGGCTGGGGAAAAGCTCAAATGGGCTAATGCCCCTGGAGTGTGGGAGAGAAAGTGGGTGATCTGGTAGCTTTTTATTTCAATTAGTTGCTTAATTTTATTAACTTTGTGCTAAGTTCCATTGTTTCTGTCTTCTAAAGATGTTATTCCCATTTTGCAGATAGAGAAACTGAGGTTCCAGAAAAGTTAAATGGCTTTCCCATAGTCACACAGCTAGTAAGAGTTGAAGGGAGGATTTTAACCCATCTCTCCTGACTTAAAGTGCTAGATTTGAAGTCTAGTACTTTTTCCACATCTCCAAAGATGAGGAAACTGAAGTACAAAGAAGGGACAAAATTTCCCAAAAGTTATGCAGCTAGTTGGTGACAGGACTAGAACTCAGGTCTTCTGACTTCTATCTACTACCCCTGACCCTCAGTGGGGATTTCCCCCCAGCCCTTTGTTCCTAGATAATCTAATGATTTGTATCTTTCATATGGTCCATCTCCCCTCTTCCTCATCCCTTAACCTGGGTTGTAAAAGAGGTGTCAACGGGTGTCTTGGCTCTAGAACCATCAGACCAGAACCCTAACAGTTCCCCCCCCCCCAAACCTCCACCCGCCTTGTACCCAGCCCCTCTCCAGGGACCTGAAGGGACCTGTTGGGGGGAGGGGTGGGCAGCCTTTGGGTTTGCTTGAATCTGCTATCCATCAGCCCCCAGCAGGGAAACATCTGGAAACCAATCATTCTTTTTTTACTGTCTTCCAGGCTCCAACTGTTCCCAGGCTTCCTGGACGCATGCTTTTCTATCTGGGGCCAGTAGCTGCCTGCAACCTCTGCCAAAGGGCCCACCCAGAGTGGGTGGGTAGGGGCTTCCAGCAGAAGTGTGGGCTGCCAACAAGGAGCGGGACTTTGGATGGCTTCGCGGCTGGATCCCAGGATGGTGGGGGCTCCCAGCCTTGAGCACAACCCCCTTACTCCCAACACAGAGACAGGTGTGCACGAATCTGCACCCAGCCGCCAGTTAGAACAACATTTTTTTTCGCCCGGGCTCCATAAATCAGCCCTCTAATCTTTCACTGTCCGGCAGGGTCCCTCGCTGAGAATGTGATGAATGGGCCTCCCAGCCCCTGACAACTGCTGTGAAATCACTCAGAGCCCAAGACAAACCTTTAAATCTGACGTTATAGAGTGTTGAAAGGAGAAATGTCTGTTTTCATAACCTACCTCAGTTATAATAAATATTTAAAATGCACATTAACATCCTCTTAGCATTACAGTCCGGCCCTCAGTGGAACAGTGTCCGGTACAGATTTAATTAGTGCCTGAACTTTTCTAACCCGTGTGCCCGGCGAGGGCTGGGGAGCGGGGGTCTCCAGTGGAAGGTCTCTGTTTTCTTAAACTACCTGCCCCATCATAAATATCCAGCATGTCGTCCGGCAGCTGGGCCAGGAGACAGTACGCTTTTTGTCTTATGGCGAGCTTGCATTTCATCTGAGATGACTGGATCTTTCCAGACATTGAGGGGGGATTTCTTCTCTGCCTAACCAAACTGGGCCATTCTTCATCGCCTGTTGCTGGTTTTCCAGGGTTGTCCGGACAGTCACAAAATCCCAGAATGTTAGAAGTATCAGATCAGAGCTGGAGGGGGCCTGAGTTGCCATCAAATCCAAACCCCTTATTTTACAGGAGAGGAAACTGAGTCCCAAAGAGATAAATTAGCTTATCCAAGGCCACACAGATAGTGGCAGAGGCAAGATTTAATGCCGGGTCTTTTGACTGTTCTAGAATCACAGAATGTCACAGTGAGGAGAGAGTATATTTGGTCTAAGTCCCTTATTTGATGGAGGAGGCATCTGTCGCTCAGAAGGGGAAAGGACTTTCCTGAAACCACATAACTACTATGAAAGGGGAATGGAGAGGTGGACCTTGGGGTTCTAGAACCCTAAGACTGGTGCCAGTCTGTGGGACAGTCAGGAGGTGACCCGATGGAATGAACAAGATGTTCAGCTCTTGGATGAGCTTTTGTTGTTGAGATGTTTTAGTCATGTCTGACTCTCCATGACCCCATTTTAGGATTTTCTTGGTAAAGATGCTGCAGTGGTTTCCAATTTCCTTCTCCAGCTCATTTTATAAATGAGGAAACTGAGGCAAACAGGGTTAAATCACTTACCCAAAGTATGTCTGAGACCGAATTTGAACTCAAGTCCTCCTAATTCCGGGGCTGGTGCTCTATACACTGTACCACTTAGCTGCAATTCTAGGTCTCAAATTTTGGGTATGTCACTGGGTTATAGTTTTTGGACCTGAGACTAAAAAAGAATCACAAAGTGATTTCTAGCCTCATTTTCCATGGATGGTAGTGGTGGTAGTGATACATAGTTAGGAGGGGATGATGAGGACAGTAAGGAGAAAAAATGGTGGGAGGAACTATGATTCCCTCAAAACCAGAATGCTCTGAATTTGCCAGCTGCCTCATTGAGTGAAATCAGTGAGGAGTCACTGAAATCAGTGAAGTCACTGAAATCAGCAGACCTGGCTTGGAATCTCAGGTCTGACACCTGTAAAAGGCTATTGATCCGTCATTTTACAGATAAGGAAACTGAGGCTCTGAAAATGGTGTGCCCAGAATCTCACAGTTTTATATTATTCTTGCTTTCCCCATGGAATCATAGAACCATAGAGTATTAGAGCTGGAGAAGACCCTAAGAACATATAATACAGCCCCTTCATTTTACATGGGAGCAAAGTGATACCCAGAAAGGGGAAATAGCTTGTTTATGATGGAACTGAATAAACAATGTCAATCTCCTACCTCCATGCCTTTGTCCAAGAGGTCCCCCAGAAGTGGACTGCACTCCTTCCTCACTTCCACCACAAAGAGTTTCTAGTTTCCTTCAAAGTATAACCCAGGTCAAAGTATAACCCATGAATTCTTTTCTGATTCCCCCACTTATTAATATTCTCTTCTTCTTAAAAGTAGTTTGTATTACTGTGTATATATTTTGCATTTCCTTGTGAAACACATATAGGCTCTGAACTTACCCTCCCAATCCCCTCTAGCACTGATGGGTTGGGTCCCAGAGCTCAACTGGCTACTTTTTTTCCAGATCCCAGGGAACTCTAAAGGGCAGGAGGTGTTTTTCTCTAATGTTATTGCCCACAAGCCCCCATCAGTGTGTTCTGAACCTAGTATAAGTCACTAGTGCCAGGTAATACCTCCTCAATATCAATTAAAGGTTAATACCATTAGCTTTTACAAAGGGATATTTATTGAGCAGATATAGCAAGAGTGAAAGTACATAAACCTCCTTGCCCCCAAGTAGCTTATATTCTACTTCACAATATAATGAGCACATATGCAAGTGTAACAGCGACTGGATAGTAGGAGCCCAGTCTTTAGAATCTGGGGCACATTTCACCTCTGTTTCTGGGTAAAGTGGGTTCAAACTTAAGGTTATTGCTGTAAACAATCTTCCCACCAAGTTCACTTCTGGGTGAGTCAGAACTGATGGATGAGTCATTCCTTTGCTTGTAGAATGTGGTATCATGGCCACAGGGTTGATTTACTGTTAGAATGGGTCAAAGAGGTCACTTCTCAGAGTCGACTTCACACTTGGTGACTACAGCTACCAGTAGATTCTGTCAAGGTCTTCCATTGCTGGCCCCTTGATGGTTCTTCCAAGCTTTTGAAATTCACAAGTTCTTGGCTTTCACCTAATATCAGGAAAAAAATAAATGAAGAAGTGAAGAAACAAAGGCCTCATGCATTCACAGACACATGGCAGCCCAGGTGGGAGATGGAGAGAGAGAGCCAGAGATCCCTCCCCCATCCAGAGACCCACCATGATTTTTCTTTCTTCTCATTAAAAAGTCCTTCACTAGGGACTTGAGGGAAACTTCATTTGTTCATGCCTTTTGTAAGGGCATTCGGTCTCATTTCAGCAGCCAGTTAAAAGGCTTTTCATCACCCTTTAGTAAGTTGATAGGAAACAATTAAAAGACACCTGTGTATACTCTGAACCAGGGAGAAGCAGCATCCACCACACATTTCCCAAAGCAGACTCTGAAACCTCTGCATAGATGTGCAGCAGGCTGAGAATATTAGGTACATTCCATGCTGCCAGTTCCCTCCCCCATGACCCCCACTGCCAGCCCTTTTTATACTTGTATCTGTACTTATTATATACTGCCCCCCACCCCAGGACAATGGAAGTTACTTGAAGACAGACACTTTTTCATTTTGTCTTATATAGACATCACCTAGCAATGTACCCAGCACATAATAGGTGCTTAATGTATTGTAGAATTAAATCAAATTTGGAGCAGCTAGGTGGCATAGTGAATAGTGCACTAGCCCTGGAGTCAGGGGGACCTGAGTTCAAATCTGGCCTCAGACACTTAACACTTCCTAGCTGTATGACCTTGGGCAAGTCACTTAACCCCAATTGCCCTGCCTTCCCCCTCCAAAAAAGAAAAAAAAAAGAATTGAACCAAATTTATAGTGTTTAATAAATATGGGCCCTTGACTTGACATTGAAGGTAGAAGCAGCTGAACTCAGTTGTGATCTGAAGTCTTACTCCTGGTCTGGGGCACCCAGGTGCTGTCCCTCAGAGCCTGCTGCTCCTGGTCCCAGAGAGGTCACATCATGTCTTATTTTATTCCCTTGGAAATGCTGTTATTCTGGGCATGCCCCAGCCTCCCCTTCCCCCATCCTTTCAAGGAAACTCCCCAGCAGTAGGCCTGTCATAACCACAGGGGGGATGGACATATCAGGCTTTCATGTGTTTATGGTTTGTTTGGACTTCAGAGCAAAGTGAGAAGGCCAGGGCAGGGGGACGGTCAACTCCTTGGGGAGCAGAGAAACTTGAGATACTCTTGAGGATTTGTTGGGGAATCCCATACTTTTCCAGATGTTGTCTGGAAATCCTGAGAAGTAGTGCAGGAGGGGCTGGGCCCAGATTGGCCCCCAGACTCTAACTCTACTCCCACCCTCCTCTGGCCCCTGAACTCAGTACATGGTGTCAACTCCACAAAATGGGGACATTTAGTTATTGTGAATTAGGCTTAGGCAGCTGGGGAAGGGACTCAGATCCTCAGATCTCTCTCTTTCTCTGTCTCCGTCTCTCTCTCTCTCTCTCTCTCTCTCTCTCTCTCTCTCTCTCTCTGTCTCTGTCTCTGTCTCTCTGTCTCTGTCTCTGTCTCTGTCTCTGTCTCTCTCTCTCTCTCTCTCTCTCTCTCTCTCTCTCTCTCTCTCTCTGTCTCTCTGTCTCTCTCTCTGTCTCTCTGTCTCTCTCTCCCCCTCTCTCTCCCCCTCTCTCCTGTGTATCTCTCCTCTCTCTGTATATCTCTCTGTTTCTGTCTCTCTCTTTCTCCCTTACCTCTCCTCTTCCCCCTCCTTCTCCTCTCCCTCCTCCTCTCCCTCCTCCTCTCCCTCCTCCTCTCCCTCCTCCTCTCCCTCCTTACCCCTCTATCTCTCTTTCCTACTGTATTATATACTCCTTATAATAATATAAGAATTAACATATTTTGTTAAACTTCATTTTCTCTCTTAAGCTACCGACATATAACACATGCAAAGTTTTTTCATTTTAAAAATTATTTTGATAACATGTTTTTTCCCCACAATCATTTTCTAATATGTCTTCCTTGACTTGCCCCCTCATTTCTTGAAATAATAATAAATAAAATCAATTGCTACAGTGAACAAGGGTGATAGCATATGTACGTATTTTTACCCTAGTCCCCCACCTTTATCTATAGAGAAAGGAAATATCTATACATATTTTAGAACAACAAAACCCAGCAATGGGCATTTAGTTCATTCCTCTGGTGGTATGAGTACCCTATGGGGTACTTGATGATGGGAGGGATTATAGTATCTATGATGGCCAAGAAGAGACACTTGTCATGTAGTGGATAGAAAGTCAACCTTGACCCCAGGAAGACCAGATACAAGTCCTGACGGACACAACCTGGCTGTGTCGCCCTGGACACGTCATCATCTCAGTGCCTTCTTTTCCTTATCTACAAAATGAAGGGATTGGACTTTTCCAGCTCTAAATCTAGGACCCAAGTTAGAGAGTACTGATAACCAGGGTCTCAGCATATAAAAGCTCTGAATTCCTCGGTGTGCTTGGCCTCCAAGGTTAAAGTCCTGCAGGGAGGAAGCCTGGCTGGCCAGTGACCAAAATAAAATTATTTGAGTAAGCTTCTTGCCCAAAGTATTCCAGTGACTGAGAGACTGGATCCCATATTTGTGTGTAAGACCTGGAATTCAATAAGGATTTATAAAACATCTACTTGGTGCCTGGCATTGTGTTACCAGTCATCTGTGTGTTCTAAATTTCCTGCCTCAAAATCTGTCCCCCACAAAGCCTACTCTTGCTGACTTCTTTGGGTCAAGGGCTTTCCTATAGGGTTGGAAATAACCAAGTCCTACTCAGTTATTTCACAGAGGAAGAAAATGAGGCCTAAAGAGGGGAAGTCATACAGTTAGTGTATAGCTGGAGTAAGAACCCACATCTCCTGACTCTCATATAGAATATAAACTCCTTTTATTCTGGAGACAAATGGAAGGAAGCCAATGGAATGGAGGAATGAATTTGAGCAGAACATAGAGATAGGCCAGTCACAATTCAGCTATGGAGTATTCTGGTATACAAAAGTGTCATTCTATTTGGGGACCTTGATGGAGCAGTACTTCTATAGTGGGCTCCTAACCAGTAAGGAAATATGGGAGCCATGGAGTAGCCAAAACTGTAGGGAGGAAGCATTGACTCACACACTAGGAGCTATTCAATTACATGGAACAGAACTTTTTACATACACTTTCAATTGCTTTCTCCCAGTATATTATTTCTGAATTAGCAGTCACTTTCCCCTTGTAAAAAATATCTTTGCTTAAACCTAAGATGGATTGGATGTGGTAAGGTAGGGTTTCCCAACTTTTTTTTTTTTGATCCTCATATCCCTTGGCTTTCACTAAACCTTCCCCAATTCCCTATTTAATATGAAAAGAAATCAATTCTAGAGTTTACCATGCATTGACTCATAAGCAATGAAATAAAATTAAGACATTAATTACTTTCTCGTGAAGAAAACTTTAGTTGGTGAATAGCATTTTCTTATAAGCACTACTATTTTTGGAATATTTCAATGGGATAGGAGATAGGGAATAGTGATTGGACTTGTTATTTCATTGATCTAGAAAATTCTGCCACAGTAGAGGAAATTCCTTCCTTGGATGCAGTTGGGGACCTTTTCCACAGCTCTTAGAGTTGTCCCCAGAGCACAGAGATCTAGTGACTTTACCCAGGGTCAGTTCTTGAACCCAACTCTTTCCTGGTTCTGAGGCTGGCTCTGTTACCTTAGACCTTCTTTTCAATAGGATAATAATTCAGTAGTTATTACCAAAAATTCCCCATGTCCCCTTGAGAGCTTCTTGTACCCTACAAGGATACATGTACCCCCAATTGGGGCCTCCTAGAGGGAGGGAAAGAGGACATGGGCACCAGAACTAGTCACTAGTTAACAGTGAGGAGAAATTAAAATTAACAGGAGGAGAAGAAGAAGGTAAAGTGATCTGAGCTTGGGGTATGGCAGATATTGAAAGTAAGCACCCTTGGAGATGGAGAAGGTCATGGGGATTCCATACTTTAAGCTGGTGCTCAGTGATCAGTGCAGATAGAGATATTAACAAAAGGGAAAATCTTGGGGCCAAGAGTGAGGTTCCTTGTCTTGGTTCTATAGATATATGGGAATCTCCTGCCAGGAAGCTATTTCAATAAGGTCTATTTAAGCCCAGGGCTAGATCTGGTGATTTCTTCTACTATATGAAATCTGATATCTCAGCAGGATTTTGCTCCATTTCTTTAAGTAACCAAGTTGTTTAACCAGAAAGCAGCAGAATTGATTTCTCTGACCAAGCCAACCTTGTCTATCATTCAAAAGGCCTGGGAGTGGTTGCAAGGGACTCTGGGAATTTAGAGGAAAGAGTTCCAAAGTTACAATAGGCACCTAGTGAATGAGGGGAGGCAATCAGAGAGAATCAATTTGTGTCTTATGTCATAGACCCTCCAAAATGGTATGGAGGCATAAAGGACCAAACAGACAAAATAATAAAAGCTGATATTTATATTGGTTTTAAGGCTTTGCGAATCAATACATACATTTGCTTAGCTGTTTTCAGTCATGTCCAGCTCTTTGTGACCCATTGTGGGTTTTGTTTTGTTTTGTTTTTTGGCAAAGATATTGAAATGGATTGCCATTTCCTTCTCCAGCTCATCTTACAGATGAGAAAACTAAAACAAACAGGGTGAAGTGACTTGCCCAAGGTCATGTAGCTAGTAAGTGTCTGAGGTCTGATTTGAACTCGGGCCCTCCTGACTCCAGGCCTGGCACTTTATCTCCTGTGCCACCCAGCTGCCCCAATACATACATGCATAAATGCATACATACACACATACATACATAGATGCACACTCATATGTACATATACACTCAATCAGACCTTTATTGAGCTCCTATGTGTCAGACATTGTGCTAAGTGCTGGAGATACAAATAAGAAAAAGAAAGACTAATCTAATAGGGGCAGAGGATTTATAATAGGAAGTGCATTCAGATGTATACGTATGAATATGCATGGCATGTATACATTACGGGTAATTCAGTAACACGGAAAGAGCCCTGGTCTCAGAGTCCAACAACCTACATTTGAATCCTGACTGTTATTTGGATGGCAAGGTGGAGAGAGTTCTGGACTTGCAGTTAGACCTGAATCTCAGATGCTTACTAGAAGTATGACTTGGAGCAAATCTCTTGACCTCTCTCAGCCTCAGTTTCCCCATCTGCAAAATGAGGATAATAGTCGTGCCTTCCTCCCATAGTTACTGTGAGATGATCCATGTGAAGCACTAAGTGAATGTTAGTAATGATTAGTAACGGTGTGGCATTGGGCATGTAACCTGTCTGTGCTTCCCTTTACTCGTTGGTAAGCTGAAGGGGGTTTGACTAAATGGTCCCTCAGTTCCAAATCTGTTATCCCATGATCTCATCTGACAAAGCCCCTGGGATTCCCCAGGTTCGGGAGCAGCTAATACTCTCGACCTGTTTTCTCTCTCCTTTGGACACACTAAAAGTGTGTCTTCCTTTGTCTTCCTTTAAGACAATGCAGCTACTGAGCATGCTTGGGCTGCACCCAGGCATCTCTGGGACTCTACCTTATATCTGGTGAATCCGATAATCATCCTGTAGACAAACCAGCTTGAGACCTTAGGAAGGAGGCAGTGTGGAGTAGTGGAGAGAATGCTGGATTTGTAGTCAGAAGACTAGATTTGAATCCCAGCTCTGTGTTGTTGTCATTGGTCTTTTCTTTTGAAGTGGGCCAGTGACATCCCAGGGCTATGTCCTGACTTGTGCATGAACTGGATTTAAGTGAGGCAGTTACACGAAGTCATCAGCTTCACTGTCCCATCGGGAGCCATTCAAGTTCAGCAGCAGGACAAAAGTCGGGATGACTGGTGATGGCTGGGATGCAGTGGGTGACCTTGGCGTGTTTGATGCCTGACAAAGCTCCAGTACGCCAAAGCACCTGCTTCAGATGCCTTCATGGCTGTTGGAACACATTGTTCTCATCTGCCTGTTCTGCCTGGGGAAGTCTTCACATGCTTGGAGTGGATATCACCCTTACTTACCAAAGGGTTTGAGGTCTCTTAGTTACCTTCAACCTGATCTAGCCTCTCTGCCAAGATGGTTTACTGGGACGTGGCCACTGCACATGCGTGGAGCCCCAGACGAGAACTAGATGCCAGGTGGACACTAGTGGTGGATGAGCGGCCCTGAAAAGGCCTCCCACCAGAGGTTCTGGTCCCTCCTGAGCACCCCATACACCAACTTTGCTATTCACTAGAGGTATGACCCTGAGATAAGCTGCTTTAACTCTCTAGGTCTGCAAAATGAGGTGCTTAGTCCAGCAGATTTCTAAGAGTCCCACTTAGCCCTAAATTGCATATGATTCCCCAACTGTTACTCCCAAGTCAGGGGTATTGTTCTATAGCTCAGTGACACTACAGTTTATAAAGGAAGTCATAGAATTATAGATGTCAAAGTTGGAATATAGGGGTGGCTAGGTGGCACAGTGAGTAGAGCGTCAACCCTGGAGTCAGAAGGACCTGAGTTCAGATCTGACCTCAGACACTTAACGCACACACAAATAAAAACTTAGCCATGTGGCCTTGGGCAAGTTACTTAACCCCAATTGCCCTCCAAAAAACAAAACAAAACAAAACAAAAAACAAAGTTGGAAGATATCTTCCAGCTCCAATCACCCTTACCTTTATGTAAGTATTATCCAATTTACAGGTCAAGGTAGAGTGGGGAAATAGAATCTAGGTCTTCGATATTTTAGACTATCCTTTGTGGAGAATGGCAGCAGGAATCTACATTCACCTCTTCCCTTTGGGATGTCATTTAAGGCACTACTCACCCCCTGAAGCCTCAGCCCCAGAGTTAGTTTCCCTTCCCCCAACCTCCATTCTACACCCTTTTTACTTCTCCAGTGACCTCAGCTTGGAGCGTATTGGGAGAAGATTGAGTCCCAACTCCCAAATGGACTCTAGAGACAGAGAAGAGGGTTGGACATCTTAGGGAGCTCTGAGCTTGGAAATGAGCATCAGATAACTTCTCAGACTTGTTAAGAACTCTGCCATCTACTATTACATTATGTGTTTGACTGATGGGACTACTTAACTTTTTCATTATCCAAGGAGAATGACCAGAGATTCATTCAGGGCCCATCCAGGGAGCAGAGCTAATCATTGTAAAGCACCAGGGGGTGGGTGAGAGTAGATGAGGCAAGAGAGGTTGGTGAGGACTGGAGGACATTTGTCACCGGATTAAATCCAAGTGCAAGGAGGGTGTTGGGCTACAAAACAGTCGTTCTATTCATCTTCTCTGTTCATGAAGGACAAAACCAAATAGAGATCTCAAATTCTTCACAACCCGTTATGATAGTAAAGATATTCTTACCCTGGATGGAAACAAAGAATATATTTCTTGGGGTGCCAAATGTCAGAAGGAAAGATGCAACCGGGACTGGAAAGCCAATCCTCAGGAGGCTGAGTAAAATTCTTCTTCTAGGACAAGCTGGGGTTAAGGTTTCAGGGGATAGGTGATATAGGGATGATGTCACAAGAGGGGGAAGGAAAGGGCCGCAATGTTCTCATCCCTTTGCATTGTTCTCCCACTCCCACTCCCAATTCCTTTAAAATGCAGGCTTTGGGGATTGGTGACTGGGGGCAGAGGAGATAAAACTCCACTCCTCACTTTCTTCTCCCCAAAGCTTGAAGCCAGCAGGAAGGATGCTACCGGACCACCTGGGGAGCCAGGGAGGTGCCAAACTCAGCACCCTGCCTGCTCGGTCCTGCTTCTTCTCTATTTGTCTGATTTCTGCCCGTTTGCAAAGTGTAGCTTGCCTCTTTCATTCTCGTGCTGTCTTCCTTGCAAACTCCCTGTCCACACTTGCCTTCTACAGCATTTATCACCCAAATGGGTTAGTTTATGCGCAGGTGCAAGCACATAGGTAGGAGAGTGGACGGAGTGCCAGATTTAGGGCCCCAGTTAGTCCTGTGACCCTGGGCAAGTCACTTAATCTTTCTTTTAGTCTCAGTTTCCTCATTTATAAAATAATAATAGCAACTCCATCAAAAGGGTTGTGAAGAACAAATAGCAATAATAAATAGAAAGAAAATATATGTGTATATATAGTGTACATATATGTGTTTGTGTATATGAATACATGTATATGTACATATATACAACACAATACACATATGTATACGTATACATACATTAATGCACACATCTATGCAACATGCATGCATATACAGATAAATGCATACATGCATATGGGATTTGAGGCAGTTAGAGGGCTTGGTAGATAGAGCGCTGGGCCAGGAGTCAGGAAGACCTGAGTCCAAATCCGGCTTTAGACATTTACTAGCTGTATGGCCCTGGGCAAGTCACTTAATCTCTGTTAAGGCGAAGGAAATGGTAAACCACCTCAACATCTCTGCCAAGAAAATCCCATGGACAGCATAGGTCACGGGGTCAGAGAGAGCTGGGCATGACTCCACAACAACATACATATATATAGATATACATCCGTATATATCTATATCTATGTATTCCATACAGTACTTTAAGGCACATCTCCAAGTGTTACCCTGGTTGTCCTGGGTTCTCAGGGAGGACCAAAATGACATCACTTGTTGAGGTTAAGGTACATTGTGTCTGGCTGATCAGACTAATATGAGCTTGGAATACTCCACCACAGGCTGGGTTCAGGCAGTCCACATCTCGTTCTTCTATAGTGCTATATAAAGGTTAACTTATTACAAACATGTAATATTTTCTAAATGGTGCATGTGACAGAACACTGGGGCTTAAGATCTGGTCTCCATCACTAATTGTATGGCCCTGGGCAAGTCACAACTTCTGCCTCAGTTTCTACAAATGTAAAACGGGGATGATGAGAACACTGCGTTCAGGTCTGGGCACTGACTTTTAGGCAGAATTAGTTGAAGAACATTCAGAGGAGTGAAACCAAGATAGAAAAACCCATCAAAGGGCTGTGAAGAGCAAATAGCAATAATATATAGAAAGCAAATATATATGTATATACAGTGTACCTATATGTGTTTGGGTATATGAATACATGTATATGTACATGTGTCACAATCATTTAGGGAACTGGGGATGGTTAATGTGAAGAAGACAACACTCAGGGCAGCTAGGTGGTGTAGAGCACTGGCCCGAAGTCAGGAGGACCTGGGTTCAAGTCCAGCCTCAGACACTTGACACTTACTAGCTGTGTGACCTTGGGCAAGTCACTTAACCCCAATTGCCCTGCCTTCCCCCCTCTGAAAAAAAAGAGAACTCAGAAACACAATAGTAATCTTCAAATATCCAATACTCAGACTGATTATATTGTCTCTGTGGGTAGAACCAGCAGCAATGTGTGGAAAGTTGCTAAGAGGCAGATTTAAGCTGTAGAGACCAGGCTTCCTCAGGAGGTAGTGGTTTCCCCTTTACCACAGCTTTTCAAGCAAAGGTGGGAGGACCATCTACTGGGGATGCTGAGAGAAGGATTCTTCTCCAGGTATAAGTTGGACTATAGCTAGGTCCCAATTAGTGCGAACAACAAATTTCCCTGAAGTGGTCGCCTTATTCAACATTGCCATGTGTATTTCCATCAGGCTGGAACCCAATATTTCATATTTCATATAATCATAAGTTCAAACAGTGCTAATTTAACTATAATCAACTATGTCAGGGGATTCATTTATTGGCACTAATCGAGACCAAACTGTTGGATGCCCCTTGACATCCCTTCCATGTGAGCTTCTGCGATTCTGTGAAATATTAAAGATACCTAAGGGACTTCTTGATTCTTTGTCTAGTCCAGTCTTCTCCTTCAAAGACAACAGTCGTGGAGGAAGATCATCAGCTCCAGAGTGAGAGTTTGTTGTTTCTGTTAAGTCCTTTCAGTGGTGTCTGACTCTTCCTGACTCCATTTGGGGGTTTTCTTGGCAAAGATACTCCAGCTCATTTTACAGATGAGGAAACTGAGGCAAATAGGATTAAGTGACTTGCCCAAGGTCACATGGCTAGTAAGTGTCTGAGGCCATATTTGAACACATGAAGATGAGTCTTCCTGATTCTAATCCCAGTGCTCTACCCATTGAGCCACCTAGTTGCCCTGGAATGAGAGGTCCTATGTTCAAATACCTCTACTTAATACCACTGGGCCTCAGTTTTCTCATCTGTAAAAACTGAGGATGAGTCTTGTTAAGTGGAAGTTAAACTATATGGCCTCTGAGGTCCCTCCCACCTCTAGATCCATGATCTTGTTGGACCAGACCTCTGAGGAAAGAAGGGGTTCATAAGATTTGGAAAGGACCTTAGAAATCATTTAGTTTCATTCTATAGATGAGGAAACTGAGGCCCACGGAGGGGAAGTGACTTGCCCAAGAGACAGGTAGTAAGTAGCAGAATAAACCTGAGGGAATGAAACTCCAAATCCAGTGCCCTGGGTTCAGGGGCCGTGGGGGGAGGAGGGGGTGAGGTGTGGAGACAGGTTAACTGTTTACCGAAAGAAAAGCTGTTGTGCCTGTATGATTTGGGGGTGTCAGAGGTACTAGTCCCTGAGGAGAGGGAAGCTGGACACCAGTGGGTGACCGATGAAGGGCTTCCTGCTTGCCTTTTGTGTGGGTGTCTCGAGCCCTGCCAACCACAGGGCAAAGTCAGTTTCCCGCTCCTTGGTTATTCCCAGTGGACTATGCAAACCCTGAGTTGCCTCCCAGCAGGAAGTAGCCAGGACCTACCATCCATCAAGGATTGGCTCCGAGGGACACATGGGATTCATCCTGCCTGTGCTCCAGGCCTCTAGCCCCAGCTGGCGATCACCTGGAACAGTTTGGCAGTCCTTTTCCCCCAGCCACCCACCCTCCCTCCGGAGCAGCAGGAGTGTCCATTAACAAGCACGGATGGGTGAGGATGGTTTGTAAACTCCGGATACACTCAGAGAGGCCTGCCTGCCTATTGGTCACTGCTTTCCGCTCTCAGAAATGGGTCATTTAAACAGAAAACTGTAAAGTGTTCATGCCTAGGAATACAGAGAAATTATCCAAACAAGCTTCTGTCTCCTGGCCACAGGCTCACCATTCAAGCAGTGGCTTGAGGCTGATGGTGCTGGAACAAACCCAAGCCTTCCAGACAGCTCTCTCTCTTCCTTTGCCTCTGTCTCTCTCCTTTCCTCTTTCCTTTCTTTTTAACTCAGCCCTTGACTTTTCTTCTCCTCTCTGTTTGTTTCTACCACTCTACCTGTCTCCCTTTCCCTTTCTCTATTTTCCCTCTTTATATCTTGACATTATTTTGTTCTCTCCCTCTCTCCCTCTCTCTCTCTCTCTCTCTCTCTCTCTCTCTCTCTCTCTGTCTCTCTCATCTCTCTCTCTGTCTCTCATACTTTTCCTTTGTTATCTCTCTCTCTCTGCCTCTCTGTTCATCTTTCCTTCAAGGCTATATTCTACAGAGCTACCTTCTGTTCTCACCAATAAAAGGGATTGAAGCTTTTTTTTAATACCTCACCATGCTTTGCATCAAAGATCCTTCTGGATTTGAACCCCATTTCCCCAGAGGCCCATGGCCATCTATTACCTGGGATCCAGTAATCAAGCCACCCAATTCCCCTATCCATTTCTAGGCTTTATTTTCTCTTCTCCTAATCTGTCTAACCTAACTCCTAACCTCCTAACCTAACCTTCTCCTAACCTTCTGATTCCAGACCTGCAGCCTCCTGTGCTGGCCATTCTGGGAGATCTGTGTTGTTCCTCTGGCACCCAGCTGCAGAAATCTCTTCCCTTGGAGACAGCTAGCAATTTGGGCCTTTCACTGGGGGTAAGGTACTTCCATAAAAAGACAAATTTCAAAAGCTTCAGGAATGGAAATATTTCAACTCTTTGAAAACCGTAAAGGCTCTGGAGGGCAGTAAAAGCTGGAGGAAAGTCTCATGAGTGGTATGTTTTCGTTTGGAGCCTCAGGGACACTGAATGGGTAGGAAATATGCCTTCTGGGAAAAGTTCTTGATCTGAAGAAAAGGCCTATGAACATCACCTTTTCATGGAATTGTAGAGCTAGGGAGAACCTTAGGGATTATCTCATCTAATATTCTTATTTTACAGAAGAGGAAACTGAGACCAAGAATGGGTAAGCGGGAGGTAGAACCCAGGCCTTTTGCTGATTTTCAACCCAGCACCCTGCTTTTTTTTTGCTTTACTTTTGGTCTTTATTAATTTTTTTGTTTACTTTTAGTTTACAAGGATATCATGATGCTTTTTAACTGGAAGGAAGATAATTTTGGCTTCTGGTTCTCCTAAACCTGAAGACTTGGGAAGAGCACTTTAGCGCCAATATTAGTGATGTAGGTGAACCAGTGGGAATTATTGCTGTGGGCTCAGAATCCCTCCCCCCCCCCCAAAAAAAGGTTAAATTGAGAGGTTACTCTCAGAGTCCCTCCTCATACGTCTCACTAATGTTTGGGAGAGTTAAACATTGATTTCAATACAATGTTTAGAAGGCAGTAGTAATATAGGGGGAAAAGCCCTGACTCTTGAGTCAGGAGGTCCTCTGTTCAAATCCCATCTCTGACGACCACCACCTCAGTGACCTTGGGCAGTCATATCACCTTCCTAGGCCTCAGTCTCCTTATCTATAACATGAGTCAACTGAAGGACAGAGGACACTGGCATCAGAAAAGTCTTCATGGACAGGTTAGTCCCTGAATTTGTCTGTGAAGGAGGAACCTCAACAAATGGGGTGGAGGTAGGCAGGGTGTCCATTTAGGCCTTGGGATGAATACATAGCCATTCCTTGTTGTTGTTCAGTTGTTTTGGTCATGACTGATTCTTTGTGACCCCATTTGGGGTTTTCTTGGCAAAGATACTGGAGTGGTTTGCCATTTCCTTCTCCAGCTCATTTTACAGATGAGGCAAACAGGGTTAAGTGACTTGCTCAGGGTCACGCAGCTAGGAAGTAGCTAGGAAGAGGCCAGATTTGAACTCACCAAGATGAGTCTTCTTGTTTCAAAGCCTAGTGCTCTACCCACTTCATCACCTAACTACCCTTAATACCCATTAAGTGAAGAGGTGGCTAGGTGGCTAGTGAATAGAGCGCTGGCCCTGGAATCAGGAGAACCTGAGTTCAAATCCTACCTCAGACACTTGACACTTACTAGCTGTGTGACCTTGGGCAAGTCACTTAACTCCGATTGCTCTGCAACAACATTAAGTGCTTAATATATTCAAAGTATTATACTAAGTTCTGGGAATAGAAAAGCATGACAAATGTCATTTATTCCAGGTTTATACCCCCCAATCCTTGTCATTGATGAACTTTTCCAATCATCTCAGAGACTTAAGTCTCTACCTTCCATTCTTCTCCATCCCTGCTTGCTGTGTCTCTCAGGGAGGTTCAGATCCATACTGATGGCCCTTTTAATACCCCATCCTCCCAGTTCCTAGAGCAGAGTTCTCCTCTGTGCCCTCCATCTTTACTCTATACCAGTCACTCACTGAGATGCCCACAGATGTATTTCTCCAAACTGCTCCTTCTCCAAGGTTCTGAATCCTGAAATTCCTGTCTCTTAGCCATAGCTTCTCGTCCTTCCCTTCTATTCCTGTCTTGCACAAGAATCCTCTCAAGCTCACATTCTAATGGGGCAGACAATGCCTAATGTGAGTGAAGGCACAAAGCCAAATGAAAAGGTTAAGAGAGTGGATGCAAAATCCCTTCTCCACTTTCCACCTCTTCCCATTGTACTATGATTATTAATAAACTTTCTTTCATCCTTCATCTCTTCCTACTATACCTCTGTTATAATATTATTTGTAATAATATTGTTACAAATATTATTTCATTTAATCCTCCCAACAACCCTGGAAGGTAGGTGTTATTATTAGCTCCATTGGACAGTTAAGGAAACTGAGTCAGACTACACTTACCCAGAGTCATACAGCTAGGAAGGGTCTGAGGTCAAACTGGAACTCAGATTTTCTTGATTCCATGTCCAGTATTTGATTCACTGTGCATGTAAGACATCACTATAATTACAGGCCCTGAAAAATTTGGAGGTCCTAAGGGTAGCAATTCTATGAGATAACAATCCACCTAACGTGTGAGTATGTCAGTCAATCAGCATTTATGTGATTTGAAGGGGTGGGCAGGGAAGAGGAATTATTTCTGAATTCCCCAGAATAATTTAATGTTTTACATTCCAACAAGAGATATTTCAAGGGTATTATCTGAAACTTCCCTCTCAGGCTCTATCAAGCATTGTGGTAAACTTCATAATATTTTCCCCCAATTACATGTAAAAACAATTTTTAACATTTGTTTTTTTTTTTAATTTTGAGTTACAAATTCTCCCTCTCTCCTCTCTCCCCCTCAGATGGTAAGCAATTTGATTACACATTAGTCAGTACATTATGTTGACATAACAATACTAATTTCTGCTCAATTTTCTTAGGGTAGCTCAGGAAACTTTTTTAGTGTTCTGGGTCTACCCTTTCTTTCACCAGGCTGCCTCTGGACAGCCCTTCACCTTCCTGGCACCTGCTGTCCTTTCTCAACCCTCCTTGTTCTCATTCAACACTACTAATGGGCTCTTCACTATCTTTTATGTCGGAGATGGGAAGCCTATCAGATACACTTGAATGAGACCTTACCCCTTCTTATAAAACCCTGATTATGATGGAATACCACTGTGCTATATGAGATGATGAGCTCAATGATCTTAGAAAAACATGGGAAGACTTGCTTGAAATAATGAAGAGTGAAATGAGCAGAACCAGGAGAAAGTTGTATACAGTAACAGTAATATTGTTTTAAGAACAACTTTGAGTGAATAAGACATTTTGACTGTTATAAATAACCAAAATAACTACAAAGGAGATATGAAGAAAGATGCTATCTGCATCCAGAAAAATCACAGATAAATAGAATTATATGTAGAAGTTTTACATGCATACATATATACATTATACATACATACGCACATACCTATTTGTGTCTAATGGTAGCCATCTCTAGGGTAGGGGGGAGTTAGGGAAGGAAAAAAGATGGAAAAAAGCAATTCACATGATAATTTTGTTGTTTATTTGAAAGGAATAACAAGTTGTACATAGCAGATTTGCAGTTTCATGTTTTTTATTTTTTCGTATTTTTTATTTTGCTATGTTATGGAAATGCTTGTTTTATTCTATAATTTAAAAATAACATAATTTAAACTTAAAAATATCTATTTTAAAAAAAATTTAAAAATTTCTAAATAAAAAAATTAATTTAAAATTTAAATTAAAAAAAACTTTGCTTTCATCTGTATCACTGAGCAGCCTTGTGATGTGGATGAGACCCAGGTGTTCCTACACTGGAAAAGGACTGACAGAAGCTTGCCATGGAAACTTTTTTCAAAATTTTCTTTTCTTATTATGGATGTAATATACACCAACAAATCTAAGAAAAAGGAAAAGGATTGGCCTTTGATTTCACTTATCAATGACTCCTGTCATTCATTCTTGGACTCTCTTCAGGCTTCCCCTCCTCCTTGAGCTCCATGTTGTCCCTTTCTAAGAAAGCTCCATGGTAGGGCCCTACTTTTCTTACTGGGGACTCCTTCTCTTGAACTACCATTGTTAAAGAGACCCCAGGCATGCTTTGCCTCTCTCACATCTGGACTCTCTCCACAATTCTCGGTTTTCTCCTGGGCTTCTGCTGCCTTTCCTTCCCCTCCGAGACCTTCCTTTTCTTTTCCAACACCCCTTTAGATAAAGTGTCTTCCTCCTGTGAAAATATAATATCTTTGAGTGTAAGGACTGTCTGGCTTGCTTGTGTTGGAATCCCCAGCTTTGAACAGTGCTTGACACATAGTGAGTTAATGTTCTAGCTTTTTAAACACCTATCATTGGTGTAGGGAGCCCACCCAGAAAAGGAAACTCCTTCTACAAAATCAGGTCAGCACCTCTTGAGCATTTTTTAATCTTTTAGAGTTGCCTTGAGCATGGAGAAGTTGAGTGACTTGCCTAGGGTCCCAGTTTGTGGCCAGTATGTGGCAGAGGCAGGTCCTTCCTGCCTCTCAGGTTGACTCTCTATCCACTATATTGCGCTGTCCCTCAATAGGAGAGCATTTAGATATTCAAGGGAGAGAAAATAGGATTGTATATGAAACTGGGAATTTCCATTATGTAGAGGGTTTTTTAAATAGTGTATACCACATTGAACCTGGGAGTCACAAAACTGTGTCACTTGTCTGGGTTTTCTTTTGAGTAGCTTCTTTTGGGATTATTTATTCTTCCCTTTTTCCCTCAAGGCATGGGCCCTACCTATATCTCTGCAAGAGGTGGGGCAATCTGCCCACTGGTTCCTCTAAGAACCTTTGTAATTCTGTCTTTTAGGCTGGTGAACCAGAAGCTTCCTTTCCTGGTTAACAGACCCATGGTGCCCATTGGTGCCAGGCTCATCCCTCTGCCCTTCTGCTGTATTCACTGGAATCCCTCTGTTGTCAACAAACTGCCTTTCCTATTAAGCCTGTGCCCTCTTCCAGGAAATTTCTTTGTATGTATTTTTATATTTATTTATATATGTATATGTTGTTTTCTCCTTGATAGAATGTAAGCTCCTTGGGGTCAGGCATGGTTTTATTTTATCTTTGTATCCTCAGCACCTAGCATAATGCCTGGTATATGTCCTTCATTGTTGTTCAGTTATTTCAGTTGTGTCCAACTCTTTGTGACCCCATTTGGGGTTTTCTTGGCAAAGATACTAGAGTGCTTTGCCATTTCCTTCTCCAGCTCATTTGACAAACAAGGAAACTAAGGCAAACAGGGTGAAGTGACCACAGCTAATAAGTGTCTGAGGCCAGATTTTAACTCAGAAGATGAATCTTCCTGACTCCAGGCCTGGAACTCTATCCACTGCATTACCTAGCTTGGAATACAGTAGGTACTTAATTAAAGTTTATTGATTTGAAATGAAGGAAGAATGGGGGGGATTTGGCTGCACCAAGAGAAGGGCTTTTGTGGGGGTGGGGTGAGAATTACCTGAGCACAGAGGCCCTAAGTAGCCTTTGGACTGCTGAAGGGAAGGGCATCCTTCCTTGGAAGGGGCAGATTGACTTAGGGCCAGTTAGGGCCAGGATTCATGCTAGAAAACACTTGGGCTTTGGACCTGGGGTCAGTAAGATAATTGCATTTTAGCAGGGAAGGGGGGTGCAGGGTGCAAAGGAGGAGGTACAGAGACACCTGAGAGTTGTGCCCTTCCTCTCCCTTCCCTTGACCTGTCTTCCTCCCCAGCATGAGGTCCCCTAGAACATCCCCCGGTTCCTACAGCTCTACAACCTGCCTATTGACCTGGAAGCCCAGTCAATTCTCCCCTGCCATCTTCAGCTGGGCAGAGGGTGTGTGAATGTGTTTTTTATAGAAACAGTAATGAACTAAAAGTCTAGATTCTGGGATCAGATTTTCCTATAATTGACTGTGTAAACTTGGGCAAAGTGACCTAGTAACTAGTTAATTCATTAGATCATAAAACTTATAGCTGACCAGGACTATTGTATTACAGGTCATGGAGTCCAACTCCCTTTTATTTTACAGCTAGTGAAACTGAGGCCTAGAGAAAGAAGTTGACTTGATAAAAGTCACACATAAGTAGCAAGTGAAAGAGTCAGTTTTAGAACCAAGGTCCTTTGACTCCAAGCCTGGAATGCCTTCCAATAGGCCACATTGCTGCTATAATTAAATTATGTTTGCATTTTTTGTATTCCTATTATATTTTATTCTAGGTAGTGGGAATATTCTTTCTATGAAATGACATTTTTTTTTTGGAGGGGGAAGGCAAGGCAATTGGGGTTAAGTGACTTGCCCAAGGTAACACAGCTAGTATGAAATGGTATTTTTTATAGATGTGACACAGTGCCTGCTTCAGGGAGCATCTAATCTTATGGGAGCAAAGATGAATATTTTTATTATAAAAAAGAAAAGTGAGATAAATGTAAACAAAAGGTTTTGGCTAGGCACTATGAGAAATTCAAAGAGGAAGAGATCTCCTTTGATCAGGGGGTGGGGATCATGGAGAAGTGGGTCTGGGTTGGGTCTTGAAAGAATAGAGGGATCTCAACAGATGGAGTTGGAGTGTATTCTGGGCATCTTAAAGCCAATAGGGAGCCATGGGAGTTTATTGAAATGGGAGCAACAGTCAGACCTGAGCTTTAGGAAAATCACTTAAGCGTCCATGTGGAGGATGCATTAGAATGGGGTCAGATTTAATGCAAAAGGACCAATTGCAATAGTCCAGATGAGTGGTGATGAGGGTCTGAACAAGGGGCATAGCTTTATGAACATAAAGAAGGGGATAGATGCAAGAGATGTTGTAGAGGTACAAACTGAGATTTACAAACCACAAGATGGATATGTGGGCTTGAGGGAGAATAAGAAATTGAGGATAATACAGCAGGATGGTGATGCCCTCAACAGGAAGAGGGAGGTTTGGGAGAGCACAAAACAGGCAAAATAGAACTCTGGTTTTGGAGCCCTGAAACTCGGCCTGGTGCTCCCCGACTGTGTGACTCTGGGCAGGTCATTCACCTTTCTGATCCTCAAGCTCTTCATCTGTAGAATGGGCACGCTGCGACCAGAACTCTTTCCCAGCACCGTTGTGAAGAAAGTGCCTTATAAACCTCCAAGTGCTGCAGCAATGTGAGTCATTATAATGTGATTTCTCTCCTCCTTGAAGGATGATTAGAATTCAGGAAAGCAGAGTGCAGATGAGGCAGAGAGGGCATTCCAGGTGGTCGGGGAAGCGATAGCATCAGCAAAGGCCTTTCTTGAACCAGACTTCCCTTTCTGGGCTTGTCACAGAAGCAGGCAGAAGCTGCGGCTCCCCCCAGCCCCTCGTGAGCCGTCTGCCTGTCGGTCCATCAGTCCATCCATCGGCCTGTGAGTACCTTTCTCTGTGTGAGCAGCTTTTCCTGACAGCTAATATTTCACGGGAACGGGAGCCAGCTCTCTCCCTCCCGCTCCCTCTCTTCTGTTTATGAAGCCGAGGGTAAGTGTTTAATTAGTTGCCTAATTGCCTGGGTAATTGGTAGACATACTCAGCTCTCCAAGTAATCAGTCTGAACAGGCCTCGAAAATATCTGGCCCAATATTCATTAGTGCAGTTAAATCGTTAAACAGTTACTGTGTTTGGTTCCTGACAAGGCCCCACAAACAGCTGCGCTCGCTGCATCCGTCCCGGCATCGCTCCCAGAGCTTTGCCCACACGCAGACAGACATCGCCACTGTCTTGCTAGGCCAGACGGACAGACAGGGTTGAGGGTGGGGGCTGGAGGGACATTGGGCGGGCAACCCTGAGGTCACCTCTTGAGGTCACTGGCTTGGCTCAGCCAGGATTTGGGCGAGATGGGGGCATGGAGCTATGCCCGCTTTTCTCCCTCCTGGCCCTGATGCCCAAGGTGGTTTCTCTTCCACTTTATAGCCTCCTCTGAGCTTAGGGCAGGGGGAGCAGAAGGTGGTGAAATGTGGGAATGGGCAGGGAACAGTGGCACAGTGGGAAAGTGCATCAGCTTGAGTCAGAAGATGTGTGTTCAAATCCTACTTCTGTCTCTGTGAAACTGGTCAAGTCATTACTGTGCCTCAGTTTCTTTAACTATAAAATAAGGAGGTTGGGCTAAGGGCCTGTGAGGTCCCCAGATCTAGGATTCGCTTCTATGCTGTTGATTGCTCTTGTGGCCCACTCCTGCTAGAATCCAAGGGGGCTAAGAGAGGAGGACCAAGTGGAGAGCTGGAGAGAGCTTTGGCTTGTCTGGCCTATACTCATCCTACCTGGGTGATCTTGTGCAAATCACTTGACGTTTCTGAGCCTCAGTTTCCTTATCTGAACAAGATATTCTGTTAGATCCCTTTCAGTTCTCCTGAGATCTTATGTTTAGGGGTAAGGAGGCAAGGGGACCTTCTCTCTTGGTCAGGGAGATGGGCTGTTAGCACCTGGAAACACCATGGAGAGAGAAGGGCTATTAACACCTGGAGAAACCAATCAGACACCTGGGTTGAGCTGCCCAACCTATCTCCACTCTTCTTACCCTCTCTGGGCCCCTGGGTGCCTTGGGGTCTGATGACCATTATACGGCTGGCTTTGGGAGCAGAAGGGGAAGGGTTTGACCCTTTGGATCCCTTGTCCCTCCTAGCCTGTTTCTCTTTCCTTTCCATTCCATCTGTCCCTCATTCTTGCTAACCTCCCCTTTCCCTTTTCTTTATTCCCTTTCCCTCCCCCCAGTCCTGGCCCCCCAGCAGGGCTGCTGTTTGCAAAGCTGGTTTTGCCATTAGCAAAGCCTCAATGCGAATATTGTCTCTGCGGGTGAGCCCGCAGTTCTTCCCTCCCCTTCCCTTCCCACCCTCTCCACCCCCAAACTCTCCTTAAAGGGACCCAGCCTCATCATCTTCCCCTCAACCTTCAGTGCCTCTTCTCTCCACTGGGTCCCCTTACATACCAGTGCCAACCTGTCCCTGGGAGCAGTAGGGAGCCACTATTGACACAGTCCCTCCAGCTCCCAAATCAGTAGCAAAAGAATGCTGTGATTTGATAGGGGTGGAGGAGGAGAGGGAAGGGAGGTGATTTTTTTCTTTTTTTTCTTTTTTTTGGCAATAAGGAGGGAAGGAATAGGGTTCTTTAAGGAAAGGTGGAAGCCAAGGATTTTAGGTTACAATCTCAGCCTTTCAACTGAACGGAGCAGAACTGGGAGACTGAAGGGTCATGTTTGGCTCCCACACGGGGCAGGTTAAAGGTGACCTCTTTAAAAATGGGAACTGGACCTCCATCCTGCTGGGCAAGAGGTCAGGCATCTCCATAAAAGCTAAGCAACTAGCTTAGTGCTGTCCCAGGCCAGGGAGCTCTCTTGAAAATTTGGCTCCCTGGAGGGATAGACAGCCAGCCTGGTTATTAGGAGAGGCACTAGCCTTGCAGAAGAACCAACCCACTCTTGGAGTAGAAAGTCATCATCACGATCTGGCTTAAGGGGTTCTAAAAGGTCCCTCTGTTCTTAAAGAATCAAACTGCATCCCACCCACTCTACACCCCCAGCATGAGACCTGCTATGCTGGGCAAATTTTCCATCACTAGTCCCTCACCCCTTTAAGTTAGGGCACGGGAGGAAGAGGAACTAGCCCTGCAGATTTCAGTAGTACTGGGTACTCCCAGAGGAGGGAAATCCCTTTACCAGTGCAGGGCAGCATCTCTTCTGCAGCTTATGGGTTTTAGAGAATTTGCCTGGCAGTAGTATCAAACAGAAACTAGAGCCACTAAAGGTCACAGGCTGCAAATTGACTCAGAAAACAACATATTATCTATGTTCTGTTGTATTTTAATTTATTTTGTTAAATATTTTCCATTTACATTTTAATCTGGTTTTCTGAAAACTGGAGTGTTGCCCTGATGTTAGTAGGCCCTGTGTTTGACACTCTGGCCTAGGGGACTAGAAGGTCTAGTATAAAACATTGTTTGGGAATTAAGAAAATTTATTTTTATAGTAGACCAAATATTTCATACATACATACATACATACAAGCATAAACATGATATATATAATGTGTATATAATACATATACATATACACATATATACATACAAGGTACAAGATACATATATACATGTTTGCATACACACATGTAATTTGTGCATGCATGTATGCATATATGTACACATATATACACATATAAAATGCTTGTTGCTCTGACATTGGTACTTCTGAGAGCTGACCAACTCCCTCTCCCCTCTTTCACTTTTTTCAGAAACATCAAAAAATTATCCTAGTCTGATCCATTATGAAAGATAAAGCATAAGACTTTCATTAACTCCAATTCTAAAACAATATTTTACACTGGAATCTTCCTACATCATTCTTATGAAAGGCCTAACCACCCCACGTGCCCCATCAGCCCAGGAAAGACACCCTCCCGAAGTGATTAAGGTAATGGTCCTAAGAGAGAAGGTCTTCGATTACGTTAGTTAATGGAAATGTGTCTTAAGTTCACCTTTGACCAGCTGGAAAGGAGAGTCCTTAAAGGGAGCAGTTTAAAAGAGATTGAATAGTTTAAAAAATTATTCTCCAAAGGTGTACCCAAAGTTGTTATTATTATTGTTAGGTCTGATGAAGGAAAATGTTAATTGAACTTTACTCTGAGTTTGGAAACAATATTTTTGAAAAAAATCTCATTATGGAATTTGTCTACTATTTATTAATAGTATGAATTATAACTTGAAAATGGCCTGTCAGAGATGGATTTTGAAAACCATGAGGGTAACTCTCACCATTTCTCTCTCTCACTTTCTGTCTGTCTCTGTCTGTCTCACTTTCTCTCTGTCTCTGTCACCATTTCTCTGTGTCTGTCTCTTCATCATCATCAGCAGCAGCAGTGCTCTCTCTCTCTTTCTCTCTCTCTCTCTCTCTCTCTCTGTCTCTCTGTCTCTCTCTCTGTCTCTCTCTGTCTCTCTCTCTCTCTCTCTTTCCCTCTCTCCCTTCCCCTTCCTCTTTCTCTTCTCTCTCCAAGCAGAAATACTTTGATTAAACTAATATAAAGTTAATAAAATTGTTTCTGGCAGGCTTGTGCCTAAAATGCAAAGCATAGAATTTTCTTCCACATTTTCTACCTTCTCTCCAGGTAGAGAAGACCCCTGTGAAACTGCAAGGCTATTGCCTAGGCAGAGGTTAACACGCTAACCCACCACTAGTGTCCTAACAGGAGACTAGATTGGCTTATCATAGCAATTAGCTATCACCTAGATGTGTCTGGAGAGGATGAGACACAGACCAGAGTTTTGTTGGAGGGCCCTGTGGGGTCCCCATCAAGAAAATCTGGAACTGGAGACTCTGCTGAGGAGTAAGAGCCCTGGAGAAGGTTTCAGTAGGAACCCTGAGCAGGAGCTGAGTGCCTTGGGGGAGGAGTGTGTTCATAGAGAATGAAGGAAGGCAGATGTTAAATCTTTATCGTTCAGTCATTTCAGTCATGTCCAACTCTTCACGACCCCATTTGGAGTTTTCTCAGCCAAGACACAGGAATGGTTAGCCATCTCCTTCTCCAGCTTATTTTGCAGATGAGGAGACTGAGGCAAACAGCGTGAAGTGACTTGCCCAGGGTCACACCGATAGTGTCTGGGGTGAGATTTGAACTCGGGAACATCAATCTTCCTGACTCCAGGCCTGGCCCTCTGTGCACTATGGTGCCACCTAGCTGCCCTTCCTCTAGACCTCTGCCATTAGTTCATTAGTCAAAGTGTTTAAGTGTTTTTTATGTGCTGGTGATTGTGCTAAGTGTTGGTGATGCGAAAAAAGGCAAAAAAAACCCCAATCCCTAGCCCCAGAGAGCTTACTTTTTAATGAAGGAGAAAATTGGTAAAACAAAACAAAACAAAACAAAAAAACAGTTACAAGGTATATTCAGAGCTGATGAAAAGCAACCTGAGAGGGCATAGTGTTAACAACTGGGAAAACAGAAAAGTCTCACCAGAAAGAATGATTTCTTCAAGTTACCTAGTCATTGTCTTGAGTGCCCAGTCCTGAGCTGCTGATCAGGCTAGTCAAGCTTCAATGGGGTGAAAAGATTGGTAGAGAGGAACAGTATTGACAGAACAGAGGATGCATGCAGGTAGGCTAGGAGGGAAGGAAGAGTGGACAGGGGAGTGCCTAAGACAGGGGAAGACACCAGAGACACCTTTGCCAGCTTTACTATGGAGAGGTCGTAGGTGTTAATGAATGACATCCAAAATGGCAACCACAGAGTGTATCCTGGCAAAGGCCAGGGCTACCCCTGAACCTGAGATATAAAAGCACAAAGGACCCTAGTCTCTGGAAATGGTAGCCAAGGGAGCACAAGGAGTTAATCAGAGCACAGGGAAAGTGTTGGGTACTAGGGATAGGCAGGGATTCATTTCCTTTCAACAAACATTTATTGACATCTTTTCACCAGATTTCTCATTAGGACCTTGAAGCTGATTTAGTCTATAAGCATATCCTTAGTGCATCCCATGAATTTGTTTTCTCTTAAAACATCATTGATTTCATAGGTATAGGGACCATTCCCCCTGCCTTGCCCCATATATAAAGCAGGCTATATCCCATTTTTCTGATATTTATCTTGATTTTACCTATTTATATGCATGTTGTTTCTCCCATTAGAGTTCCTCAAATGTAGGGATTGTCTTTTGCCTTTTTTTGAATCCCCAATGTTTAGTGCAATGCCTGGCAAGTAGTAGGTTAATAATTGATTGTTAACTTAGCCTGACTTGAAACTCTGTCTGCCAATGCACATCTGCATTGATCAGAGGTGGGACCTGAACCCAGGTTTGGTTCTCTCTCTCTCTCTCTCTCTCTCTCTCTCTCTCTTTTTCTCTCTTTCCTCTCTCTGTCTCTGTTTCTCTTGTTCTCTCTGTCTCTCCTCTCTCTCTCTGTCTCTGTCTCTGTCTCTCTGTCTCCATCTGTCTGTCTGTCTGTCTGTCTCTCTCTGATTCAGGGTAAACATCTGAAAAATAGCAACCCCTTTCTACCTGCTAACTTAAAATTACAGAATCTCCAAGGTCATTTAGCTTAACCTCAACCTAAACAATAACCTTCTCAATAATATCCCATCTTAAATGGCTGGACAAGTTGTGGTATGTGATTGTGGTGGAATAATACTATTATGCTATAAGAAATGATGAACAGGATGGTTTCAGAAAAACATGGGAAGACTTAAATGAGCTGATGCAAAATGAAATCAGGAGAACATTGTACACAGTAACAGCAGCATTATGAGATGGATCAACTGTGAATGACTTCTCTACTCTCAGCAACACAATGATTCGAGATAATTCTGAAGGACTCGGGATGAAAAATGCTATTTGCGACCAGAGAAAGAACAGATGGAGTCTGAATGCAGACCAAAGCATAATGTTTTTTTACTTTATTTTTCTGGGAGGTTTTGTTTGTTTAGGTTTGCATTTTCTTTTGCAACATGTTTTGCATGAGTGCACATATATAATCAATACAAAATTGCTTATATATGCATATTATATATGTATAATGCATCTCTCTCTTTCTTACTTTCTCTTAAATATTTTGCAGATAGGTGACTCAGAGGATAAAGAACTGGAGCTGGACTCAGGAAGACTTGAGTTCAAATTAGTTTTAAATATTTTCTAGTCCTATGATCCTGGGCAATCAGCCTCTTTTTGACTCAGTTTCTTCATCTATAAGTACTACATAATAGTACCTACCTCTCAGGGTCATTGTGAGAATGAGATGAGATAATATCTTTAAGTTGCTTTACCATAGCTAATGTGGAAATGTTTTGCATGACTGCACATGTAAAATATGTTTGCCTTCTCAAGGAGAGGGAAGGGGAGGAAGGTTTGTGAGGATCAAATGAGATATTTGTAAGTGCGCATAGCCCAGTGCCTGGCACATAGTAAATACTACATAAATCCTTATTTGAGGCAGTTAGGTGGCACAGTGGATAGGACACAGGAGTTAGGAAGACCTGAATTCAAATCTGGACTTAGGCATTTATTAGCTCTGTGACCCTGGGCAAGTCACTTAACCCCAATTGCCTCAAAAAAAAAATTTTTTTTAAATCCTCATTCCCTTCCCTTCCCCCATACCCACCTCTACAAATAAGAAAGGGAGGTGCATTTTCTCATTTCCTCTCTGGGTCAAGATTGGTCATTATAATTGCACGGTTCAGGTTTGTTGTTGTTACTGTTCTTCCTATCTATACTGGAAGTGTATTTATTGTTTTCCTGGTTCTTATTTCATTCTGCAACAGTTCAAACAAATCTGCTCATGTTTGTCTGCATGCTTCATATTTAGTGTTTCTTATGGCACCAAAATATCCCCATGCATTCATACACCACAATTTGTGTAACCAGTCCTTGGTTGATAAGGACCTACTTTGTTTCCAGTTCTTTGCCAGCAGAAAAAGTATCCTATGAATATTTGGACATATATGATGCCTCTCTTTCTTTTCAGTCTTTGTTCTAACAATAGGATCTCTAGACCAAAGAGTATGGCCTTTTTTTAAAACAAAATTTCAGAATGCTTTTGAGAATGGTTTACCAATCCATAGTTCACCAAAGCCCTTCCAACATGGACTATTCCATCTTTTGTCATCTTCAACAATTTATTGCTAATCTTCTTAAACTGTGGTGCCCAGAACTGAACAAAATGCTGCAGGAGCCATCTGACCAGGGCAGAATACAGAAGTACTGTCATCCTCTTATTCCTGGAATTCTTATCCTCATTCCTGATGCCTCTCTTAATACAGAATAAGATAATATTAGTTTTTTTGGCTGCTACATGACTACTTCATATTGAACCTCTCATCTGTGAAAACCTCCAAATACTTTTCAAACTTCTTTCTAAACAAGGTCTCCCCCTCCTTGTGCTTGTGAAATTGGCTTTTTGAACCCAAAGCAGAAGACTTTATATTCCTCCCTATTAAATTTCAATTTATTAGATTCAATTCCCTCATTGAGCTCGGCAAGATCTTTCTGGATCCTGACACAGTCATCCAGTGTTTTAACTATCCTCTCTCTAGCTTTGTGTGATCTAGATACTGGATAAACATGCCATCGATGCCTGTATTCAAGTCATTGATAAAAATATTTCACAATATGGAACCAAGCATCTATAGTAGTGGGATCTTCCTGTCCTGACTCCTCAAATCTTATCTATCTTTCAGGTTTCACAGCTGAGTCCTTTGCCCCACTCCCAATCTGAACACTGATTTATCAGTGACCACATGGAGTTCATGATGGTGGTGGAGATAAGACTCCCCAACTCCAGGGCAGATATCTTACCACAATGAGTGAAGCAGAACTTTTCTCTCACTCTGAAGCTGCCCAAATAAACTAGATAAATGTAGGGAGAGCCCTAAACTCTGGATTGGTGTTTCTGAATTGGGCCTGATACTATGACTGCAGAACTAATTCTTCGAGAATGAGGAATGAACAACAATTGGTAGAAGAAAAACAATGGCTGAATAACATTTCTTCATGATATAGCAGTGAGACTAAGGAAGTGTGCTGCTGAGTGGTGTCCCCTGTGTGTCTCTGTTCCCCAGTGTTGTGTGTATCTCTAGGAAAGTCTTCCAGGATGGGTCATGCTACATAGAACCAAAGACCTTGGACCTGAAGAACAATGAAGGCAATGATGAGTCTGTGTCATAAAATCAGTGACAGCCATGTCCTTGACAACATCTAATTTTTTTCTGAGGAGGGAAGGCAAGGAACTTGGGGTTAAGTGACTCGACCAAGGTTACACACCTAGTAAGTGTGTTGAGTGTCTGAGGACAGATTTGAACTCCTGACTCCAGGGCCCATGCTCTACCCACTGTGCCACCTAGCTGCCCCGACAACATTTTATAAACCTTTCCACACCACATTGGATGGGTCTGGGTCAAAGGGCACTAGACCCTTTCAGTCATCACTCATGGAGCCCTGACAGTAGACAATAAGACCTTTAAACTTTGGCCATGAAAGTAAAGCTGTGATTTATCTTCATTCATAATATTCCCTGGGATAAAACATTTGGTCCCAAATCTCTCTCTTCTTTCTCAATCTCTTTCCCCCAAACTTCCTCACCAACAACCCCATCCCCCTTGGTCAGACTTTCTACCCCATCTAGTTTGAAGGACTTTTACTTTTATTCTAAAGCCCGTGATTGATTGATTGATCAGTTGAAACTTGTTCTTATCTAGTTAAGATAGGAGAGCTAAAATGGGGTAGGGGTGATTTTGACCCTCTCTTTTACATAAGGTATGAATTAGATGATCTATGAGGTCCCTTCTGACTCTGTGAGATGCTATGCCTCTGTCTCTGAGTCCAGCCTTCTTTCCATCATGGCCCAGTGCATGACCGTAGATAACTAACAAAAGTTAAATTTCAGGGTATGGTTTCTAAGAATTGTAGGAATTCTAATTAAAGGAAATATGGGGTACACAGTCATTTTCCTCTTTATAAGAGGAGAAAAAGGAAGCAGCTGGCGTGAACCCCAGCAAAGCCTGTGCTCTGTGTGTGTGTGTGTGTGTGTGTGTGTGTGTGTGTGTGTGTGCGCGCCTGCGCACATGCCCTGAAGGGCCCGTTGAGAACCTTGCATACAGAAGCAGATAAAGGGTGATGACCTCTGTTGGGACCAGATTGACCTAGGTCGCTATCTTCTCTTTGGTCCCTGGAAGTGGAATGCTCCAGGGTAGAGGGGACCCTGAGGTTAGGCATGTGGAGTAGGGCAGATACGGCAGAGAAGAGGGGACCCTCCTTCAGCCCTAGAAAAGTGCCCTCCCCTGCAGATTTGCTTCTTTTAAACAAGGAAAGAGAAGGTGGAGGGAAAGAAAAAGAAAAAATAATTACTTCTCAGCCTCTAACCTTTCCAGCAAGTGACTTTGTAATAAATAATCCACATGTCCCTCCAGTGCAATCCATCAGCGGGAGCTCCTAATTACTTTGGACTCACTTTGAAAACCCTTCCAGTACCACTTTCAAATAAATAAAAAATTAACATGGAATTTGAGCAGAAACTCAGATGAGGTTCTTCGAATTGAGCTTTCTAGGGGCTTTGGCTGTGACCAAAGGAACTGTGGGTCGAGGAACCAGGAGGGAGAGTCAGGGAAGGATCAGGGCACATTCAGAGAGCAGACACAGGCTGGGCCCAGTGTGGCCTTATAGGAAAAGAAGCCATCCCTCTTGACCCCCATTAGTGTTTCTTCCTCTAAATCTATTTGACTTCCCATTGGGAGTAAGGTAGGGGTAGAGCATAGCCTCTATTTCCTGTCTCAAAAGTTCATTGTTATCTGAGACTCAGAAATGCCTGACCTTCACCAACTATAACCATTGGCTGCTAAAACAAGTGGGGTGGCACCAGCTAATCAATAAATGTCCTCCCAAACTGGAGAAACCCCCACACTAAGACCCCAGGCTCCTGATTGTTGATTCTAGTCCAGACATCTATTTCATGATGGGTTTTATCTATGTTCACTTCACTCAATGTTTGATTCACTCTCTGGAGTTCTCTACCTCTGTGTCCTTACATTATACCCTTCCTAGTGTTGCCTCAGTCAACTGAGACCTGTTAAAGACCTTACCTTAAAAAGGCCAAGGTCCCCCACTGCATCTGGGACTATCTCCAGTCGTCCTGATCTAGATCTCTCCACTGGCCCCAGATGGCTCCAGAGGAGAAAGTGAGGGCCCTCCCTCACTTAAATCTAATTCACCAGCATGTCATGGAACCACCTCCCTGATGTCATTGTCCTTTTCTAGAAGGAGGGACAAACAACAACAGCAACCTCCCCCAAATACATTGTCTTTCCCAATTAGAATATAGGCTCTTTGAGGGCAAGATGAGGTCTTGTTGCTTCTATTTGTGCTCCCAGATCTTAGCACAAGGTCTTCAGTGTGAATATTTACACCTCAGAAATCAGCAAATGCTATATATTAGGGCTGAGTTGTTTTATTTAGAAAGTGATTAAGAAGACGGCAATTCAGAGTAAACAAAAGTGTGTCTGGTGGTTTTCGGAGAGCTGGTTGTTAAACATTTACCAGTACATCCCAGCTTTGCCTCATGACCATATGATAAGCCCCTTGAGGGCAAGATCTATCTATGTCTTATACTTATTAGAGTTACACATCTTGCTCTATATATCCTAGATAGTAAATATTTAATGATGATGATTTTCAGGAACAAAAAGATGAAAACTATAGCAGACAAGGAGTGTCTGGGGTTTCTGTGTTTGAGGAGGTAACAAAAGAAATGCTTACCCAAGTGAGGATAGAAGCAGGGCCAGTGTGGGTACAAAGGACAGGTATGCTATTTCTAAGGAATGACAAAGGATAAGGGAGACGTAATTTCATTAACAGTGAAGCAGGAAGAGGTTGAAATCTGTATACAAGGTTAGACACTTTTCTCTACTAAACAAAGTGAAAAGAGTAACTCCCTTTGTGGCAGTTGAGTATGAGAAGTCACTTCATATGGGGATGGAAATATAAATTATAGGGAGGATACCAAGCCCCTGGTCCAGCAGCAACTGACCAACTACTTCCTGTGCTTGCCACATAAAGATAGCCAGAAGAAATTGGGGGTTTTTAGCCTAAAGAGACAACTTAGAAGCCAGGGAGCGCTGGTGGGACATGATAATGATCTTCAAATACCTGAAGGATTGTCAAGTAGAAGAGGAGTTTGACTTGTTCTTCTTAGCCCTGAAGGCTGAACCAGGTACAATGAATGAAAGTTCCAAGGAGGCAAATTTAGGCTCAGTTTAAGAGAAAACTTCCTACCAATTGTTTTTCAGTTTGTCTAACTCTTCTAGACCCCATCTGAGGTGTTCTTGGCAAAGATACTTGGAATGGTTTGCCATTTCCTTCTCCAGTTCATTTTACAGATGGGGAAACTGAGGCAAACTGGGTGAAGTGATTTGCCCAGAGTCATACAGCTAAGTTTCTGAGGTTGGATTTGAACTGAAGTCCTCCTTACTCCAGGGCAGGTGCTCTATCCCACTCTGCCATCAACTGTCCTTCCTATCAATTAGAGATATTTAACATTGAAAATGACTAAGAGGTAGTGGATTCTACCTCTTTGAATGAATGAATAAGTATATTAAGCACTTACTATGTGCTAGGTGTTAGAGATATGAAGACAAAAAACAAGATAGCTCCTACCTCAGGGAGCTCACATTCTTTCTTTCTTTGGTCTTTTTGGAGGGGGGAAGGCAGGGCAATTGGGGTTAAGTGACTTACCCAAGATCATGCAGCTAGTAAGTGTCAAGTGCGTGAGGCTGAATTTGAACTCAGGTCCTCCTGACTCCAGGGCTGGTGCTTTATTCACTGTGCCACCTAGCTGCCCATGCTTACATTCATTCTAAAACTCTCTGGGTACCCAAGCAAGGGCAAGAAAATGGAGACATCCAGAGAGGGGTCTTTGATCCTGTGATTACTCATTAGGCAGAGGAGTATTTAAGGCAATGTCAAAGCAGAGGTTGATACTAGCAATCTTTTAGAATAGTACACTTTGCTATTGGGCCAGTTGGAGTGATTATATTACACCACAGCAATGGATTTCTGTCTCCGGACAGTAGATTGGAATGAAGTTGGAGAACCAGAGGAGCCGCTCTACCCAAACTGACCTTGGGCTTTCGTTCATCCTTCTCCATTCTTGTATGTGAGGTGCCACTCTGGCATTTCCTTCTGTAGTGCGAGGAGCCCTGAGGAACAGTCCTGTGAGTTCATGCTGGAGAGGACAGAGAGCTCAAGAATGGGCCTGCTTTGTTTTCCTCGTCCATAGGCTGTGGGAGTGATACGGAGCATGACCCAGCTTTCTCCCATTTCAGAGGGAACCAGCCTGTCGCATGAATTTGGCTGTAGGCTGTTTCCTAGCACGTACTCAAAGATAGGTCAGTTTGACATTTTCCCTACTATCACCATATGGAGCAGTACTGAGCTGGGAAATAGGTCTGTGACAGTGATGATGATGAAATGCCTTTTCAGGCTGTAGGCCCTTTCGAGGTAACAAGTTCCATAAGTCTACCACTGGCTTTTCCTTATGCTACAGTTATGTCTCTCAAGCTCCAGGTTTCCTTATTTCAGCATTCTGGGATTTGGTGAACTAGTCCCTGGCCATGTTGTTAGTGATTTTATAGGCGTCAGTCCCATCGCCTATCAACTTTCATTTTTCACCTGTTAGTTAGTCTCCCGGTGTCCTTGTGTGGCAAAGGGCCAGGGTCTCTCTTCTTTAGAGATACTGAGGTTCAAAGAGAAGGTGCTGAGCTACCTGGCCCACAGCAGCCCCATCACAGTCCCCTCCTACAGCCCTGTCTTAGATTCAAGGTCACAGGGTCATAGATTTAGAGTTTGAAGTCTCAACCTCATCACTTTACAGATGAAGAAAATGAGTCTGATAGAGGTTAAATGACTTGTACACGCTGAAGTATACGTCCAAGGCGGGCTTTGAGCCCAGGTCATCCTGACTCCAAATGCAGCCTTCTTACCACTATGGCTGGTGGCTGCTCATAAGACAAGAAGTTGTCATTGTTTTTTTCCCTTCTGAGTCAAGGTTGAAATACAATAAAACCAGTCTGGTTTGGGTAAATTTAGCATTTGGGATTACGTAATCTCTAAATTCTAAATCTATGTTGGGTTTTTTTTTGAGGTTTTTTTTTTAACTTTCCTGAGTGCAGGAGAGTTGCTATTCATCTGACTCTTTGTTGCCCCCATTTGGGGTTTTCTTGGGAGAGATATTGGAGTGGTTTGCTGTCCCTTTTACAGATAAGGAAACGGAGGCAAACAAGGTTAAGTGACTTGTCCAAGGTCACACAGCTAGTAAGTGTTGTGTCTGAGGCTAGATTTGAGCTCAGGAATAAGGGTCTTCTAGGCTCCAAACCCAGAGTTCTGCCCCTTCCCTGAGATTATCCATAACAAAGAAAATCTCCACTTGAAAGAATCAGTGGAGGAGCTCAGCCTTCAGACCCTCTCACAAGAGTGAATCCCCCTCCCCCCCACCAGCATTTACTGAATTTATCTGTCTGCCAAGCACGTAAGGTGCTGGCCACCTCAAGTGACTTTTGTCTCAGGCAGTACTCTAAGGCCAAGATCCTCAAAGTGGTTCAGAAAGAGGACCTTTCAGAGGGTCTATTTTGATCGAAACTCTTTATAAAAATACTAAAAAACATTTTAATTTCTAATATGGTAAATATCAATATATAGATATATGCAAATAGCTATATATCTCTCTATAACTCACATAAACAAAAGCTCAATAGTTTTTAAGAGTATAAAAAAGTCCCAGGACTAAAAATTTTGAGAACTGTTGCTCTAAGGTTATAAGTTGCAAAACAGCTATACATCTGTATTGGCAGAGAAAATTTCCTCAACTGGATTTATCTATATCAATTAAATTAATAGGTCTGGAGAAAATAATAATAATAAAAGCTGACATTTATATAGCATGTTATTAGAGACCCACCCAAAGCAAGATACGGTAAATCGCTAAGTTAAGTTTGTACATCAAATATTTTGACCCTTGAGTAAAAGTCCTAGGGGAGGTCAGGAAGGGGAGGGACAACTGTGGACTGGTGGGGGTTGGAGAGGTAGGGGAGGGTGAGGATGGGAAGGGTTTCTTGGTAGAGGTGAACCTTGACCCCAGGGCGGAAGAGGGGTTAGGATTTGGATAGGTAGAGGTTATAAGGTAGGACATCAATCTTTCTTAACCCCCCTCAAACCAACCTCTTCCACCCATTGTCTTAGACAGGAAGGCCTCCCAAGTTCTGTTCAGTCAAGAAGAGTACTTTAACTGGGCAGAGGAACAGCCCCTCCCACTACCACCCCCCAGCAGTTGGGGCCTGGTAAGTGTGGGCAGTGGTGAGGGCAGAGGCGGCATCAGGGAAAAGGAGGTGTTTCTGCAAAAACCCTCCACAGGAGAATTAATTAAAGGCATCTCACTCTGCCAATAGTTTGCTATTTTTGCTGACCTCACCAGGTGGATTAATATTTAATTAGCCTTTAGGAGAAGGGGAAAGTACTTATTAACCTGCTATGTCAATCTGTCAGGCATGAGGGTCTCTGGACAAACACAGATACAGAGGGAGAACAGAAATAAATGGCTATTGTTGGTCCAAGCCCTCCTTCTCCTCCTCTCCCCCCCACCCCTACACTCTACTGGACTCCTGGCTTTGGGAGCAGACTCCCCTCTGGCAGAGGCCTAAATCTGCTGCCTTCTTCTGTCCCTGTACTGGCTCAATTACTCCTTGACTCCCTGGCCAAAGCAAGTGCCAGAGTGGGTGCAGTTTCATGCAGATAGGCTGAACATGTTCACATGTTTCCCAAGGGATTGGCCTCCAGCCTTTACTGCTCCTGCCCAGGGAAGTTATGAGTTTTTCTTTTTGTCACTAATAGCCTGGCCCTGCCCCAGCATGAGGCTTTGGTCTCCAGCCCACCCCACCCAATAAGATGGCAGCTATGGGCAGAGGTGGCTTTCTAGAATGGTAGACAAGGCCAGCTGTGAAAGCCTCTGGCCACATCTGTTTTCCAGCTTTTCTTTGGAGCTGGCTTCAAGAGTGGGCCTAGGAGTGGAGAGGCCCAAGGTAGATATCAGGTAGGTATCCAAAGGCAGGCAAGGGCTGAAGGACCGAAGGGGAGGTAGCAACAAGACACTGATCTCATGTCAGAAGGGAAGGGACCATTATATAATTCCTGCTATACTTGTCGTAGGCCAAGCAGTATGCACTGATCCTACCCAGTTAGGGAGATGCACCCAGAGAGCTGTGCCTTGATATTGTAGTGAAGGATGGGTATGATGGCTGGCCGGACCACTGGTGGCAGCTCCACTGAGTGGACTCAGAGCTTTGCTAGAATCAATGCCATGGTTGGCAGGAGTAAAAAGATTCTCCTCCTTAGAGCCTGGGGTGTTCATCCTCCAGCTCCCCCCTCCCAACACACACACATACCCTCCTTCCTATCAGCAAAGGCCTTTCTTGCTCCAAGCTCCTGGCACCAATTCCTGGCTGCCACCCAGATTCTAACCCAATGTCTACCACAACAGGTGGGCATCAGAGCCAGCTGGGCATTGTATCTTACAGGGCCTGCCAGGTTCCACGGCCCTCTGGGTCTTTCCATGTTCTCATGGACAAGATGGTGTGACTAATTCCCAGGAAGGAAATGCAGCCTAGCCTAGTCTGGCTCAGGTGCCCAGTTCAATGCCCACCCCTGACTCTACCTTCCCTTTTGAGCCTCAGAGTCTCTATCTGGAAAGCAGGAATGACCCGAGGAGTTCAGAGAAATCTTTAGCAGCCCAAGGGCTGTATGTTTGTAGTAGAAAGAACACTGATCTGGGGGGGTCAGGGGATGGTTCTAGTTCCAGGGACAGGAACTTGGCTGAATCAGTTTCCTCCACTGGAACAGTCAACAATCTTACAACTCTCCATTCCCACAAAAGTAATGCCTAGGCCCCACTTTAGGAACAAAAAACAAAACAAAACAAAAAACCAAAAAGTGAGTTATTTTCAGTTCTGTATTTTGTGATTTTAAAAGTGCTATCTTATCATTTGAAATTAAAATGAGACCAAATGAGATAATGTGTAAAGAACTTTGCAAACCTTGAAGTGCTAAAGGAATGCCAGCTCTTCTTCCCATTATTATGGATCTCTTCATTTCTTCCTTGGAAATATCTTTAAGATGCACCTATGTTCTATCCGCACACCTACCAGCCTAATCTAGGCCATCACCAATGTGCACTGAGAGAGAGACAGGGAGAGAGGGAGGGAGGGAGGGAGAGAGAGAGACAGAGACACAGAGAGAGATAGAGACAGAGAGAGACAGAGACAGAGACAGAGAGAGAGACACACACACACACAGAGAGAGAGAGAGAGAGAGAGAGAGAGAGAGAGAGAGAGAGAGAGAGAAATTCCAGTGGCCTGATTCATCTTCCTAAAATTTCACTTTCATCATGGAAATTTCTTCCTCAAGAGACTACAGTAGTTCCCTATTGGCTATGTCATGAAATCCAAACTTTTTTTTTTCAGTTTTATTGATACTTAAAAAAAAATACCATTATCATTTCCCAATTTATCCCACTCCAATAAACTTTCCCTTGTTAAGGCAAGTTAAAGAAAAACAGAGAAAAAAATGTTATGTCTGATAGTACAGGTGACATTCTGCATCCATAATCCACCACCTCTCTTTCCAAGAGGAGAAAGTTATCATTTGTTCCCTACGACAAATACGAATACGAGTCGTTCCAGTTACTCTGAGTTTGACCACAGAGGCAATTAAATGGCACAGTGTAAAGCACTTGATCTGTATTCAGTAAGAACTGAGTTCAAATTTGGCTTCAAACAGTTATTAGTTGTGTGGTCCTAGGCAAGTCACTTTACTCCATCTGCCTCACTTTCTTCAACTGTAAAATGGTGATCATAACAGCAACTTATCTCCCAGAATTGTTATTAGGATCAAAGGATATAATATTTGTAAAATGTTTAGCACTGTTCCTCACACATAGTAGGTCATAGGTTCCCAAAGTGGGAGATAACCACTCCCTGGGAGGTGCTAGAATGAACCAGGGGGGCAGTAGTAGCCTCAGGTGCAATTGGAGGGTGTTGGATAAAAATAAGGGGGAAATGGAAGCATAAAGAAAGAAGAAAAGATATGAAAAATTTGAAAAAGCATTCATATATGTTTCATCTGTTGTGTAACAGAATTAAAGTCATAGTGATTACATTATTTTCCAAATAAATACAAAAAAATGCAAGTTATAACTAGTTAGTGGTCAAGTCCGCCAACAGGTCTTAACAAGCAAGTGTTGGCAGGTGAGCTTCTTGCACATTGTTGGGAAGTCCTGCATGTATTGCTAGGAATATGTGCATGTAATGACTTTTCATGGTTACGTGACACAATATTGCATCATCAAAATTTCAGTGCAGGAAAAACCCCTACAAATTTACAATAAATTATTAAATTTAAGATGCATCATTTAAAAAATTTATATTTTTTGAAATGATATAATTTTTCTCAAAAAAACTTTAAAGAATTAAATAAAGTAGATTTCTAGGGGGGTGCTGAGTAATTTCTTTTTTTAAAAGGGGGCAGTAGGCCAAATAAGTTTGGCAACCTCTGCATTAGATGCTTAAATAAATTCCTGTTTCCTGAATGCTTTATAGCATTATTTTGTTTAAATTATTGTAGTAACTGTATCTTATTTGTGCTTATTTATTTTGCTTCAGTTCAGACACACTTTTCCCACACATTTTCCCCCACATTTCTCTGAATTCTTTGTAGTCACTCTTTCTTACAGTGCAATCATACTCTATTACATTCATATATCACAATTTGTTCAGCTATTTCCCAATACATTGGCACTTTGTTTTTAGTGCTTTTGTTACTACAGAAAGTGCCTCTGTGAATTGTTTGGCATCTTTCTGTCTTTGACCTCTGATTCCAGTAGAGGGGTCATTGGGTCAAAGGGTATGAATAGTTTAATAACTTTTCTTTCCCAATTCCAAAATATTTTACAGAATGGTTGAACAAATTCATAATTATTTGTGTATTAATGTCACAGGCCCTCCAACAGTATTTCCATCTTTTATCATCTTTATAACTTACTGAATATGAGGTAAAACCTCAAGGTTGTTTTTATATTATATCTCTTATTATAATGACTTTGAGTATTTTTTATATAGAAGTTACAGTTTGTATTTCATCTTTTAAAAATAGGTTGTTAATATCCTTTACCACTTATTACTGGGGAATGCCTTTGAATCTTATGTAATTGTATCAATTTCCTATTTATTTTAGAAATCAGACTTTTATCAGAGATATTTGATGCAAAAATTTTTCCCAATTGCCAGTTTATTTTTGTATTTTAGTTGCATTGATTTTGCTTATGTAAAAGTGTTTTTAAATTTCATGTCATTGAAACTATCTTTTTAATGATGACTTCTATCCATAACTATAGAACTAAAATATATTCTCTAATTTTTTGTTGAACTTTTAAAATTTCCTTTGTGAATGCATTTAGAGCTTTTTTGATATATGTTTCTGGTCTATACCTATATTCTGCCAGGTTGCTTTCTGTTTTCTTCCATTGGCCTGCCTTTCATGGAATTCCATAATCTGGTCACACCTTCCCTATTTAACTTTATTACAAGCTACTCCCCAGTCTCTACCATCTACTCCAGCCAGGTCAGACCCCTCACTCCATGTAACATATGACGTGTACAATCTTATCTCTGGGCTTCTTTTTTACTCACACTGATCGGCTTGTCGGATCTCTCCTCCTTCCTCTACCCGTCCAAATCTCAGCTCTCCTTCAAGGCCTAGATAAAGTTTCATGTTGTTGCTGTTGCTCAGTTGTATCTCTCACGTCTAATTCTTTGTGAGCCCATTTGGGGTTTTCTTGGCAAGATACTGGTGTGATTTACAATTTCTTTCTCCATATCATTCTACAGGTAAGGAAATGGTGACAAACAGGTTTGAGGGGCTTGCCCAGGATGATACAACTACTAAGTGTCTGAGACCAGATTTGAACTCAAGTCTTCCTGTCTCCAGGCCTGGTGCCGCCCTCTGCCACAGAGATCCCTCCTTCCACTGAGCTGTTAGACATTATGTTTGTGACACACAGTTGAGTTCCTAATTATTCTTTATTTTATATCACCAGTCTTTATTCCCCAGTCAAATCTGTTGGCAGAGATCATGTCCAGTGCTGATACTCATGGTGTCTAGAAAGGACTAGATAGACATAGAAGAGGCATACATCAAATGCTGTTTCATTTTTGCATCCCTATAATACAGAATCTAGATGCTTAATAAATAATTGTTGATTTTTTAATAGCTATAATCTTCTTCCACCTTTGCCCATTGTTTTAGGATTATGGATTTTGAGTTAGATAATAATATACATCATCTTATCCAAGCTTATCCCATTTAACAGGTTGGGAAACTGAGGCACAGAGAAGGAACTAAGTGACTTGTTTGGGCTCATGTAGGTCATCAGGATTTGAACCAGATCCTCTGACTCCAAAACTTCTTTCCTTTACACCATTATCCCCCTCTAGGACTGAGAATCACAGACCTAAGAATGTGAGTCTTAGCAAGTCTGTCATCAAACCAAGGAGTATTTATTGAGCATCTATTATATGTATGCTCAGTCTTGTGCTGGGTACTATGTGGGTATGTAGGAGAAGTCTCCAGAGTAGTTCCTCTCCTTAAGGATCTATCAAGTTCAGTTCTGGCATAAGGATATCCTTCAGTGACAGGTAGGAAGATGACAGAGTCAAGAGAAACCCTAGTCATGTCCATCAATTGGGAATGGTTGAACAATTTCTGGTATATGATTGTAATAGACTACTACTGTGCTGTAAGAAATGAAGAGCAGGATGGTTTCAGAAAAACCTGAGAAGACTTATATGAGCTGATGCAAGGTGAAGTGAGCAGAACTAGGAGAATATTGTAATATGTCAAGATAACAATCCAAGACAATTCCAAAGGACCCATGATGAGAAATGCCATTCACCTCAAGGGAAAGAAATGATGAACTCTAAGTGCAAACTCACTTTATTTTTCTTACTTTTTTTGAATGCAGATTGAATCATACTTCTAAGTTTTTCTTTATTTTTCTTTCTTTGTGAGTGTTTTTTGCAACAAAACTAACATATAATAATGTTTTGCATGACTTCACATGTATAATCAATATCATATTGCTTGACTTCTCAATGGGTGGGGCAGGGGAAGGAGGAAGAGAATTTGGAACTCAAATTTTTTTTAATGAATCTTTAAAAATTTTACATGTAATTGGAAAATGTTTTTAAAATAGATATTTTTTTTAAGTTGATAGAAATCACGTGCCTCTTCGAATTCTCTCTACTTCCATGTATCAGTGGCTCTGTCTTATCTGTTTCTCCAATCCAAAAAAGCCTTCTCCACCTTTTCCACCCCCTCTGGCTATGATCCTGTCTCCCACAGTTCCTTGAAACAGTTATCTCCATTCAACATCTACACTTTTTCACCATCTTATCTCTCTTCAATCCTCATCACTGGAGCCTTTGTAATATGGCTTCTACCTTCACTGTCCTAAGAAAAGTTTTCTCAAAGGTCACTAATGATATTCTAACCCCCAAATTCCATGTAAATGGTCCTTTTATACTGATCATCCTCTGAGACCTCTTTCAGCATTTGATTCTTCTGATCACAACCTGTTTCACAATACTCTCCTCTCTTTCAGCTTCAAAGATACCACCTGCCTTGTTCTCCACATCCTTTCCTAACTGCTACTTATTAAGTGTTCTCCATCACTGACCCTGTGTCTTCTTCCCAGCCTTTAAAAGTGGATGTTTCCCAATATTGAAGTTGCCCTTTCCTTTTTTCTCCCTCTACTCTTTTTTCCTTGGATGTCCTATTCACTCCCATAACTTCGCCTATCCTTTCTATGCAAATAACTTCTGAATCTAGCCTTGACCTGTGTTCTGAACTCCACACCTGTATCTCTTTCTATTTACGGAATATCTCTGCTTAGATTCGACACCTTGAATTTGACACATTCAAAACTGGATTTTTATTTTTTCCCCTAAACCTTTTCTAACTTCTAATTTAACCATTTCTTCCCATCACCATTCACCTAGTCTCCCATGTTTGGTACCTACTTTTTTTCTTATCCAATTCAATATCAATCCAGCTTTTCATATCCAATCAGTTTCCAAGTACTGTCAGTTACCGATCAATGAATCAATACTCAAAAACCCTACATCAACCCTAAGGGGTTAACAAATTTTGTTCCTTCTACAGTTATCCCTTACACATGGCAACTTTCCACATTGTTGTTTCAATATATCACAGATCAGTATAAGAAATTAAATGGGAATCTTTGGGGAGTTTTTCAGAAGCCACAGATGATAATGAAGGCCAGCAGACAACACAGAAGTTTAGAAACTCAAGAAATGCACAAAATATACATATAGTATTATATAATACCAACATATTTTTTATATAATACCAACATATCTTTTAACACCATAACAATTCAGTCTTCTTTTCTGGTACGAAAGGAGGGCCAAAATTTTTTGCATGAATTTTCCAGATCATGGGGGATGCCATGCCCCTAACCCCTGCAACGTGGGAAGGGATAACTACTTCTGAAATATATTTTGCTTCTTACTCTATCCTCTGTATTCTCATTCTGACACCTTGCCACAGGTAGGTATTTATGATTGCCACCTGCCTGGGCTGTTGCAATAACCTCTTGACAGATTCAGTTTCTTTGCCCTGCAGCTCATCATTCATGTGACTTGGTGGTGGTAGCAATATCACCACTCCCACACACTATCCTCAAGACTCAATTGTTTCAGAGGACTAAAGATTTAAGCCATTAATGGTTAGACTTCTGGCCAATGGAACAGCATGAACAACCCCGAATCAACACTGTCTCCTTGCTAAATATCCTTCTCTGCTGGGTCAGGGTGAACCCACTTTTGTTAATTGCAATATGTTCCTTGAATGTCTCATTTCATTCTGACCTTGAGCCAGAACTATTGGGCTGACTTAGGCCTGGACTATGACAGGGTACCAGAATAATCATGCATAGATTTGGTTACATCAATTCTCTGCTCAAAACCCTTCAGCAACCTCCTCTTCTTGTAATTTTAATTGAGATTTATTTGTTTATGTTTGCATGCATTTATAATGTTTTTCCCATTGTCTCTGCCCCCACTGAATAATAACAGCAAAGCAGTGAAAAATAAACCCTCTTCAAAAATACACATAGTCTAAAAAATAAACTCCCATATTGCCCCAAAAAGTATGTCTCTCTATTTTTTAAGTTTATCCCCTCTTTGGTAGGGAGGTAGGTAGTATGATTCATCTTCACCTACTGAGTAAATTTAAAACTTCTTTGCCTGACATTCAAGTTCCTCCACAATATGACTCTATTCTATCTTTTATTTATTTGCTTATTTATTTATTTTTGGTTTTCAACATTCCCTCCTATAAGATTTTGAGTTCTAAATTTTCTTCCCCTCCCTTTCCTCCCTCCTCCCCAAGATGGCATGCAATCTGATATAGGCTCCACATATACATTTGTATTAAACACATTTTTCACTTTAGTCATGTTGTAAAGAAGAATTAGAACCAATGGGAAAAACCACGAGAAAAAAATAAACGAAACAAAACAAAAAAAAGATCAAATAGTCTGCTTCGATTTGCCTTCAGGCTCCATAGTTCCTTCTCTGGATGCCGACAGCATTTTCAATCATGAGTCTTACATTGCTGACAAGAGCTAAGTCCATCAAAACTGGTCATCAAACAATGTTACTGTTACTGTGTACAATGTTCTCCTGGTTCTGCTCACTTCCCCTAGCATCAGTTCATATAAGTCTTTCCAGGTTTTTCCGAAATCCTCCTGCTCATCATTTCTTGTAGCAAAATAGTATTCCATTACATTCAAATGCCACAGTTTGTTCGGCCATGCCCCAGCTGATGGGAATCCCCTCAAGTTCCAATTCTTGGCCACCACAAACAGAGCTGCTATAGATATTTTTGTACATGTGGGTTCTTCTCGACCCTATTCTATCTTTGCACATACTCTTATGGTCCAGTGAAACCAGACTACTTTTGGTCCCCTAAACACTGCCTGTGCTTCCCACCTCTTTGTCTTTGTTCACATTGTTCTCTTTAGCTGGAATGCCCTCAATTCTCTTTGCCTAATTCAAATGCTACCACCTCCATAAATTCTTTCCTGATGATCTGTTAACTCCAACATGGTGCGGTGGAAAAGACGGTTTAGCCAACAAACTAAGAATTAGGGTGGGAAGGTAAAGGAGTTAGGTGGCACCACAGGGCACAGAGTGCTTGGCCTGGAGTCAGGAAGACTCATCTTCCTGAGTTCAAATCTGGCCTCAGATGCTTCATAGTCTGTGACCCTGGGCAAGTCACTTAACCTCTGTTTACCTCAGTTTCCTCATCTGAAAAATGAGCTGGAGAAGGAAATGGCAAAACATTTCAATATCTTTGTCAAGAAAACCCCAAATGAGGTCACAAAGAGTTGGACACAACTGAAACGACTGAACAACAACAGTGGGAAGGTAGATTATCTCTTCTGCCTTCTATGTCCAAGTTGTACACCTTCCTTCCTGGTCTCCATTCTCTGTTATTATTCGGGTCTGGTTAACTTCCACCTGCCCACTGCTCAGCTGATTTACGGGCGTTAGTTAGCCCAAGTTCTGAGGCAGGCTTTTACATCTACTCCAATTTGCATTAATGTCCAGCACCAGCAGAGGATAGGTGTTGCCATACACCTATCCTTATGTATTGTGTATGTTGGCATATACACAACACAAGGGCTTTGGTGCCTAGGCCCACCCTTATGACAAAGCAAAGCAGGGCATGAGTAATGTCCTTCTTGTCTCGTGTTGTTAACACAAGACCAAGTATACAGTAATTGCTTAATAACTGGTAGCTAAACCATTGCTGAATTAAAGTCAAGTGATAGAATTGAGGAACAACTGAACAAAGTATTGTGTATGTTATGGATATTACTGTGCTGTTAAGAAATGGCAAATGGTGGGGCGGCTAGGTGGTGCAGTGAGTAGAGCGCTGGCCCTGGAGTCAGAAAGACCTGAGTTCGGATCTGACCACAGACACTTAACAGACACAAACAAAAACCTAGCCGTGTGACCTTGGGCAAGTTACTTAACCCCAATTGCCCTCCAAAAAGGAAAAAAAATGGCAAATGGGATGATGGTTTCAGAGAAACCTGGGAAGACTTGTATGAACTGATACAGAATAAACTGAGTAGAACCTATAGAACAATTTTTACAGCAACACCATTGTAAGGAAAAACAACATAGAAAGACTAAGTAATTCCCATCAATGTAATGAACAAACCCAGTCCCACTGATAATGGAGCAATGCCATCCATCATACATTTTTAGACATTGCTAATGTTACAAGGTTTTTCTGTTCCTTTTCAATTGGGGAGTGGGTAGGGGGAGAGGGTGATAGGGATGGGGAGGGGTATGGTGAGAGAGATAGAGATGGAGAGAGACTGAGATAGAAAAAGGGAGACAGAAACATATATGTGTGTATGTATATATATATATATATATGTCAAGAGAGATTATATATGTAATCTATCTAGAGAGAAAGAGGGAGAAAGGGAGGGAGGGAAAAAGAGATGAAGAAGGGAGGGATCATTGATAGATTTTTCTTTATAAATGCACAAAAGAGAATAGAAGGGAGGTCAGAAAGAATTCAGACCTATAGGGCAGTCTTGAAAGTAACATGATGAATTTATAATATATATTTTTTAAAAAGAGTAAATTATACAAAATAGATTCCGAGTTTAATTTATCTTCTTTTCCTATTCTACTAATATATCTATATATATGTAAAAGCTAATTTAATTTGATATTTGTTAGGTTCAGAATTGAAAAGTTCTAATAAATAAATAAACTGATGGGAAGAGAAACCAATGGAATGAATAAGGCATTTTTTAAATGCTTACTATGTGCAAAGCATGATGTGAAGTACTAAGGATCCAAATAGAAAAGTCAGACATTCTCTACTCTCATGGAGCTCCCCTTCTAATGGGGGAGACAATACACATGGAAGCTTTTAGCTACAAGTTCTCCTATTTATTAGGGTCCGACAGCCATGCGATTTCTTTAATGTTAGTTCTACTGACAACATCCTATCAGTTTCTGATGTTGGACCATTTGACAGTACCAAGGATACTGATGACAAGAACTTTCTTCAAAAGATGTGGCTGTAGCACCTGCAGGAGCAGGGGCCAGGCTGCACCTCCATAGTGGCCTCTTCCCAGGATGATGGCTGTGGACATTGGGCTGCAAGTGTTACTTCCCCAAAGGGTCTTGGGTTTAGAATCCTGGGTTGTCTCTCTCTGGGTCCAAGTAGAGATGGCGATCAAGGTGATGATGGTGGCTTGACTTGTCTGACATGGAAGCATGCTCCTTCCTGTCTCCTCCTCAGTATCCCCCATTGTTTTACCTTGGCTGCCCCACCTGCCCTATGAAGGGCATTTCATTTCTTTAGGGGTTGATGGGGACGGCTGGCTTCTCCACAGGAGTTGCTTCTCTGATGACAATTCTAAGAGCCGGACTGGAAATAGAACCAGTAACCCTCTTGTGCTCAGCTGCTTGTTGGTGGCCATTGGTCAACAGTTATTACTGGTGAAGATGAAGAAGGTGGGCCCATTCTCTACAATGGAGGACCCATGGGGCATTTGATCTGTTTTTCAGTGGGAAGTTGAAACCAAGCAATGTCAGCCCATTCCCAGGGCAGGTGGGAAGGAATATAGAAATTATTCATTCTTATTATTATTTTAATTATATTTAAATATATTACATATTTATATTTGTATATATAATTTATATTTATATGTTATAATTAATAATATCATATTTAATGATGTATTATGTGATATATCCTGTAATTACAGTAACTCAGGCAATTCTTCAAGACTATATGTTACCAAACAGGTGCTGATCTGCATTGGTAAAAAGTTTCCTGGCTGGGAATATATATACATATGTGTGTGTGTATATATAATTAATTAACTGTAGGCATTATTAATGGGTTCCATTCTTATTACTTTATTGTGTTTTGCCAGAAACCTCAGTTTGCTGGGATTTCCACTATAATATTAAGGCTGGCCTGGACCTTTGAAGGTTATCCTTTTGCTAAGACAAGAGAACCCAGATGACTCCTGGCCTCACTTTTATAGCTATGGGTGACCCTTTACTCGTGTTACTCATGTAGAGTCACACATTCCAAACCAGAAATCAAATGAAATGATGAATGGAAAATCCTTTGCAAGTCATAAAGGACTAAAAATGTCAGTTACTATTAGGATTATCTGTTAATATTAATTATGATAAATTTCTTATTAATTACACATTATTTTGTTGTCACTTATAATTTATATTTATTACTTATCAACTATTATAATTGTTGTTCAGTCGTTTTTCAGGATGTCTGATTCTTTGTGACCTCATTTGGGGTTCTCTTGGCAAAGATACTATAGTGGTTTGCCATTTCCTTCTCCAGCTCTGTTATAGATGAAGAAATTGAGTCAAACAGGATCATAGTATCACATAGCTAGTGAGTGTCTGAGGCTGGAATTGAACTCATAAAAATGAGTCTTCTTGACTCCATCACTCTAACCATTATGCTGCCTAACTTCCCCAATTATATATATATATAATTATTAATATAGAATATCCATTCTATATTAATATAGAATAAATATTATATATAATATTTAACTGTTATTATTACTGCTCATTAACTAAATATTATAACTTTCTGGACCCAGTGTGTGATTTTTTTTGATGTAGTGAGCTCCCAGCCAGGAAACTTTCTACCAATGCAAATGGGCACCTGCTTGATAGTCTATAGTCTTGAAGAGTTGCCTGAGTTATTATAATTATAGGATATATGATGTAATACACCATTAAATACAATACTATTAATTACAGTATCGATATTAAGAATATAATATCATATAATTATTATACAATATATTACAATATTATCAATATTAATGTTGTTACATGGAAATAATATGGTCACACTTTCGTATTTTCCTTGCACATTGTAGGCATAAGTGCTTGTTGACGGAATGATAGACCCCTGGTTCTGAACCCCACTGATCTATATGTACCTGCTGTCAAAAACTGGAGGTCTTCAGGCTGTTGTCCTGTTCCCCATCACAATAAGAACAGCTCACATATGAACAGAGCCCTTTATAGTTTTCAAAGCACATTTTTCACCACTGCTCTGGGAGGTGGGTAGTACAAGTGTTATTGTGCCCATTTTTACAGATGGGGAAACTGATGCTCAGAGAGCATGACTGAGTAACTTGACCACAGTCACAGACCTTATAAAGGGGAAACAGAGATAAGAGCCCAGGTATTCTGGCAGCAACTTCTGTGTTCTTTCAACATTGATTCATATTAAAAAGATAAGGAATTAAGATGAACCAGTTGTTAGAAGGCATTTGTCCTCTGACATTTGAGGAAGCCCATCCTTTTTTGGAATAGGAGCAATATGAGGAGAAACAATGGCAGAAATACTAGCAACATCACCTTGGTGACCTGTTAGGTAGACAGTGCCACATCCTAGAATCAGCCTTCCCCCTACAGTGGGGACCTAGAGTCAGAAAGACTCAAGTCCAAATGCAATCTCAGACACTTATGATTTGTATGACCCTGGGCAAGTCACTTAACCCCTTCCAGCCTCAGTTCTCCTATCTGTAAAATGAGGATAATAACTCTACATCATAGGGCTGTTGTGAGGATCAAGTGAGATAATATTTGTTAAGTGTTTAGCACAGTGCTCGGCACATAGTAGGCATTATATGAGTGTTTATTCTCTTCCCTTCTTTCCCCCCTGCCGGAGATGTTTGTTTTATCATTCCCTTCTCTTCATTAGGGGCCTTTAATGCCAAACAAGGCGGAAGGAGCTCCAGCTAGACATGGGATGGGGGTATAGGCAAAGTGCCAAGTCTCTGCTTCAGTCTTTGTCCAGGTGGCATGAGCTGGGGACATTTCTAATGAGAGTCTGAGCCACTGAGACTCAGCCAGGCTGCCCAAGAGGGCCTGACAGCTCTCTCCCCATGATGAAGGGCGGCAATGAAATTTTTAACTAAAACAAAAAAAAATTAAAACTCCCCAGAGTTTTATTAAGTAGGGATACAGATAGGTAATTACAAGTAGGCTTAATTAAAATCCGCCTGCAGAATGCAACGGATGCTTGGTGGGTGGCTACTCCAGAAGGTCCCAGAAAGACAGTGTAGGAAGAAGCTCAGAGTACAACAGTTCAAAGAAAGAGGAAGGATGACAGTGGGGAATGATCAGGGGGGAAAAGTGGGAATTGTGTCAAATAAGGGGTAGTCATTTTCACAGAGTTTTTGGTTAAAGAAACAGGGAAAGAGAATCTCCCTCTTGCCATCATTCCTGGCCATTATCCAGAAACCTTGTGGAGACTCATGGGGGATAGAAGGAAGAGGAAACAAAATAGAGGAAGAAAGAAAGGCGGGAAGGAGAGAATGTGTTTACTCCATTCCAAGCTCTTCAGATGGTGGCTTGGTTGGTTCTGGGACGTGGAAGGTGCTTAGATGGCCTCTTTGTTTCCTTTTGTATCCCTAGAACCTGGATTCTTAGAAAGGTACAGACCTTCAAGGCCTGATTAAGGCTGGGACTGGAATCTAATCTGCTTGTGCCTGCAGCTCTTAGAGATGTAGAATCTTATCTGGAGATACTGGAGCTACTGGAGATCATACAGAGACCCCGTGGGGCTGAGAACTTCGCATGGATATGTGTGTGTGTGTCCATATATGTGTATGTCTGTCGGTATATACACATATATACATATTATTTATGTATTTGCATGTGTACATGCATATGTGTATGTATATGTACATATATATATAAAATAGCTAGCATTTATATAATGGTTTGAGGTTTGCAAAACGCTTCATAAATACTTCATTTCATCCTCAACAACAACCCTGAGAGACAGATACTATTATTATTACAGATTAAGAATTTAAGGCAGGTGGTAGTTAAGTGACTTTGCCAGACTCACATTGCTGGTATGTGACAGGATTTGAACTCAGATGTTCCTGGCTCCAGGACCAGCACTCTGGCGGCAAATTGTGTATATGTGTGCATGCACATATAGGATGCAATTTCTCTTTCAAATGTCCATGATTTCAACACTGTAGAGACTCCCTGAAGTAGATTGCAATCTCTCCAACTCTTGATACACCAGCTTTACAAGCTGGAAAAATTTGTCACCTGGGGACCACCCACCTGGTGAGGAGCCTCTCTCACTAAGATGGCAGAAAATAGTCTGTTGCCCTGCCTGTCCTTTAAGTATTTCCAGTTTGGTAGACCCTATTAGAGAGTGCACTCTGCTTGAGCTAGCCTAGGCTTGGGATGCCCTTTTTTATTTCCACACTAGGATGAGGGCTTTTAATGAAGGAATGACTTAACACTAGAAGTAAATTTGACTATAATGTTTTGCGCTTGTTCTGTCAATGTCGTTAAATGGATTTGCATGTGGTTGGCCTGTCTTTCCCATTAGATTGCACAGTCTTCTAGGACAGGGAATGATCCTATCCTCTGTGGTGGCCAGTAGAATATACTGATCTTTAAGTGGGAAGGGACCCTCCTGACCTCCTAGCCCAACCTCCAACCTAGGGCAGGAATCGCCCCTGCAGCGTTCCTGACAGATGGTCATTCAGTCTCCGTTTCCTATTAGGTGAGCTCCTTAACTATTAGAGCAGCTGGTTCTGTTGTTGGACAGTTCTAATAGTTAGAAAATTCCTCCTTAACCTAAGCTAAACTCTTCCTCCCTACAACTTCCTCCCAGGAGCCCTTGTTCTTCCTTCTTGAGATAGACTCATCTACTTCCATATATGACAACCCTTCAAATGTAGATAGCTACCATATAGAAGCTTAGGATCCTGGATTCATGCTATGTCAGAGCTACAGAAGGGACCTTAGAGACTGTCTAATCCAGGTTAACTTGAAGTCCACGGATCCCGCAGTGGGTCTGTGAATTTGTTTTGTAAATATTTTGATAACTATATTTCAATATGATTGGTTTCCTTTGTTATCCTATGCATTTTATTTTATTTTTTGTATTTAAAGATATTCTTCTAAGAAAGGGTCCTTAGGCTTTACTAGACTTGCAAAGAAGTCCATGAGACCAAAGAAGGGTTAAGAAGTAGTGATTTAATCCAATCCTCTCATTTGAGGAAACTGAGGCAGACAGAATCTAAGTGACTTGTCCAAGATCCATTAGTGACAGAACTGGAACTAAAATGCAGATTATCCAGTTCTTTTCTTTCTACTTCTATCAGAGAATGTTAGAACTGAAAGGGAGAAAGGAAAGAAGGGAGGAAGAAGAGAAGGAGGGAGGAAGGAAAGGGAGGGAGGGAGGGAGGAAGAAAGGGAAGAGGGAAGGGAGGGAAGGAGGGAGAGAGGAAGGAAAGAAGAGAGGAAGGAAGGAAGGAAGGAAAGCATTTATTAAGCACCTACCATGTGCCAGTCACTGTGCTAGGCATTTTATAACTCTTACCTCTTTTGATCTTCACAAGAACCCTGAAAGTAGGTGCTATTATTATCACCCCCTTATACAATTGAGGAAATTGAAGCAGATTAAGGTTAAGTGACTTGCCCAGGATCACACAACTAGTAATCTGGCAGCTAGGTGGCACAGTGGACAGAGTGCTGGAACTGGAGGCAGGATGAGCTGAATTCAAATTCTGCCTCAGACACTCAGTAGCTGAGTGATCCTGGGCAAGTCACTTAACATCTCTTTGATAATTGCACCTACCTCCCAGGGTTGTCATGAGCATCACGTGAAATAACATTGTTAAGCACTTAGCATAATGCCTGGCACCTTAAATGCTATTTCATCATTATTGTTGTTGTCACGTGTCTGTGACTGGATTTGAACTTGGGTTTTCCTGACTCCAGACAGTGCTCTGGCCGTCTCACTGACTCTAGGAAGGGACATGAGAAGTCTCTAAATCCCAACCCTCTCATTCTGGAGGTGAAGAGTCTGAGGCTAACAGAGGTCAGGTGATTCCTTTTGGTAATCAGACTGGGAAGCAGAACCCAGAAGGTTCCTTCCTCCATATTTATCTTCTTCCAGACTTCTCTTCTTCAAATTCTTTCAACTGGTTTTCATACGATATGCTTACAGACCTTCCACTATCTTTATCAACTTTAAATTTGTTGATATTCCTTTTATTCCTTTTGCAGTACAGGAATAGCAGTCATTACAAGGAAGAAGTGGTTTCTGTTATTTCTTTCATGTCTGACTTTTTGTGACCCCATCTGGTGTTTTCTTGGCAAAGATATTGGAATGGTATGTCATTGAGGCAAACAGGTTAGGTGACTTGCCTAGGGTCACACAGCTAGTGAGTGTCTGAGGCCAGATTTGAACTCAGATCTTCCTGACTCCAGACCTAGAACTCTCTCTGATGCACCATCGTGCTCTATTCAGTACTGAACACAATGCTCTAGATGTGGTTACATTAGTGACTGGATTATAGTTCCATGAATTCCTCCTAAAATTGAATTAGTTTATCCAACCCTTGCATTACCCTATTGACTCCCATTGAGGATGTTGTCACCTAAAATCCCCAGACCTTTTCAGGTGAGAGCTGCTAAGCCAGACCTATTTCCTTCTGTATGTGATATATTACATCTGTATATTATAATATATAATATATGCAATATAATAATATATCATATATATTATAATTTATATAATATATCTGTATATTATTATTTTTAACTCAAATGCAAGAGTTCACTTATACATGTTAAATTCCATCTCACTGGCTTTGACTCAGGATTCCAGTATTGGACTATATTTGAACTAGATCTCATGTGGGCATCTCCAGAACAAAACTTATTATCTTTATTCCAAAAACTCCCCTCTTCCCTGCTTCTCTACTACTGTGGAGGGCACCATCATCCTCCCAGTCACCCAGGTTTGTAATGCACCATCCACACCAGCTGCCAAATTTTGTTGTTTTTTATCTCCATTGTTATTTTCCAGTTGCAGCTGACCCTCTGTGACCCCATTTGGGGTTTTCTTAGCAAAGATACTAGAGTGGTTTGCATTTACTTCTCTAGCTAATTTTATAGATGAGGAAACTGAGGCAAACTGGGTAAAGTGACTTGCCCAGGGTCACCCAGATAGTAAATGTCTGAGACTGGATTTGAACTCACGAAGAGGAGTCTTTCTGACTCGAGGACCAGTGCTCTATTCACTGTGCCACCTGGCTGCCCTTTCTAGCACCATAGCATCTCTCATATATGTCCTCTCTCCATTTACACAGTTCAGGCTCCTATCTCATCTCACCTGCACTTTGCAATAACTCTTATTTTGTCTTTTTGTCTGATCTCTGTCCCAGTCTGGCTAACATGATAGAATGCATTTTATTTCCTCCATGTGGATTGGGTAGAGTCAGTAATCTCTGTGATTATTGTGCAGTATTAGTGATGCTTTCTCTGATCCCCCTCAGGCAGTAATAGCTTCCCCCCAACAACGTAGCACCCAGCTTGCATTTCCCTAAAGCACTTTAACATGTAATATTGCAGAGTCGTCAACTAGCATGGGGAAACAAGGCTTTGCTTCTGGACTCGAACATCTAGAGGGGCATCCTTCTTCCTTATAGTGACTGCTGTTCCTGTATTATAGCAGGTGGTCCTCTGATGGCTGGTGCCACCATGTGGCTTAACTTTTCCCAGCCCCCTACCCCTCAGGTCTGCTTACGATGGCATGCCTCTCCTGGGGTCTGTCTCCCCTCTCACAGCCCTGGAGAGATGAGTGTTGGGAGACACATTACACCTTCTCCTAACATTGCTGCATCATCATTTGAACTGTCCTCTGACCTGCACCACACACAGCCCACAACTGCTACTCATTCAACTATTTGCCTTTGGGAAAACAATTCCTACTTATACCTCTAATATTGTATATTATAGTGATCTCTGTGTGTCCTATTCTAGGGGTGTGATGGCAAACGTTCAATAATTAACTCTCTGAGACAACTGAAATTTGAGAGAGGAGGTTTTAGGAATACATAGGTCCAGCTTATTTGTCTATCGATGAAATCTTTTCCAAGGAAAGAAGTTCAACCCAGTGGTGTGTTGTTAAATATTTAACAACCAGTTCTCTGAAAAAAAGTATTCATGACATCCTTTTAAGTTTAACCTGAATAATTAATATTTTCTCCATCACTTTCTTAAGTCTAGAAATAAATAAAACAATAAATCAAGTTCCAATTAGTAGCTTTTGCCAATTGCTGAGGTTTTAAATGCTCACAATGAAAATAGAATAATCAGTTCCAGTTTAGCACCCCCAAGTAAATTATAAAGTCCATGAGGGTAGGGATCGTTTTACCCAACTTTTTATTTATCCAAGGGTCCAACATCATTCTCTGCCTGTAACAAATGCTTAATAAATTACTGAACTGGGGCAGCTAGGTGGCACAGTGGATGGAGCACCAGCCCTGGAGTCAGGAGGACCTGAGTTCAAATTTGGCCTCAGACACTTAAGACAAAAACTAGCTGTGTGACCTTGGGCAAGTCACTTAACCCCAATTGCCCTCCAAAAAGCAAAAAAAAAAAAGATGAATGTAGGGAAGTCTTAAGGGTAGAAATGAAAAGTGGGTCCCCACTGGTAGGTAGAAAGCTCAGAGGATCCCATTTGGGGGGTCAGGAAGACAATGGCCACTCTCATCTTCGATTAAAATCTCAGTGTCTGCCTTCTGCAGACTCCCCCATTCCCCTGGGTCTTCCTCCTCTTAATTTCTCTCTGTAAGCAGCACAAATGGAAGTTCAATAGTGCAGTCTCCAATTTGTTATCATAAATTTAGGTGAGATAGATAGAAATATAACAACATTTGTCTCATTTACTCTGAATCAGCTTTATGGCACCTTCCATTACTTGGCAACACACTCAATAAAAGGCCTGCTGGGCCATGAGCCTTGCCCACAGTCTTCCCTTGCTTTATCATCAGGAACACAGCCTCCTACCAATGTCTACCCCTCAGCTGCAGGACTCTTCTTTTAAACTGATCCCCACTTGTGGGACGCTAAGGGAGGAGCCAGAGTCCTCTTTAAAGTGGGTGAAATTCTGGACATGCCCAGTGGCTGCAAGAAGCAGAAATGCACCTTCTACATTCTTTTGTTCATTCACTGTTCAACATTTATCACACCAACTGTGTATGAGGCAGGGGGAAAGGAGATGGAAATACCAAGACAAAAACAAAAAGCAGTCCTGCCCTCGAGAACTTTACATTTGGATGGATGTCCAGTAAGATCGCAATTCCATAGGAAAGCAGGTCTGGTAGAAATGACTGGCCTCAAGAAAGTGGGAGCTTTTTAATGGGATCTAGGTTAATATGAACTGATCCATCTATACTGGTGGCTGTCTAGACTGCCCCCCTCATTCTTGGGGCAAAAGTCCTGTCCCAGTTATCTACCCTCAGCTCCCACAATCCCATAGCATGTATTCTATTCACTCTGGATTCTTTGCTACCTCCCTTCTTTTTTTTTTCTTTTTGGAGGGCAATTGGGGTTAAGTAACTTGCCCAAGGTCACATGGATAGCTTTTTGTTTGTGGGTGTTAAGTGTCTGAGTTGGGATCTGAACTCAGGTCCTTCTGACTCCAGGGCCAGCACTCTACTCACTGCGCCACCTAACTGCCCTGCTACCTCCCTTCTATTCAAGAGGGTTGGAAGAGGACAGGATGCTTGTTGTTGTCATTTGTCCTTTACTCTCAAAGAGGACCGAGGAGGGTGAAGGCTTGACTTGGGAATGAATTGGATTTAAGTGAGGCATGATGCAACATCATCAACCTCACTCTCTCCTCCAGAGTCATCAAAGTCCAGTGACCAGACATAGGTCAGGATGAATGGCGATGGCCCAGGACTCGCTGTACTTTTGCTCATGACTTTCCGGTGTCCAACAATAGCTTGTCTAAGACTCTCCTCCCCTATCTAGACCCAATACAAAAATAATAACTGACACTTACATAGCACTTCATATTTCTATGTGTATCTGTCTATGCTACATTATTCTATGCCGGGTGCCCCCAAAAGTCTCAAATCTTAAAATTGTGCTAAGAATTTTGGGACACCTTGTATTGCCTCAGTTGAGTCTCATAGCAGTCCTGTGAAGTGAGTACTTTGGGTTATTATTTCCATTTTAAATATGAAGAAACCAAGCCCCAAAGAAGTCACTTGCCGAAGGTCCAGTAACAAAAAACAAACAAAAAAGAAAGACCTCTCTCTCTCTCTTTCTCTCTCCCTACTCCCCCCTCTCTACCTCCCCTCTGCACTAGATTATAAACTCCTTGAGGATAGGGATGGGCAGTGGATAGAGTGCCAGGCCTGGAGTCAGAAAAACTCTTTTTCCTGAGTTCAATTCTGGCCTCAGACACTTATCAGTTGTGTGATCCTGAGAAAGTCACTTAACCCTGTTCACCTCCGTTTCCTTATGTATAAAATGAGCTGGAGGAGAAAATGGCAAAACCACTCCAGTACCTTTGCCAAGAAAATCCCAAACAGGGTCATGAAGAGTTGGACACAACTGGGAAAGGGCGAACAGCAGCAATGAGGACTGGCTTTTATACTTTTGTATGTGCCCCCCCCTCCCCGTCCCCAGCTCCCAGTCTGTGGTACATTGATGACTAAACACTTATTTATTGATCAAGTTGAATCATATGGAGAAAAGATTGAAGTGAGACCCCCTCCACAGAGTTAAATGATGAAGATTCTGGGTTATATAGAAGAAGCCTATTGGAAAACTAGAGAACTGAGGTTGTCACCCTACAAGCCCCTGGAAAATGCCCAGCTGCTCTCTGGAGGAACTCGCTTCAGTGCCCAAGCCCAGCAGGAGGGCTATTTCCTGCAGGAACTATGTCTTTGTGTCCTTTGCAGGCCTATCACAGTGCCTTGCACATATTAAGCAAGTACTTGGGGAAAGAAGGAAGGTAGGAAGGAAGGAAGGGATAGAGGGATGGAGGGAGGGATGGAAGGAGGGAAGGAAGACAGAAAGGAATGTAGAGAAGGAGGAAGAAAAGGCAGGTAGGTGTGCAGGAAGGAAGGAGGAGGGAAGGAGTTGAAGAAGGAAGAAAGGTAGGAAGGAAGAAAGAGAGAAAGGAGGGAGGGGAGAAAGGAAATCTCAGAACCTTGGTGCTTTTGCCACGCCGTCTCCTGTTTGGAGGTGTGGAGAAGGTACTCTTCTTCCCCAGCCTCTCTCTGCTTCTTCAACAGATCTTTTGACTTCCTCTATTGCCTTTAACAGCTCACATGAATGGACTCTTGTTGTCTTTGGGGCTTTATATAGACTCTGGGGGTGGGTGGTGGGTGGTATTGGGTCCCAGGCCAGGGCCAGGGCATTATATCAGACTATCTCCCTTAAGAAGGACTAAATAGGGAGAAAAAGAGCCATGATTTCCTCCCAGGAAAGAGGAGAAAGACATGGGTGCTCTACGGCTCTAGACAAAGATGAAGACACCTCCACTTCTACAGAGAGTTCTACTTTTGGTAGGAGGCTAAAGGGGAGATGGAGCTCCCCATCCCTGGAATGCTAAAAGCAGGGACTGGGAAATGTTGTAGGAGTGACTCCTATTCAGGGATGGGTTGAGCTGAGGTCCCTTCCTCTGATGATGAGATCCCTGGCTTCTGCTCCTACTGTCCCTGGCAGCTCATTCCACACTTGTGGCCCTTTTGTGTTTCAGACACAGGGCTGGTCTTCTCTCTAAAAAAGGTCTCTGCAATACAGTGAGCCTTGAGGAGAACCCCCAAAATACCCTCTCTATCACCTGTCACTCTGCTTGAAGTCTCAAGGTATCCATTTAGGTTCGGGATTTCTTACTGGTCTATGAAAAGATGCATTCCCTGGGACCTTACAGTTCATCCCAGCTAAAGTATTAGCTGGCATCATGTTTTATGAAATGGCTTCCCATCGTTGGCCTGCAGTTGAAGGCATGGCCCTCTGAGTACATACTGAGGAGACATTGGATTTTGGGGGGGATGGTGGAGTGGTAGGAAAGGAAGTCAACAAAGAAAAACAGTAAAATTTTAGAATTTGGAGGAAGCCAGTATCTGGTGATAGCCTTCAAGATTTCAGGCTTCTCTACTTTCAGTTAGAAAGCTTGGGGAGATGGCATTTCCCATGGCAGTTGGGTCCTAATGCCCTGAGGGATAGATTTGATTTCCCAACCTGGTCTTCACTCTCCCTCAGGGAGCAGCAGTGAACCACAGCCCCTCCCTAACCTTCCCCACCCCACCCACCTCCTCAGGGCCTTCTGTCAAAACAGCTGCAGCCCTAGGCTCATGCCTGCAATTCCCATCCAAGTAACCAGACCTACAGGGAGAAAGATGGGAAAGGAAAGAATTGGGGCTTCCTACCCCCAAAATAGGAAGGGCAGAATTAGTGTAAGTAGAGGAAGCAGAGAATGGGCAGGGAATCCCCTGAAGAAATACTGAGTTGTTGTATGGAGGGGTCCTGGGCTTCTTTGTGGAAACAACCAGAAGAGGGGAGATGCTTGGAAGAGTGAAGGATGACCATTTCCCAGGGCAAGTTGGAATGTTTGGATTCCTAGCACCAAGGGTCAAACAGACTTTCCCTCACATTGGATCTGGAAGCATTATCAGATCTGGGGCTTATCCTGGCCTGTAGGTCATGGGGGGAGGAGTGGGGAGATGGTCACCAAGTTTACAACCCCAGCACAATTTGCCTAAAATAACAGAAAATGGAGCACAGTATCTCCCTGGGACATGGATGAGGAGTTCACTGGGCCAAGCATGGGAAACTTTCCTTTCCCTGCTTCCTTATTGTTTTTAGCTGGTGAAGGGGCAGGAGGAGGGCTGGAGGGGGCAGGGAAGAAGAACCTTCCTGAGACTTCCATCTGGGAAAGCAGAGAGAAGGATTCTAGCCCTTGCTTGTTTATGTGAATTATGGAAAAACTTCCTTTGGAATCTTGAAGTATGCTAGGCTGAAAGGAAAAGTCGAATAAGAATCCAAAAAAGAAGGGATGGGAAGGAAAGAAAAGAAACTGAGAAGAGAAAAGAATAGAGCAGAAAAGGGGAAGGGGGGAGAGGAGACAGAGATTATCACCACCATCCTCTTTCTTAGCTGTATGACCATAGCCTTTCTGAGCTCCACTTTCCTGATCTGCAAAACAGAGGTGATACCTAATAAAAGCTTCCTCGCAGCAGCAGGGCAGTCCTTAGAGGGCAGAGGACTTTAGATGAAATGTCAGGGTAGATAAAGAGAGAGAGAGAAGGGAAAAAAGAAGGGAAAGGAAGGGAAGGGAAGGGAAGAGGAGGGGAGGGGAGGACAGGAAAGGGGAGGGGAGGAGGGAAAGGAAAGGGAAGGGAGAAGAGAGAGTTTCTCTTAGTAAATTGGGAACTCCTTGAGAGCAGGGACTGTCTTGTTTTTTTCAATGTGCATGACCACTTAATACATTCCATCATCAACCAATCATCATTATCATTGGAAATCATCTATAGTTGATGGACAGCCAGTCTCATAGCCAAGAAGACTATGGTTTAAGTCCTGCTTTTGGCAGGTACTGACTTCATGATCGAGACAAGTGCCTTAACCTCCCTGGGGGATTTAAAGGCATAGATGACCTCTGAGGCCCCTTCCAGCTCTGGAAGGGGCCTCAGAGGTCATCTATGCCAAACCCCCATGATTCTATGACCCTCTCAGCATCCAAGGCAACTGTCTAAGACTTAAGTTACAGACCAATTGTGGATGAGTACTGGAAGAGGAAACTTCTTTACTAGAAACCTATAAAACCAGTGGGTCCAGAACAAACAAACAAAAAGATGATCTCCATCACTGCTATTCTCACCCTTATTTCCATCATCAGCAATAGGCCCATCTATGCTAATCAATACTTTTGTTGTTCTTCAATAATTTTTCAGTTATATCTGACTCTTCACCACTCCATTTTGGGTTTTCTTGGCAAAGATACTGGAGTGGTTTGCCTTTTCCTTCTCTAGCTCATGTTATAGATGAGGAACTGGGGTAAACAGGGTTAAGTGACTTCTTTGGGGTCACACAGCTAGTAAGTGTCTGAAGCTGGATTGGAACCCAGGAAAAAGAGTCTCCCTTACTCCAGGCCACATCACCTAGCTGGCCTTAGTCAATACTAGACTCTGTACAGATCAAATGAGACTGGCAATATCCCCATATTGTTAGAACTTAGCCAAGGCCAAAATGTCAACATCCCTTCTCACTGTCCCTGGGATCCATGGTCTAGATTTGATTAAGGTGATCTTATTTATAAGCATATAATTACGCCCCAAATGCCTAAGCTATTAACTTGAAATAATAGACACTAATTTTCTATTTAATGCCCCAATGCATTATAAGCCATTTATCTATAGCATAGTGTTTATAGAGAGTTGTACTCAAAGCCAAGAAGACTTAAGACCCATCTCTGAAACATACTAACTATATGACCTTGGACAAATCACTGAACTCTTCAGTGTGGTTTCAAAAAAAGGTCAATACCTACCTGCATTTTCCTCACTTGAAAGTTCCCTGTATTATTGAAATCACAGGTCCAATCCCAGTCCCTATAGCTAAGGACATTGATAAATGCATTAACAATTGCAATACTTAACCCTTCCTTCACTGTCTGTAGAATGCTCCAAAGACTTTGCATCCTGGCTGCAGACCCAAATATCCACTTACTAGGATGTTAGGTCCTGGTTTAAGAATTAGCAAAGCCAGAAGGTCAGTACCAGCTGAAGCCTGATGAGATCCTGCAGGTGGAAGACACTACTATTCTATCTGGAAAAGAAGCAACAGAAATCCTATGCAGTGGATTGGACTCCCTGACCATCTCTGCATCTGTGCCCTATACCCCTACTGAGTCTGGAAACCAGCCCTTCAGAGCAGAGTAGGGGACTGGGGCAGCTAGATAAGCCATCGTCGAGGATACAACACCCAGGATGGAGCCAAGGAGGAGACTTTTGAATGTACATCTTTGAATGTCAGAAAAATCTTTTCTCCATAGCACAAGGTATTTATGTGATAAGACAAGCCCAGCCTAGTATAGGGAAGGTTCAAAGCCTGTAGGGACAGTAAGAGAAAGAGGCTACAACTTTAGGGTCTTGCCTAGATCATGAAGTTGCCTTGTCCTGACTGGCCCTGTGAGCGTGACGTGAGCATCCCACTACAGCCCTTGATTCATTCTGGAGGAGAACTTTCAGGGACGTGAAGCAGAGTGATACAGTGGACAGATCACTGCACTTGCTATCAGGAAGAGCTGATCTTCTCTGTGGAAGCCTGGGCAAATCACATGATCTCTCAGGGTCTCAATTTTCTAATTGGAAAATGAAGGGGATGGATTCAATGGCCTCTAATATCTCTTTCAACCATCTCTGTTTCCATGAAGCAACTGGGTCAACTAGTCAATCATAGATATAGATATAGAGTTGGAAGGGGCCTTGGAGATCACTGGAGCAGAACTTCACTTTAAAGATGGGTAAATTGCTGTCAGGGAGGTAGCTAGGTGGCTTAGTGGTCTGAAGACACTTACTAGCTGTGTGACCATAAGCAAGTCATTTGACTGTTTGCTTTAGTTTCCTCATCTGTGAGATAAGCTGGAGAAGGAAATGGTAATCTACTTAGTATCTTTTCAAAGAAAACTCCATGGACAGTATGGTCCACGGGGTCCCTAAGAGACAGACATGACTGAACAACACAATTGTTACGAGGGATTGTGACTTATCCAGGGTCACATTGGTATGAATGAGCAGATCTGGACTCTGATTTCCCCTCTTCTCTTTCAGTTAAGTTACAATTCTCTCCTCACTCGACCAGGATTCTTTGCCCCCTATGATGATCTCTCAGATAAGCTGGTCACCTGAGGGAGAGAGAATGAGGCTGAAATCTGGAGGTGGGAGACAGGAAGGAGTGTGGCTGATCCTGCTTCCCCTGAACTCCTCAGACCCATTAATGAACAACTACCCCAGTGCCTCATAAATTGTGGGGGCTGAGGCTGGGTGGTGACAGGCTACTTTGATCACAACATTGCCACCTAGCCAGGGGAAGGAAGAGGAAAAGGTGATTTTTCACAGATTAAAACTTGCCCCCCAGTTTTCCACTCTGCTGGAATTTTGACAGAGGCTAAATGATCCCTCAGTGGTGGGTTGAGGAGATTGGGATGATTCTCCCCTGTTCTCAGATTTCCCTTCCTCCCACATCCTCTCACCTCCAACTCTACCCCAACCCCTCCAAGGATCTCTCATTAACCTCCTTTCTCACACTGGCCCCGGAAACAGAGCCAGTCCTGTGCATCGAGAGAGATGCACATCTGTCTGCTCTCCCAAGCTTGGAGGAGGGAAATGTGGGGAGCACAAAGAACCATTCCCCCTCCCCCACTCCCACTGAAATCCTGTACTGAGACAGAGTTAAAAGGTGGGGCTGAAGTCAGAGGAAGAGAACATTCGAAGGAAGGAAGAATTTCCACCGGATGGTTTAGTGCCTGTGAAATCAGCTCCTGGTGGGAAAAGGGACACAAGCTGACCCAAGTGGGAAAGTGAAAACTTCCAGACCTAGAGGGAAGGGAGCCCTCAGGCTCCAGAACCAAGGTCAGGGCTGGCTGGGTGAAAATCAGATCAGAACAACTCTAACCCCCACCCCACCCCAACCAAGTCCATCAGTTCCCTAAAGGGCTGTCTCTTTTACCAGTCTTCTGCTCCCCAAAATGAGTGCCCTAGTTTTTCTTATAATGGGGCCCAGAGCCCAACTTTTGTTTTGTTTTTGCTTTTTTTGGAGGGGGGGGATGTAGGGCAATTGGGGTTAAGTGACTTGCCCAAGGTCACGTAGCTAGTAAATGTTGTGTCTGAGTCCAGATTTGAATTCAGGTCCTCCTGACTCCAGGGCCAGTGCTCTATTCACTGTGCCACCAAGCCACCCCTGAGCCCAGCTTTTGTGAAGAGATTTTGTTCCTTAACCTACTTGCTTGCACTCCAATCTCACTGCACTGCCCCCACCATCCCTCAGACCCATTTGTCCTCAGCAGACTCACTCACTGTGCTCGACTCCCATGAAATCGGTAAGGCTCTACTGTTTCAAGACCAACATGGGTGTTAGACTTAGGGGCAGGAGACCTGTATTTGAATCCCACCTAGACACCCAATCACATGATCATGGACAACTTGCTTAACCATTCCGGTCTTTATACACTTGTAATAACTATCTCAGGGTCATGATATCAATGTTTGATGATGATGATGATTTTCCTTCAAGGTTCAGTTCAGGTGCCACCCCTTCCATGAAGCCCTCTTTGGTCCTCATAGTTATTCATGACCTTCTGCAGCCTGTGGTGCCCCCCAAGCTCTGGGTTACAATGAGAAATGCCAAACTTGGGAGCAACCACAGCCCTCCGCTTGTATTGTCCCCAGCCAGAGCTGCCTCTGGGGAATCTGAAAACAAGGCTCAAGTACAAACTTTCATATGATGGGGAGAGGGTAGCTTCTGTTCTACCCCAGAGAAAAAGCAGGCAACACATAAAGAACCTACAGGAGGGAGGAGATTAAGCATCCATTAATTGCCCACCTTGGGCCAAGTATTGTGCAAAGTGCTTTACAAATATTATCTCAGCTGATCCTCATAATGACCCTGGGAGATGGATGCTATTAGGGTCTCCACTTTACAGTTGGGGAAATTGTTGTGGAGTTAAAGTGACTTACCCAAGGTCATACATCTAGTACATGTCTGATGCCAGATTTGGATCGAGTTCTTTCTTATTCTAGGCCCAGCACTCTATCCCTAGCATCACCGACCTGTTTCTTAGGTAGTAGCTTAGAGACAATTGATAAAATTCTCCCTCCCTAGGCAGTCCTGCTTTCTCCATTCTCCTAAAGCCCTCTGGATTCATAGAACCACCCTGAGGTTTGGACTCCCCTCAGAAGGGAAACAAACTTAGGGTTTCTAATCAGGTAATCCTCTTCCCCTTCCCAATGATGGTGAGTCCCTCTTTTACTCCAGAGTCCCAGATGGGCATCCAATCTTATGGTACTATCCAGTGGTTTGGACTCCCCTGGAGAGAAATGTCCTCGAAGTTGTTATATAGGCAACCCCCTCAAGTAGGTCCTGCTTTTTTCCCAAGGACCCATACAGACATAAAGCTTTATGGTGCTACCTTAAGGGAATTGGGTTTCCTTTTATAATGAAATTAATGAATTTAAGATTTCAAGAAAGTTAATGTCACTCCCTTCCCTCAAACCTGCACTAGCAAATGACTCACAGTAACAATTGAAAAGAAATTTCTGGGTTTTGGTCACCTATATTATGGCTTAGATTGCTCCATTACTCCTTTTGCTTTGGGACCATGTAGACAGTCCTCTTATCTCTCCAAGGAGCTGGTGCTGTCCAAGCTTTCCCTTTCTAGAATGTGGGACCCAAGAACTCTCCAGCTTGGAATTCCTAGAGAAGCAAGTCCAAGGCTTGTGTTGTCCAGGTAATCCCTCTTCTCTTCTTAGAAGCCTGGATTTCAGAAATCTCATACTTGGGGTTGCTAGCAAGATATCCTTGATATCCACTGCCCAGGAAATTTCCCTCTCTCTCTAGAAGGTTAGATTTGGGGAATGGTAGGACCCGAGTGTGAATCTCAGCTCTGCCCCTTCTTATCTATGTGACCTTGGGTAAGTCTCATATTCTCCATCTTCTCTGTGAAATGAGAGGGTCAGACCGGATAAAACCTGAGGTTCCTTACAGTTTACAGGTTCCTTACATATAGATATATGATTCTATGCCTGAAACAAAGGAAATCTCTCCAACTCTATCCAGAAGGCTAGGGTTCACTGTCAACACTCCCCTGGAAAGCTGGGGTTCAGGAACCCCCACACCTCAAAACACATGATCCTTCTATCTCTAGGCCTGCCATGTTTTGGATTGAAAGAGAGAGAGAGAGAGAGAGAGAGAGAGAGAGAGAGAGAGAGAGAGAGAGAGAGAGTTAGTTAAGTGGCTGCCTCTTAAGGCAGGGGCAAGGAACTTTGGGTTAAGAAACTCTTCAGAAAGTCATTTTTGCAGTTGAGAGTCATGTATCTTCCATGTACCTCTACCCCAAGGCAGCCATTAGCTCCTGGAAGGGAACCTCTTCCTGCCTTCCCCCCCCCTTTTCCCTCTCTTGGGTCTGTCTACTGAACTCTGGTCTGTCCACAAAAAAAGGAGAGGGAAAAGGGACAAGCTTGAGTTTGGAATTGGACTCCTTTTTATAGGTCAATACAAAAAGACTGGTTTCTCCCACAATAGTACAAAACAACTGTATGGTATGGGTGCCAGGCCTGGAGTCAGGAAGACTCCTTCCTGAGTTCAAATCCAGCCTCAGACACTTACTAGCTATGCAACCCTGGGCAAGTCATTTAACCCTGTTTGCCTCAGTTTCCTCATCTATAAAATGAACTGGAGAAGGAAATGGCAAACCTCTCCAGTATCTTTACCAAGAAAATCCTAAATAGGGTCATGAAGAGCTGGACGTGACTCAACAACAAAAAATGAGGGAGATGGACTAATTGGCTTCTAAACTACCTTCCAGCTCTATGTCAATGACCTTTGCTTTTGTCATTCTATAAACCAATTCATCACTATACCTGATACCAATGATACTCCAGGAAGGATCAAGGGACATGTTCATACCTCCACAGGGAAATATAAAGACTCACCACCTTGTAAACTCATTAAGTTGATCAGACAATTCACCTGATCAGCCTTCTACATATGTTTATCTGTGTAATTTGTTGTATCCCCCAGGTGAATGTAAGCTCAGTGACCCTCACTCTATCCCTTCCTCCTTCCTTCCTCCCTCCTTTTCTTTTTTCTTTTTTCCTTCCTTCCTTCTTTCCTTACTTTCTCTTTCTTTCTTTCTTTCTTTCTTTCTTTCTTTCTTTCTTTCTTTCTTTCTTTTTTCTTTCTTTCTTTCTTTCTTTCTTTCTTTCTTTCTTTCTTTCTTTCTTTCTTTCTTTCTTTCTCTTCCTCCCTTCCTTCTCTCCCTCCTCCCCTCTCCTTTCCTTCCTTCTTTCCTTCCTTCCTCCTCCTTTCCTTTGTACCCCTAGAACATAGCAGAGTATTTTGTACATAGATGTTTAAATGTTTATAGAATTGTGGTGTCATTTGGGGGTGAGGCTGGGACTGGCATCCAGCTTTATGTCTAAGGACACAATCAGTTCGATTGATTCAAGTCAGAACTTCAGTCCAACTGGCTACTTAATTGTTTCACCAGTCCTGACCTGTTAATTCAGTTGAGCAGAGCGTGTAGGTTCACAGTCTCAAGGGCTGAAAAAGCTTCCAACATCCACACGAGGTACTCAGGTAAATGAGCTTATGACTAAGTCATTTGATTCTGCTTGGTTGGTGCCTTTGTGGGAATTCCCATCCACAGACCCAAATGAATTCTACTTACCCTTCTTTGAGCATGGGATTAGTGGAACAGAATCATAGAATCTTAGAACCAGAAGGAGCCTAACTCTTGCATCTTACAAAGGAAGAAACTGAAGCCAAGAGAGAGCAAATGACTTCCCCAGGATGCCAGTCAGTAATCATTTATTAAGGGCCTACTATGTGTCAGTTCTGTATTAAGCACTGTGAATACAAATATGAAAGACAGTCCCTGCCCACAGGAGTTTATAGTCTAATGGGAGAAGATGACAGACAGAAGGAAGCTGGAAGAGGGGTAGGAAAGGTACCCAGCACAGAGGTTTGATAGAGAAGGCAGAGAGGTACAGGCAGGTGGGATCACACAAATAATTGGTTGTAGAGGTAGGCCAAGAACTCTGCTCTCCTGACTGCTAGTGGAGTGTCCTGTCTAGAAAGTCCCTACAGTGCAATAGCAAAGAGGAATCATTCCTATGTCTACTGGAATGGGAAATGTTTAGTATGGACAGACCTAGGCAAAATTAAGTTGGTAAAGTTCGAACCAAAGAATTTGCCAAGGGACAAAGAGGATGATGGAGATGCCTCTGGTTCATGTGTAGGAAATGGGACACTTGTAAATTTTCTAGGTAGGCTTATATGAATACAGAGAAAAGCTTGACTCAGGGATTAAAATCCAATGAATTTAATTTTAAAATGCTTTTATTGAGTAGAAAAACCCTGAATATAAGAATATTTCAGTTCATGAATCAGACTCTGCTTGTTTTAAATGCAAATCAAGTATTTTGCTTAAAAAAACATATTAACTCAGTAAAAGTTGGATTTTAAAATATAATTCTTCTAAACTCAATGTTTTTAACTCAAAAGGTTAGTGGTTTTTCATTTGTAGGTATTTTTTTAAAGCCTGAATCAAGGTTTTTGTCTATCCTCCTCTTTCCCTGCCACTTGCCTCTTTGTAAGTATCTGCCCCTGAATCCTACCATACCCATGGTCAGTCCAAAATAGGTCCATCCAAAATGGAGAGTCACATGTGAGAAAGATTTATTTGGACAAGAAGGTAGGGTTATTTACTGTGAGTAAATGTATTCTCGATCATATATGACATATAAACACATGTAGATGGGATAGAATGAATTCTCAATTCGTAGTCTCCTAGATATGCTTAGATGGAAGTCTTTTTGTGATGTCTTTAGATTCATTCATAAATTGGATTTAAGTAAGGCAGAGTTGCACTAAGTCGTTGGCCTCACTCTCTCCTCCAGAGTCATCACATCCAATGGCAGTACAGAATCAAGATGACTGGTGGTGACTCAAGACACAGGGAATGACCTTGGCATCTTCTATGACTAACCAAGCTCTCAGAGCTCCACAGTGCCTGCATCAGCTGCCTTCATGACCATTGGAACAACCATTCTCATCTGCCGGTTCTACCAAGGGAAGTCTTCACATGTTTGGGGTAGATACCCCTCTATCTCACCAATGGGTTTGAGATCCTTCAGTTACCCTTAACCTGGTCTGCCAAAATGGTTTACCCAGGTGTGATTGCTGCACTTGCTACAGCTTCTTGGAGGCACAGGTGAGAGTTAGGTGGGACAGGTGGACACCAAAGGTGGAAAGCAGCCCTAAAAAGGGCTTGGCAGCCTTCACACCAGAGGTCCTAGTCTTCCCTGAACACACTCTATACCCCCTAGATGGAAGTATGATATAATGGAAAGAAAAGTGGATTTGGATTCAAATCCTGCCTTTCCCACTTAATACCTATGTCACCTTGAGCAAGCTACTTAATTGTCCTGAGCCTCAGTTTCCTCATCTGTAAAATGAGGCCATTGACTCAAATAACCTCTGAGGTTCCTTCCAGCTGTAAACTCATGATTCTATGACCCTACCCCACCCCTTAGAATGCAAATATCATAATGTTTTCTAGACTTCTGAGTCTAGAACCTCAGATTCTCATAAGGAAAGTAGAGGAAAGAGATTTGTACCGAGTCAAGAGATCTGGATTCTAGTCCCACCTTCCGTTGTGTGATCTAGGGCCAGAAACTCATTTCACTTCTTTGCCCTGATTTTCTCCTCTATAAAATAAAAGGATTATAAAGTCCCCTCCTACCTGTTTCTAAGTGAAAAGCATCACTGTTTCTGTTAAGGAATTTCACTGATGACCCATAGCCACTGGTCTGAGGAAGGCCACGCTTTGCTTTCAGTAAGAGGAAATGCTCACCTCCCCGCCCCCCTTTCCCATGTCGCTATGCTTGCTTTCATTCATTCTCCATATTTTCCAACATCGTCTTCATCTGAAATCGACACATTTTCTTTCCTGGAAGGATGCATGTGTTCCCTGTCGGTTTTACAAATAACTTCAAATTTTACTGTTTTCTTTCCCTAATGAATTCTCTGAAATGTGTTACAAGCTCCCCGGTAATGAATCTGAATCTGGAAGGCTCGATGTATTCTTGTTTTTCTGCTTGCTTCCAATGCTGCTAGAAAGAATTAGCCCTTGCCTAACACAGAGCACAGACTTTATACAACCTTGTTTAGTGAAATTGGTGTGAATCCATTATATTGACAATATCAATTTGTGTAATTCCTGCATTAGGATTTTGTGCTAAACTGTGTTTGAAAGGAGCTGCTGACCCTGATTACCTCTTTAATTGTGGTTAAAATCCAGATTAATTCAGATACCAGCTCTGTCCATGTTAGAAAGGACCTCTCTGGAGCTTGGAAGTCAATATTTCCCCAGGTCTCCTGGGAGGATGAGCCTTTGTTTTCCGGAACGTGGCGTCTCTTCATTGTCTCTGACTCCAAGGCCTTGTCAGCTTTAGCTTGAAAACCAGGGAGGAAGGGGCTAAGATTATACAGTCTGGACCAGGATAAGAGTCAGAGATGCTACCTAGGTCTCTGCCTCCAAACCAAGCCAGGTGCTGATGTTCAGCTACTTCCTCCTTCCCCCTTCCCCCAGAAGAACTTTTATCTTTTCTATCCACTGCACTGCCTAGATGTCCCCTAACTTTTATCATCCCTGTCTTTCAATTAACTCTGGAATAGCTGCTGGGGTTCCCAACCAAGAGGGTTGCAAGCCCATGGCTAGAAGAGGAAATGTTACTTATTCAAATAAGGCACACAAGCATATCTGACTTTCCATAATAGCCACCCACTTGAAAAATGTTCTTCATAGGGTGGCTAGGTGGAGCACCAGTCCTGGAGTCAGGAGGACCTGAGTTCAAATCCGGCCTCAGACACTTAACAGAAAAACTAATTGTGTGACCTTGGGCAAGACACTTAACCCAAAAAACCCTCCAAAAAGCAAAAAAAATGTTCTTCATATTGGGGTATCCAGGCATACCTTGCATTATATAATAAGCAAGTTCCTGAGAAGTTTTACTGGGATTAGGCACACAGGCATAACTTGTATTAAGCAATAATAATCAGTTGTTTGTCTCAGTTTCCTTTTCTGTAACATGGGAATAATAATAACGCCTCCCTCCCAGGGTTGTTGTGAAGACCAAATGAGATGATAATTACAAAGCACTTATCACAGTACCTGGCACACAGTAAATGTTTAATAAATGTTAACTATCTGGAAAACAGATATCCTTCACATATCATAGCGACCACTCCCCCCCCAAAAGGGAATTTTTTTAAACAAATCACCTATATGTACCACTTCATATGACCAAAACACCAAATCTCAGGGTTGGAAGGGATCCTCAGAGTTGATTTAGTTCAATCAATCTCTGAATAAGAATCTTGATCTATGATTCAGCAATACCACTACTAGGGCTGTATCCCAAGAAAAGACCCAGATGTACAAAAATATTTATAGCAGCTCTTTTTGTGGTGGCAAAGAATTGGAAATTGAGGGGATACCCATCAATTGGGGAATGAGTTGTGGTATATGGATATAAGAAATGGTGAGCAGGCAGATTTCAGAAAAACCTGCAAAGACTTATGTGAATTGATGCTGAGTGAAGTGATCAGAACCAAGAGAACATTGTACACAATAACAGCAACATTGAGCCGTGACCAAGTTTGTTAGACTTAACTCTTCTGAGCAATGCAATCATCTAAGACAGTTCCAAAAGACTCATGATAGAAAATACTGGCCACATCCAAAGAAAGAACTATGGAATCTACATGCAGATTGAAGCACACAAAATGTTTTTTTCTTCTTTCTCATGGTTTTCCCCCTTTGTTCTGATTCTTCTATTACAACACTAGTAATGTGGAAATATGTTTAATATGATTGTACATGTATAGTTTATAAAAGATTGCGTACCATTTGGGGGAGGGGATGGGAGGTAGGGGAAATATTTATAATATGACATCTTATAAAAGTGCATGTTGAAAATGAAAACTAATTAATTAATTATTTTCTTAAAAAGGATCCTACTGTATATCACAGCCTCCAGTTAGTCATCCAACAAAGCTTTCTTTGAAGATTTCCAGGGAAGAGGAACATGCTCCCTTGATGAGTTGCCCTTTCTACTTTTCAGATAGATACAGGGCTATTTAGAGTTACTTTGTCTTATTAGATTCAGCTCCAATGTTCTGGCCTGTCAAGATGCTCTTGAGTCCTGACTGTCATCCAGTATGTCAGGCATCCCTCCTAGCTTTTCACCATCTGCAAATCTGATAAGCATGGAAAATGGCCTTCATCCAAATCGCTGATAAAAAAGTGTTCAGTAGCATACTCATGCTCCTGAAAATTCTTGTGCAGAGCAGGAATACAGATGGATTTCACGTCTCCTTTCCAGTCTTCTTATAGCTTCATACTATCTATGATCCGACCACACTCAGCTACTTGGAGCTACTCAAATACTCCACAACATCTCCATGCCTTTGAATACTGGCTGTCCCCCCTTGCCTGGATACTCTACTCTCTCTAAACCCTGCCTCCTAGTGTGCCTGGATTATACTTTAGGACTCAGTCTGTATCTCACCTCTTGCTAGCGCCCTCCCCTCTGAGATTACCTCTTATCTACTCTGGTGACTTTATTTAGCTCTGCCTCACCTAAATCCAGTTCATGCACAAGTCAATTACCCATGTTGTCACTGTTCCTCTTTGAAAATGAAGGATGAACAACAACTTTCCCCCAAGTAGTTAATAAAAACACCCAGCATTTACATAGTGCCTTGAGGGTTTACAAAGCACTTTTGTAAATAGTATTTATTTTGTCTTAACAACTCTGGGAGGTTGGCGCTGTTATTTAACCCAATTTTACAGATAAGGAAACTCAAATAGACTGAGGTTAAGTGATTTGTCCAGGATCACAGCAAATAAGTGCCTCAGGTAATATTTGAACTCAGACCTTCTTGATCCCAGGGACAGAGCTCTGTCCACTTCACTGTAGTTTAATCATCTATAAATGTATGAGAGAGCTTCCAGGTAAGAACCCTGTTACCATGTGAACACTCCTCATCTGGCTTTCTGCATGTTTGTAGGGTTTTTGATTATTCCTTTTTAGAGTGGATGTCAAACTTTAGGTCATTATTGTTCAGTCATTGCAATCATGTCCAACTTTTCATGACCCTTTTGAGGTTTTCTTCACAAAGACACTGGAGTGGTTTGCCATTTCCTTCTCCAGTTCATTTTACAGATGAGGAAACTGAGGCAAACAGGTGAAGTGACTTGCCCAGAGTCACACAGCAAGTGTCTGAGCCTAGATTTGAACTCAGGAAGAAGAGTCTTCCTAACACCAGGCCCAGCGCTCTGTGCACTATGGTGCCACCTAGCTGAATCACTCCTGATCCACTGGTTGCATCACAAGCTCTTTGAATTATGGTGGTGGTAATGGGAATGGATTTACAAGGAACCATCTTGGTCACCCATTCAAGGAACCAAGCACACAGTCAGTCATTTAATAATCATTTATCAAGTGCCTATGGCTAGGTGGTACAGTGGGTAGAGTGCTGGACCTGAAGTCAGGAAGACTCACCTTCTTGAGCTCAAATCTGACCTCAGACACTTACCAGCTATGTGACCTTGGGCAAGTCACTTCACCCTGTTTGCCTCAGTTTCCTTTCCCCCCAGTGGGGTCAGGAAGAGCCTGAAACAACTAAATAACAATAATAACAACAACTGTGTTCAGTGCTGGGGATACAAAGAAAGGTAAAAGACAATCCCTGCCCTTGATGAGTTCACAACCTATAGAAGGAGACCACACTCAGATATATACAAACTAGCTTTCTATAGGATCAGTGGGAAATCATACACAAGGGGAAGGCACTAGAATCAGAGGCAATTGGGAAAAGGAGTCCCTGCACAGGCAGAAGTTTATCTGAGATGTACAGGAAGCAGAGGCAAGGAGGGAGAGCATTCCAGGCACGGGGGACAGCCAGAGAAGATGCCTGGAGTCAGGACATGGAGTGTCCTGTTTGAGGAACAGCAAGGAGGCCTGTGTCAGTGCTTCCCAGAGTGGAGGAAGATGGAGGAAGGTGGAAGGAGACTGGGAAAGTAGGAAAGGAGATTGGGTTATGCAGGGCTATGAATACCAAACAGAAGACTTTATATTTAATCCTGGAGGTGATAGGGAGCCATTGAAGTTGATTGAGTAGGGGAATGATGTGGGGGGATGGTGTTGCCCTTCCACAGAAAAGTTTGAAAAGGGGAAGGGTTGAAGGGGTGGAGAAGACAATAAGTTCTGTTTTGGACATGTTGAATTTAAGATGTCTACAGGACAACCAGTTCAAAATGTCTAACAGACAGTTACAGATGTGAGAATGAGGGTCAGTAGAGAGGTTAGGGCTGGATAAGTGCATTTGAGAATCATCAGTGCAGAGATAATTGAATCCATGGGAACTGATGAGATAACTAAGTGAAGCTGAATAGAGAGAAGAGGACCCAGGACCGAGCCCTGCAGGACCCCCAAAGTGAGTGAGTGTGAGCCTGGAAGAGGATCCAGTGATGGAAGCTGAGGGGAGTGGTCCTAGGGACAGGAGAACCAGGACAGAGGGGTGTCCCCAAAGCCCAGAGAGAAGAGAACGTCAGGAGAGGAGAGGAGGGTGAGCAACAGTGTCAAAATCTACAAGAGGTCAAGGAGGATGAGGACAGAAAAGAACCATTGGACTGGACAGTGAAGAGGCTGATGGTAACTTTGGGAAGAACAGCTTCAGATGAACGATGAGGTCAGAAGTCAGACTGTACAGAGTAGACGAGAAGGAGAGAAGTGGAGGTACCTAGGGTAGGTGGCTTTGGAGACAGAGAGAGATCAGAAGTAAGAGAGAAAGTGGAGACGACAGAGAAGGCAATTGAATGATCTCCCTTCTGTAGGTGGAGTTGTTTGCTTTGGCTACCTCTGTCCGGGATAGGGTAAAGAAGGAACTAGGGGCAGAAGAAGGCATCTGAGTGACATGAAATAAGGAGGAGGGGAGAAGAGGGAGCTCCCAAAGAATAGCCTTGTTCTTTCAGTACAATATGAGGCAAGTGCCCTAGCTGAGAGCGGGAGGGGAAAACATGAGAGGTTTGAGGAGGGATGTAAAGATTTGGAAGACCCCAAGGGGGTGGAGTAATGCGTTAGACAGGGAGGTACAGAAGGATTGCTTTTCAGCAGAGCGGTCTGAGCTGAGGTTATATAACAAATTTGTAGTGGACCCAGTCAGGATGGTTAAATGATTTTCTCCACCGTCACTCATGTGTAGAAGCAAAGACAGCAGATGGTGGGAGTGATCTAAGGCTGAGGCTTGGCAGTCAACAAGCAGTGATGGGGATAAGGGGTCATGAGACTCGAGAGAGGGGGACGTTATAGAGCTGAACTGGTTCACTAAGGGGTCAAGATGAGAAAAGAAGAGTAAAGTTAATGATGGCCTGGGAGAGAACTGAGGAGTGGAAGGCTTGGAAGAAGTGGGTCAGATAAGGAGTTTTCAAGGGCTCATGAACACAGAGGTGGTACATTTGTAGATAACGACAAGAACGAGGATATGACCATCTTTGTGGGGTGGGGTAGAAGAATTCGGTCATGTTTGACTCTTTACAACCTCATCTGGGGTTTTCTTGGCAAAGATACTGGAGTGATTTACTTCTCCAGTTCATTTAACAGATGAGGCAGAGTTAAGTGACTTGCCTAGGGTCACACAGCTAGTAAATATCTGGGGTTGGATTTGCACTCAGGAAGATGAGTCTTCCTGTTTCCAAGCCCAGTGCTCTCTCCACCAGGCCATCAAGCTGCTCATTGGAGGAATAGATCATGAGAAATGAGTAGGTCGAGGAACTGGGAGGTTAGGGTCTTTGAGGGAATATCAGTATATATGTTGAAGCCCTCTAGCATGAGGGCAGGAGTTGGGGAGAGAGACAAATTATGAACTAGAAGGAAGGGCAGTGACCTGGAGGGCCGGTAGACAATGGCTATGAGGATTTTGATTGAGTGATAAAGATGAACAATATGAACTACAAACAAGGGGAGTTTACTGAGTGATAGAGGTAGGGACAGAACTTGGAAATGGCAATGGGGAGCAAGGAGTTATTAGTAACAAGAACAATGAAATAACAATAGCTCACATTTATATAGTATTTTAAGTTTTACACAGGCAGCACAGTGAATTGACTGCTGGACCTGGAGTCAGGAAGACCTGAAATCAAAGCCAGCCTCAACAATTAACTAGCTCTGTGACCCTGGCTAAGTCACTTAATGCCTATCTGCCTCAGTTTCTTTAACTTTGGAGGGTTTTCCCCAAGCCATTTAAATTCTGTCTGCCTCAGTTTCCTCAACTGTAAAAATGGGGTCATATAAGCACCTACTTCCCAGGGTTATTGTAAAACTCAAATGAGATAATATATTTAAGATACTTGGCATATAGTAGGTGCTTAATAAATGCTTGTTCTCTTCCCTTCTTTTTCCTTCTCACATGTGTATATGTGTGTGTGTGTGCATGTTACCTCATTTGATTCTAGCATTAACTATTTCCCCATTTACAGATGAAGAAGCCTGACTAGAATTAATGATGCTGTTGGTGGCCACAGAATAGAATGAAAAAGTGAATGAAGTAAATGAAAAATAATGAATGAAAAAAGCATTTGACAAAAATATGTGTAAAGCCCTGTGCTAAGCACTGCAGATACAAGCAGAAATCCAAGAGGTTGGTGTTGGCGGTACCAGGGATGGGGGGCCATTTTTCACAAGGGTTTCTCCCCTCAGTTAGGGCTGCAGGGTAGCTGAGCCAGTGGCCTGAGAAACACTGTTGTTCCAGAAAACAAAATTAATTGGTTTTCATTCAAGGATCAAATCAGTGAGTTTAGTCTTATGAGCCCCAAACTCAAACCTTTTGGACAAATTGGCCACCAAACCTTTAAATGAAGGCGTAATTCAATGAAGAAATTATTATATGTGAGCATAACGGAATATTATTGCGCCATAAAAACAAATATGAAGAATTCAGAGAAGCATGGGAAGGTTTGTTACAAGCATATGCAGAGAAGAAAACCAAACCAAAACAAAATACCTGGTGAATAGTTAAACTGGACCTGAGATTTCACTGATATAGGAAATTCCCTCTACTTAGTGTATCTGGAACACAGGTATCAAACTCACCATCCCAATACTGGGCAAAAACTCTGGACTGTGCCTGAACCAGATTAAAATGTAATTAGGAGGGGGCTGCTAGGTGGTGCAGTGAATAGAGCAGCAGCCTTGGAGTCAGGAGGACCTGACATCTAGGGATGCCTGGCCTCCTTTTCTCTCTCCCTTCCCATGTTAGTAGGCAGTTTCTCATTACATAAAAATTATGTAGAGGTCTGTGGAATGGCCTGCTTATATAAAGTGAAAATTGTCTTGCGTGTATATGTACACACATATATGTATGAAAATATATGCATATGCACACATTTTATATATTATATATAATATATCTATATCTGCATAAATACACACAACTATCATATGTAAAACAAAAAAAAATCAAATGGAAAGAAGGCAGTCTCTGACTAATTGTAATGATCTTTCTTGGGCCCAAAGAATAGATAGCGTACCACATGTCCCTTCCCTTTTGGGTGTTTGTGTTTCTATTTTTATTTTTTTCCTCTTAATAGTGTTTTATTTTTTCCACTTACATGTAAAGATAGTTTTCAACATTCACTTTTATAAGATTCTGAGTTCCAAATTTTTCTTCTCCCTCCCTCCCCTCACTCCTACCCAAGAAGGCTAGCAATAGGCTATACATGTACAATTATATTGACCATATTTTCACATTAGTCATGTTGTGAAAGAAGAATCAGAACAAAAGGGAAAGCCATGAGAAAGAAAAGGCAAAAAACAAACAAAAAAAGAAAAAAGAGTCTGCTTCAATCTCTGTTCAGACTCCATAGTTCTTTCTCTGGATGTGGACAACCTTTTCTATCATGAGTCTTTTGGAATTGTCTTAGATCATTGTATTGCTGAGAAGAGTTAAGTCTACCAAAGTTGGTTATCACCCAATGTTACTGTCACTGTGTACAATGTTCTGGTTCTGCTCATTTCACTCAGCATCAGTTCATGTAAATCTTTCCAGGTTTTTCTAAAGTCCACCTGCTCATCGTTTCTTATGGAACAATAGTATTCCATTCCATTCATATCCCACAAATTATTGTCATTCCCCAACTGATGGGCATCCCTTCAACTTCCAATTTTTTTTTGCCAAAAGAGCTGCCATAAATATTTTTGTATATGTGGGTCCTTTTCCCTTTTTATGTTCTCTTTGGGATACAGACCCAGTAGCTGTCCCTACAGAAGTGGAGAATTATGGGTGTGAACCAAAGCTTATGCTTTGCCTTCTCTGCATTTAGCCAGCTTTGATATATAATAAGTGCTTGCTGGGTGGTATAGTGAATAGAGGGCTAGCCTGGAAACCCCTCTGTTCTGCATCTGATGCTAGGTCTAGTTTTAACTTCACAAAACAAGATGCTTCCCCACACCTCCATCCCCACTCTCAGGACCAGGCTTCTAACTGAAGCCTTGGCTAATAGCACTTCCCTGCTTCCTCTCTCCTATGCTTGGAGGTCTGGATAGAGGACCAAACTCCTTCAAATGCCTTTTTTATAGAAGCAGAAACTGGACTTTTGGGATTCGCTCCATTCTGCATTTGCTGTTCTGCCTGGTTTCAACTCCACAAAACAAGATGTCCCCAGGTACTCCCTTGTCGTCCTGTGCCTGCCCCCACCCTGCTTTCCTGCCTCCCTTTGTGTGTTGTCTCCCTCTTCAGATTATAAACTCTATGAGGACACGGACTATGTCTGTTTTTATTCATTGTATCCCCAGCATTTAGTATAGTGTCTGCTATATGATAGTCACCTAACATAAATGTTTATTAGCTTGGAGAGCTCAGAGTTCAAATCTTGCATTATTAGTTGTGTGATTCTGGGCAAACGACTTACCTTTCTCAGCCTCAATTTCTTTATCTATAAATAGGAATAATAATAACACCCGCCTCATAAGATTACTGTGTAGATAATTTATCATTTCATTCATTTATTCATATTCTGTTCTGTGGCCACCAACAGCATCATTTTTTTAACATTTGACAAATATAATCTCATTTGATCATCACAACAACTGTGGGTGCTAAAATAATCCCCATTTTACTGTTGAAGAAACAGGGACAGAAGTTAAGTAACTTGGGGGGGGAGGGCTCTCAAAAGCATGTGGGAAAGAGCGTTTTACCTGTTCTGAGTAGCCATGATAGGTGTCGTTCAAATATTTCTTAGCACCAAAATCTTAAATATTGTATTCCCTTGATGTTACTAGCCCTAAAAAGCACCAAGCCTTCATTGTAACACATGTAACTTGACTTGTCACAAAGTATACACTTGTATGCTATATGCAATAGAATTTTCTAGCTTTAAAAAATCAATGCATTTATGAGGAGTATCCCTTGTGCCTTCTCTGAATGTTGTACCCTGGGTAGCTGCCCATGTTGCCTATTCCTAGTCCCAGTTCTGATCCAGAGATTTGGTCCTGGAGTTGAGGAAACAGATTGATAATAACACTTTATGTGCTCTTTACGCTTCAGACATGGTTTCATCTGATACTCATGACAGCCTGTAAAGTAAACAGAGCGAAGATTAGTATTCCCATTTGACAGATGAGAAAACTGAAGCTCAGAGTTGAGGTGATTAGCTTAAGGTCTCTTGTCTTGATTCCTGGCAAATGCTAGTAGATCTTTATCCCAGCTTGGCTTCTAAGCTCCACGATTTTTCTTTAAAGCTCATTTGGTCTTGGTTTCTTGAGAAGAAAAAAGGACAAGAGAAAATTGTTGAGGAGAGATGAAAAGTGGGAAGATAATTGTGAGGCAGGGGTTACAGGCAGAATGACAGGAAGGAAGATGAAGTGTTTCAGCTTCAGCACTGAAACCTTCAATTAAGAATAACAGAACCATGTTCTTTTAAAAGCTGTAGATGGTAATAAATTTTCTAAGAAAACAAGTCACTCAGATCCTAAAATGACAGCAGGCAAGCTAGCTGTTCTGGTGGGCAACATATACTCTCCCCAGGCTGCTTGCTCATCAGTAGAGGCTTCCAGCCCAGACGGAAGGCAAAGGAGGGCAATCCTCTGACAATGTCCTGTGAATGCCATCACGCTGGGACCATGTTTCTGGACCTTAGAATAATTTGTTGTTGCTGTTGTTGAATCATTTCAGTCATGTCTGACCTTTGTGACTCCATTTGGGGTTTCTTGGCAAAGATATTGGAGTGGTTTGCCTTTTTCTTCTCCAGCTCATTTTACAAATAAGGAAACTGAGGCAAACAGGGTTAAATGGCTTACCCAGGGTCACACAGCTAGTAAGTGTATGAGGTCAGATTTGAACTCAGGAAGATGAGTCTTCCTAACTTCAGATCTGGCACTCTATCCACTGCAACATTAAGCTACCCCTCCTGAGTAGCATACAAAGTTACAACGAACAAGGGGCAAATAGAGCTTTGCCCAGAATGCCCAGGATATGCACTTCCTTCTCTGGATGGGGAGGAGTGCCTCTGTCCCATACCTCACCTTGTGTTCCTTATGATGAATGATTTTCAATCACCCTCAGGCCACTGAGCACTTCCTTCCAAGTCCCTATAGGAGAGAAGGCCAGACCCTCTGGAAAGATGGCCCACCTGCTCTCCCAATATGACAGTATTTCTGTCACTGCTACACCACAATGCCCTTGACCTCATGCAACTGAACCTCCCCCATGTGCTGGGGTTCTTATTCTGGGCTTTGGTGTCACAACCATATGAATAGTGTAGTCTAGAGGCGAGACAACAGGAAGAAAGATGGAATTTCAGGCTAGGGGAAGTAAGAAGACATAAGGCTATACAGAAGGAAAGAAAAAATTAGTATGAGAACCATGGATTTTTCAAGTGAATGCTTTTCATTTCTTAGATCAAAACCTATCAAATGACAGAATCAGCATCCTCCAAATCCAACCAATCCATGAGAGAAAAACTTGATGTGTCACTTCAGGATAATCAGCCCTTATACTAACATCTAAATTGCTTGTTTTCCACTTGCTTTTTGTATTTTAAAAATAATGTTTTATTTTTTTTCCCTATTAAATGTAAAGATTTTTTTTTGCTTTTTTGGAGGGCAATTGGGGTTAAGTGACTTGCCCAAAGTCACACGGCTAGTGTGTCAAGTGTCTGAGGCTGGATTTGAATTCAGGTCCTCCTGACTCCAGGGCCAGTGCTCTATTCACTTTGCCACCTAGCTGCCCCTAATATAATTTTTAACATTCAATTTTTAAAAATTTTAAGTTCCAAATTTTTTGTCTTAAAGATTCATAACCTGTATCTTCTATTTGACCCAGAGATCTGGAGCATCTTGATTATATGATAACCCTGTTTAGGTTTTTGTCTCCATCACAACCACATCTTTCCAGATACACTCCCCTATTGTAGGGACTAATGCTTAACTATGGGACCTTCCTTTCCCAATCCTCACCACTTTCCCTACAGCAAGTGTTGACATCAATGGCTGGTTTCCAATCATAGAATAAACTTGGGAGACATCTGTATTCCATAGAGGAGGCATTCTTAACCTTTATAGTATTATTGACCCCTTTGACAACCTGGTAAAGCCTATGGAGCCCTTCTTAGAATAATGTTTTTAAATGTATAAAATAAAATAGAATTACAAAGGAAACCAACTCTATTGAAATAGATATCAACTATATATACACACAGACATATGTGCATATACACACACACACTAATAACATTTTATATATGTATGTGTATATGTGTACGCATGTATGTGTATGTGTATATACATATACATACATGCACACACACATACACACACACCAAGTTCAGGGACCCCCAGGTTAAGAACCCCTGCCAAAAATAATGTAACCTGATCTATATATTTTCCTTCCCAGGAAAAATCCCAAAGGAACCTAGTTTGGGTGCTTGCCCACTGAAAGTGTTTATCACTATTAGAAACAACTTAAAATGTTCAGAGCAAACTTCCCTGCTCGTCTGCTCCCTTTCATTAATTAAATAACATTGGCCTCTGGGTTCCCCATGCAGCACTCACCTCTCTCTGTTCCAAGAAGCAGCTGTCCTCTGGGTTTCCTTATTTTCTGTCTCATAACCTGATTCTCATCTGCTGGGAGACTTCTCCCATATTCCCACTGTTATTTACTTTCCTTAATAATCTTTTATGAGGGACCTTATCAATAGCCTTCAGAAAGTCTGAGGAAATTTGGCTCACGGGGTCATTGTTATCCCCACTGTTATCTATTATTTTATTAACTTAAAATCAAAACCAGCGCAGGTTAAAGAGCTAGCATTTCCTTTTATCACAGGCCAGGTGGATTTGATGCTGTCAGATTTTACTTAGCCAGGTGGTCTGCTGGTCTGTATTTAATTAAAATCTCCATCAATTTCTCTGGTATGGGATGGGGAGGTTCCCAAACCTGTAACTGCCAATATGCCTCTGGGTACTCCCCCACCTCCTTTTCTTTGCTGCGGCTGACTACAATTTTCAGGAGTTGCAATTAGCTTCCCTGGGAAGAGAGCTTGGTCTAGAGGCAAAGGGTCTGGGTTCAAGTTCCAGTTTTTCCTCTTATTACTTGTGAAATAGTGGGCAGTGCCTGGCACTGTAGTAGCTGCTCTAAAAATGCTTATTATGGGACAAGTCACCTCATTTCTCCAGGCCTCAGTTTCCTTATCCAAAAAATGAAGAAGCTAGAGATGACCTCTGAAGTTCATTTCAGCTCTAAATCTATGAGTCCGTGGCAGGAACCAGGCTTAAATCAGCCTAAAGATCACAGGCTGAGGATGAGGGCAGAGGCCTTACCCAGGCCTGGGGCTTTTAGAACTGCTTTATCCATCATTTTCAACAGCTGCTTTGAAAATTCCAGTGCGGTGGATGCTGTCATTCCCATCCTGAGTCAGTCACACAGAGGTGACTAAGGGAGGATTCAAACTCAAGTGCTCTTGGCTGCAAGCCCAACCCTTCCTCCACCATACCACATATCTACCTAGCAAATAAATTAAGGAATGATTATTTGCATTTTTAAAAAGTATTCACTCAACAACTTCTTCTAGTAAGAGATTCTCTGCTGTATTTACATTTGGGACTTGCTTCTTCATTCACGATGCATTAGTCGGTTTGTTTGGACCTGGGAGTGTAGGACCATTAAACAGTTGCCTTTGGGTAGTTTATGTGACTTGCCCAGGGTCACACAATCAGTATATGTCAGAGGCAGGTCTTGATCCCAAATGATCCAAACTACAGGTGAATTCTCTTCATTCATTCTCAGGATAACTCCCTTTCCACTAAACCAGCCTTTCTCTCATTTAAGTATTAAGGGAGATAAAATGTTAGTACTGAGAGAGATTGGGTAGTTAGGTGGCTCAGTGGATAGAGTGCTGGGGAGTCAGAAAGATTCTGTCTCTTCCTGAGTTCAAATCTGGCCTCTGACACCAGCTATGAGATTCTGAGCAAGTCACTTAACCCTATTTGCCTCAGTTTCCACATCTGTAAAATGAACTGGAAAAGGAAATGGCAAACCACTCCAGTACCCTCATCAAGGAAAACCATAAATGGAGTCTCAAAGAGTCAGACATGACTGAAACAACTGAACAACACCTGAGATCTGGGATATTTTCTAGAACAGAGATGTTCAATTCAAGTTCCACTGACCCCAAAGCCCTGACAAAACCTGGCTAGAACCAGATTAAAATGTAATTGGGCAATGTTTAATAATACAAAATACAGCTCAACAAAGATAACATTAACTTGTGGTTTTCTAAATCAATATGCTGCCCAGACATTTTAATTTGAATTTGACACCACTTTCATAGTGCATTTTCCTCCTATAACATATGGGGAAACTGAGGCCAAGGGAGTGAAATTATTTGCCCAAGGTGATACACCTCTGAGTCAGGATGAGAACTGAAGTCTCTTTCATCTTGTCCTATGCTCTTTTCACCATGCCACAATCACAGAATTGTAGATTTAGAACTCCATGGGATCTTAGCACCCACTGAGTCAAAGGGCCTCTTTTGCAGATGAGGAAACTAAGGCCCAAAGAAATGAAATCACTTCCTGAAAGTCACACAGGCAGTAAACAGCAAAATGGATGTGAACCTAGGTGCTTTGACTCCAAACCCTACCAGCTTTCCACCACAAGATTATGATTTACAAATAAATGTATACTGTTTAGATGGGAGGGCAGAGGTGGAAAAGGCACCACCTACCTGGGTCTGAATCTTGTTTATGCCAGTGCGTGATGGCTAAGTAAGCCACAGACCCTCTCAGGACCTGCTCTACCTATGAAATGAGGGCACTGGGCTAGATAGATCCTTCCATCTTTATCATTTTGTGATTCTGTGTTTTTCACTCACTGAATGGGTCCATAATAGTTTCCTATTATTTAATCCTAAGTAGGCCCTTCCCGTGGCAAGGCAATCTTTTTTTATAGTTTCTCCATCTCTGATGAAAAGGTGGTCTTTCTTTTTAAAAAAATCTCAAGTAAAAAGTTTTTTTTTTTTTTAAGCAATTGGGGTTAAGTAACTTGCTCAAGGTTACACGGCTAGTCATTATTTATGCGTGGGTGCTCATTTTGTGAGGCCGGATTTGATCTCGGGTCATCCCAACTCCGAGGCCGGCACTCTTACTCACTGCGCCACCTAGCCGCCCCTTTTAGGGCAATTGGGGTTAAGTAACTTGCCCGAGGTCACACAGCTAGGTTTTTGTTTGTGTGGGTTAAGTGTCTGAGGCCGGATCCGAACTCAGGTCCTTCTGACTCCAGGGCCGGCGCTCTACTCACTGCGCCACCTAGCCGTCCCCAACATTCATTTTTACCTAGCCGCCCCCAAGTAAAAAGTATTTTTAAAAATATATTTTATTCTTATGGGTGGGGGGAGCCAAGATGGCGGCGTAGAAGCAGGAAAACTCCCTGCACTCCCCCATAACCACCTCAAATACCTTTAAAATATGACTCTAAACAAACTTTAGAGCTACAGAACCCACAAAGTGACAGAGAGAAACAAATCTCCCCCTGAAAGCCCAGCAGGCCTACAGTAAGGGTCCATCACAGCAGCTGGGAGCTGAGCCTGCCCTGTGTGAGCCATGGTTTTAGCCCCAGGGCAGCCCCAACCAGTGGTGGCTGGAGCAGACTTCAGGAGAGTGAATCACCAGCAGCAGTGGTGGTTTCCAGACTTAATCCATAAATGTCAAAGAGCAAGTAAAAAAGTGTGGAACTCTATTGGAACTGGGGGGGGACAAGAAAGCATGGTCGAGCCCCTACCCCTGGGGGGAGAAGTGGTGGAGGCTCAGCCACCACCATGTGGCTGCTTCAGAGCTCCTGGCCTGCAGATTGTAGGGGACCAAGCAACCATTCAGAGGGTAATTGCTCTTGCTTTAACTTCCTTGGAAATGGATCCCTGTCTTGGGTGGAGGTCCTGGGGTGGGTGACCATTATGCCAAAGCTTGTGGGAACTGCAGAGAGGGCACCCAACTAATAGTTCCAGCAGCTGTGAAAACCCCAGCAATTTGGGACAAAGCTCTCTACATTCTGGAAGCAGAGTTCTACTGTGGCAAAGAGCTCAAATGTCAAGTAATTGAGTGGCAACATGAGCAAGCAAAGGAAGCAAAGCAAGCACAGCAATCAAACCTTAGATTCCTATTTTGGGGACAAAAAGGATCAAAGCATGGAATGGGAATAAGACAACAAAGTCAGAACTCCTGCATCAAAAGCTTCCAAGAAAAATATAAGCTGGTTACAGGCCATGGAGGAGCTCAAGAAGGATTTTGAAAATCAAGTTAGAGAAGTGGAGGAAAAATTGGGAAGAGAAATGAGAATAATGCAAGAAAATCATGAAAAGAGAGTCAACAACCTGACTGAAGAAAACCTTAAAAATAGACTAACTCAAATGGCAAAAGAGGCCCAAAAAGCCAATGAGGAGAAGAATGCCTTAAAAAGCTGAATTTGCCAGATGGAAAAGGGATTTCAAAAACTCACTGAAGAGAATAATTCCTTCAGAATTCGATTAGAGCAAATGGAAGCTAGTGACTTTATGAGAAATCAAGATACTATTAAACAGATCCAAAACAAATGAAAAAATAGAAAATGTGAAATATCTCATTGGAAAAACCAATGACCTGGAAAATAGATCTAGGAGAGATAATTTAAAAATTATTGGACTACCTGAAAGCCATGATCAAAAAAGGAACTTAGAAATCATCCTTAAAGAAATTCTCAAGGAAAATTGCCCTGATATTTTAGAAGCACAGGGCAAAATAGAAATTGAAAGAATTCATTGATCACCTCTTTAAAAAGATCCCAAAAAGGAAACTCCTAGGAATATTATAGCCAGGTTCCAGAGTTCCCAGGTCAAGGAGAAAATATTACAAGCAGCCAGGAAGAAGCAATTTGAATACTGTGGAAATGCAATCAGGATAACACAGGATCTGGCAGCTTCTACACTGAGGGATTAAAGGGCCTGGAATGTGATATTCTGGAGGGCATAGGAGCTGGAATTAAAACCAAGAATCACTTACCCAGCAAAACTGATTATAATGCTTCAGGGGAAAATATGGTCATTCAATGAAATAGAGGACTTTCAAGCATTCTTGATGAAAAAACCAGAGTTGAATAGAAAATTTGACATTCAAATACAAGAAGCAAGAGAAACATGAGAAGGTAAACAGGAAAAAGAAATCATAAGTAACTTATTAAAGTTGAACTATTTACATGTATACATACCTATATATGTCTATATAGGAGAGTATATGTGCATATGAATATATGAGTGTGTGTATATATGTGTACATGTATACATAGAGAGCACAGGATCAATTGAATGGGAAGAGATGATATCTAAAAAATAAAATTAAGAGGTGAGAGAGGAATATAATGAGAGGAGATGGGGAGAGACAGAATAGGGTAAATTATCTCATGTAAAAGAGGCAAGGGAAAACTGCTAAAATGGAGGGGAAGAATAGGAAGGCAAAAGGGAATGGGTCAACATTACTCTCATTGAATTGGGCTTAAGAAGGGAATAACATTGGGGCAGCTAAGTATCACAGTGAATAGAGCATCAGCCCTGGAGTCAGGAAGACCTGAGTTCAAATCTGGCCTCAGACACTTAACACAAAAACTAGCTGTGTGACCTTGGGCAAGTCACTTAACCTCAGTTGCCCTCCAAAAAAAAAACCAAAAAAGAAGGGAATAACATACACACTAAATTGGGTATCTTATCCTACAGGAAAGTAGGAGGGAAGGGGATAAGAGGGGGGATGATAGTTGGAAGGGCAGATGGAAGGGAGGATAGTTAGAAGTACACACTTTTGAAAAGGGCAAGGTCAAAGGAGAAAATAGAATAAGTGGGGGGCAGGATAGGATGGAGGGAAATATACTCAGTCTTTCACATTATATACACTATGAAAATGTTTTGTGTAACTACACATGTACAACCTATATTGAATTGCTTATCTTCCCAGTAAGGGTGGGTGACAAGGGAAGAAGGGAAAGAATCTGGAATTCAAAGTTTTAAAATCAAATGTTTAAAAAATTATTGTTATTATTATTATTATTTGCATGCAACTGGGAAATAAGATACACAGGTGGTAGGGTATGGAGATTCATCTTGTCCTACTGGAAAGTCATAGAGGGGATGGGAGAGGATATAGGAGAGAGCAGATTGGGGGAGGGGGTATTTAGTGGGATCGCTGTTTTGGAGTGGTGGGTAGGGGAAAGACGGGGAGAAAATTTGTAACTCAAAATCTTGGGGAAATGAATGATGTAAACTAATTTTGGACTTCTATAAACAAACAAACAAACAAAAAGGTCCTATAAATTTTTTTGTCCCTATGGCTCATTTTCCTCTTGTTTTGGAGTAGAGGTCTAGTGTTGGTATAAATGAGCAAAGGGTACATGAATCACTTGGTAAAGTTCCCCATAGGGAATTATTAGTGAATCGGTTCGAACTCATAAGAGATATCCCCCAATAGGTAAATGGTAAAAGGAGGCAACTGGGCAATTTTGTAAGAAAGAAATTCAGACTACTAACAATCAATGAAAAAATTCTCTAAATCACTAGTAATTAGAAAACTGCAATTAAAGGAACTTCGAGGTCAATGACAAATGTTAAATGGGCCTCTGGGAAAACAGGGACAAGACCGTTCCACTGGTGGAGTCATGGATGGTCGAACCATTGGGATGAAATGCACAGAGTTCCCTGATCTTTCCCCAAAACTTCCCTTTCTTCCCAACTCCCCCCTTACTGTCTAGCATACCTCCATTCTCCCAGTCACTCAGGCTTTCATCCTTTACTCCTCAGTCTCATGCACCCCACTATCCAATTAGTTGCTAAATCTCCTCATTGCCATCTTCATAATATCTTCTCTGCTCACTCGGTCTCCCCTGGTGCAGGCCCTCATGACGTCATCCCTGGACTATTGCAGTAGCCCATTGGTTGTTCTTCCCATCACCTGTATGTGTCCCTCGATTCAAGCTCATCCTTTCTCCATTCAGCAGCCAAAGCAATCTTCCTAACGTCTGGGTCTGACCCTGTCATTTAAACTCCTGTGGCTCCCTATGACCCCCTGGAATCAGATAATAAAATGCTCTATTGGGCAGAGCCCTGGCCCCATCATATCTTTCTAGGCTTCTTACCCTTCACTGCCCTCCATATGCTGCACAGTCCAGGACACTGACCTTCTTGCTGTCTCTCACATGTGACATTTCATCTCTGTTCCTTTCACTGGCAATTTCTACTTTCTGGAAGATGTTCCTTTTCATCTCCACCTCCTGCTTTCTCTGACCCTCCTTCAAGACTCAACAGAATTTATAGAACAACTTAAGGTTTGCAAAGTGCTTTAAATACAGGATATCTCAAAAGTCATATCTTAAAATAGCAGTAAGACTTTTCAGATATATAATATATTATCTCATTTGACCTCCAAAACAGTTCCGAGGGGCAGCTAGGTGGCACAGTGAATAGAGCACCGGCCCTGGAGTCAGGAGGACCTAAGTTCAAATTCTACCTCAGACACTTGACACACTTACTAGCTATGTGACCTTGGTCAAGTCACTTAACCCCAAATTGCCCTGCCTTCCCCATTCAAAAAAAAAATACCAGCCCCAGGAAGTAGGTGCTATTATTTTCCTATTTTCAGATGAAAAATTGAGGCAAACAGAAGTTAAGTGCCTTGCCTTGCCCAGGATCACACACTTAGTAAGTGTCTGAGGCAGAATTTGAACTCAGGTCTTCCTAATTCTAGGACCTCTACTCTAATAACCACAGTGCCGCCTAGCTGACAATTTGGCTCAGCTTAAACCCCACCCTAGAAGAGGCCTTTCCCAGTTCTCTCATTTCCCTCGACCTTCCTAACCACCTCCCCATTCCTTTTTCCCTCTGAAGGGAATTCACACTGTATATATTTTGTGTGCCTGTTTTATGCTGCTCCTTCCCATTAGAATGTAGGCTTCTTGAAAGTCAACATCATGTTTTTGCCTTTCTTTTTATCCTCGGCGTATAACATGGTGCCTGGGACATAGTTGTTTGTCCTTCAGTCTTGAAGAGGACCATAACATCAGGAAGGTGATGCCATGACTTGAAAGTGAATGGATTTAAGTGAAGCAGGGCTGTGCAAAGTCACCAGCTCACTTTCTCTTCCAAAGCCATCTGACCAGATATAGCTCAGAATGACTGGAGATAGCCTTCTGGAATGCTTAATAAATGCTTGCTTGTTGACTGACTTATTGATAATTTGTCATTGGAAAACTAAGATAGATTGTTAAAATATTTTATTTCAATATCATTGTTTTATATATAAAGGTACCATTAAGAGATGTCTACCTCTCATAATGAATGGGAGACTACTAAAGTTTGAGGGAGAAGGTTAGGAATATCAAGCCAAGGTTTGCCTTTCTATGAAGCCTTTTCCAAAGAAGAGTGCTCAGTTCAGTGGTATGTTAGCAAATGTTTAACAATCAGGTGTTGGGTTGTTTTTTTAAAACAATACATAACCACCTACCTACTGGGATTAAGAGGGAAACCACCAAAATAGAGGAGGAAAAGGAGGGATGGACAGAACTAGGGAGAGCCAGAAGTTTAATAGCTGAGGAGGGACCTAAGAAAAGGTCTCTACCCAGGGGCAATTACAGGGAACCATAGGGGAGTCTGGGGGTAGGGGTGGGGAAGTACCCACAACACCCTTTTATTCATTATGAACATTTTCACCATCACTTTATCAATTCTAGGCAATCAATGAAACAAAGCAAAACAAACAGGTCCTAATTGTAATGTTTGCCAATTTCTTATGCATCATTGTTCACACTGAAAATGTGGCGATCATTTTGGGAGCTGGTTTGAACTGCTTTCAGCATACCCCTGGCTCAATCAGTAAATAAATATTTTATTAACTGCTACTTAAGTTCCAGCATGTGTAAAGGCCTACAAGATAAGACTGAATTCATAAGTTTTAGAGCTTAGAGATCACCCAGTTGGTAAGAAACAGAACTAAGTTTTAAATTCAGGTCTTCTAACTCCAGATTCATTGGTTTTCTTATTCATTTTGCCATTCTATCTCTCTAATCTCCAGTCTTTAACTCAACTGGGGAAGACATGTCTTGATTGAAAAAGATCTGGTGGTTTTGGTGGACCACAAGCTCATTATTTGTCAACAGTGTTCTATGACAGTCAATAAAACAAAAACAAAACTAATGTGATCTTAGATTGTGTTAAAAGAATTGTAGTATATAATGTTAAGGAGGTTATAGGCCCATTGTATCCTACCCTGAGAAAATATCTGAAGTATTTCTCCCATTCTCCATACCATGTTTCAAGAAAGACATTGACAAGTTGGAAAGGCAACCAAACTGGCAAAAAGATTAATATTTTCAAGGGATCATGGATCTATGCCTGGATGGCACTTCAGAGGCCATCTAGTTCAACCCATCTATTTTAAAGATGAGGAAAGTGAGGTCTTATTCAGTTGCCCAAGGTCACATAGGGCATAATAAGGTTTTGAGGTGATGCCACCTGAAGACCAATTAAAGGAGCCGGGACTGAGCAGCTAGTGGCACAGTGGATAGTGTATGGGACCTGGTATCAGGAAAACTCATCCTCATAAGTTCAAATCTGACCTCAAACACTTAATAGCTGTGTGACCCTAGGCAAGTCACTTAACCCCAATTGAAAGAAAGGGAGAGAGAGAGGGGGAGGAAGGAAAGAAGGAAGAGAGAGGGAGGAAGGAAAGAAAGAAGGAAGGAAGGAAGAAAGGAAGGAAGGAAGAAAGGAAAGAAGGAAGGAAAAGAGAAAGGGAGGGAAGGAGGGAGGGAGGGAGGAAGGAAGGAAGGAAGGAAGAAAGGAAAGAAGGAAGGAAGGAAGGAAGAAAGGAAGGAAGGAAGGAAGGAAGGAAGGAAAGAAGGAAGGAAGGAAGGAAGGAAAGAAGGAAGGAAGGAAGGAAGGAAGAAAGGAAGGAAGAAAGGAAGGAAGGAAGAAAGGAAGGAAGGAAGGAAGGAAGGAAGGAAGGAAGGAAGGAAAGAAGGAAGGAAGGGATCAGTCCACAAACTTGAGTTACCTAGTAACTTTGCTTGAAGACATCCAGGGAGGGGGATCACATCACCTCTCATGACAGCCCATTCCATTTTTGATTAGCTTTAGTTGTTAGGAAGTTTTCCTTTATATTGTATCAAACGTAAAATTTCCCCTATGGCTTCCATTCATTGCTTCTAGTTTTGGCCTCTGAGGCCAAGCAGAGCAAGTTTAATCCCTCTTTCATATGCTAGCTCTTCAAATACTTGGAGCCAATTATCATGTATCCTCCAGGCCTTCTTTTTCTCAGGCTAACCTTTCTTGGTAATTTAGTCATTTTTCAGTCATGTCTAACTCTTCATGACCCCATTTGGGGTTTTGTTTCATTTTTTCTTTCATTTGGGGTCCTCCTGACTCCAAGGCCAATACCATATCCAGGTAGCTGCCCCTGCAGGCAGATTTCAATAAATCATCATTAGAAAAAATTAACCAACTAGGAATGAGCAACCTAGGTTATGGTCTAAGTGCTGTAGTTAGCTGTGTGAGTTTGAGCTAAGGGAGGCAGTGTGGGACCATCAAAGAACACTGATTTTGGAGTCAGAGGGCCTAGATTCAAATCTTGACTCTATCATTCACTATTCATGTGACCTTGGGCAAGTGACTTGACCTTTCTGTGACTCAATTTCCCCAACTGTAAAACAAGAGGGTTAGGTAAGATAACCTCAAAGGTACTTTCCATCTCAAAATCCATTATCACTTCTCTGGTCCTCACTCTTCCTTTCTATGATATAATGGGATCACTTAGGCTCTAACTATTAAATTCTATTCTGCTGCTCTTTTCTCTTCTTCCATCTGGGTCCTACCCTCATCCCTGATTGACATCTGAGATATATAGGGATATGGCAGCAGCTATAACCTGTCCAACTATAACTGTGAATCCTAAACTTCCCATTTAATTGAAGTTCACATTTGCCAGCAAGCTAATTTCTTTTGGGCCCTGACTAATTTATTTCCGTCCCTAGTAGTATGGGATCTGTGGCTAGAAATGTTGGCATCAAAACCTGGAAAGACTTACATGAACCGATATTGAGTGAAGTTAACAGAACCAGGAAAACACTGTACACAGTAACTGCAACAATATTCCATGACCAACTTTGATGGATTTAGCTCTTCTCAGCGATACAATGATCTAAGACAATTCCAAAAGACTTATGATGGAAAATGCTATCCACATCCAGAGAAAGGACCATGAAATCTGAATGCAGATTGAAGCATACTATTTTTTTCTCTCTTTTTTTCTTTCTTATGGTTTTCCCCTTTTGTTCTGATTCTTCTTTCATAACATGACTAATGTGGAAATATGTTTAATATGATTGTACATGTATAACCTATACCCGATTCTTGCCATTTTGGGGAGGGAGGAGAGAAAAAATTTGGAACTCAAAATCTTATCAAAGTGAATGCTTAAAACTATCATTGGATGTAATTGGAAAAAATAAAATATTATTAAGCAGGGAAAAAGAGAAATAGAAATTCTTGTACCTCTAGCCAGTGGTGGACTGGCAAATGTTTAACAACTGACTTTCTAGAAAGAAAAAAAAGACATGTATGCAGAACACACTTTTAAGTTTCATCTGCATTACTAATATTTTCTCCATCACTTTCTTAAGTATAAACAACCAACAAACCAATAAATCAAGCCTTGCTTTGTACTTTATCTGTTTCCAAGGTGTAGATACTCACACTGAAAATTTAACAACTGGCTGGTATGAGCTCACTCTAGCCAACTCTGAATCTTGGCTCTGCTAGGTGGTGAGCTTCTGAGGGTTGGGAAGAGAGACTTCTCTGGGTCTACAGTTCAGTCACACTGGCATGCAACTAAGAAAAATCTGTTTCTCTTACCATATTCATAAATAGCATTTTCACATTTACAGTATTTTTACTTAAAATCTTGTTTAACTGTAAAAGTTTTTTTTTTTAATTAGCTTTAAAAAAAGTAGATTTCCTTTCCAAGTTGGTCATTCCCCAATTTGATCAGCCTATGTGTGGAAAAAGAGTTTCAGGAACCTTTAGTACAAAACTATTCAAACCCCTTAGCTCAATATTTCCCATCCAGTTCCCATCATGCTTTGTGTCTTTGACTTCACCTCCAGACACCACTCCTGTCTACATATGCCCTTCCCCAGCCAGGGTCAGTATTCTTTTGGAAGGAAAAGGCTCTGCTATGGCTCCCTGCAGTAGCTGTCCCTTTGTAGAGACCTGCCTCAGTTATTTAACCTTCTGGCTCTCCCCAGTTCTGTCCATCCCTCCTTTTCCTCTTCTCTTTTGGAGGTCTCCCTCTCAACCCCCGTAGGTAGGTGGTTATGTATGCAGCATCTGATGTCAAATGCACTGAAATCATTTTGGGTTATTTACCTTACTGTCTCTGGCCAGCTTTTCCTCAGGAAGAGCCACCCCAGCTATTTACCATTGGCTCATTTAAGTTGGTTAATTTTTAATAATGTTGAAATTTTCATTTTAATAATTCAGGTAAATTATTTATTAAGCCATAGGATAAAGGGATCAGAGCAATTATGAGTCGACAGTGTTACCTGAGGCTTCTGGAAAGGTAAGGGAGTTTGCAAAGCCTTTGTTATTGGATAAACATTAAATTAGTAGCATATCAAAGTCAGGTATCCTTTCTGAAGGATTTTTCTCTTGGTGGAAAAAGAAGGCAGGACCATCCCTTAGAGCGGCATGGGAGTGGGCTATATTGCAGTGACCCTACCCTCAGCCCCCACTAAGCCCTAATCTTTTTCTCCAAGTTAATGAAAGCTTCTTCATTAGTTATAGAGTCAAATCTGGGTTCAGATCCCGTCTCTAATGCTTATAACTTATGTGACCTTGGGCAAATAACTTACATTTCCTGGACCTCAGTGTTCTCCTCTGTAAAATGGGAAAATTGAACTGGTTGGCCGCAGAAGTCCCTTCTAGTCCTACATCTATGGTACCAGAATCCTATGAATGACTGCCTCCTTGTAACATGGAGGCAACCCTGAACTCTGGGAAGCTGTGCAAGTAAACAGTGAGCTTTGGGTCCTACCAAGCTAAAGTGGGGCAGCTAAGCAACTCAGTGGATAGAGTCTGGAGTGAGGAAGACCTGAATTCAAATCCATCCTCAGATGCTTACTAGCGTGTGACCCTGGGCAAGTCACTTAACCCCAATTGCCTCAGTTTCCTCATCTGTAAAATGAGCTGGAGAAGGAAATGACAAACCTCTCCAGTATTTCTGCCAAGAAAACCCCAAATGAGGTCACAAAGAGTTGACTGAAAAGAAAAAAAAAAGCTAGAATGGCTTGCAGTAAAATATGTTGATGAAATGTATAACAGTCATTTGAGGGCTAGCCTAGGGAAGGTCAGAGAGGCTTTGTGGCAAGTTCTTGACAGTTTTGGCAACAGCAACTCATGAAAACCACCCAGTGAAGGAAAGAAGAATTGAGATCTGTACTAGTGAAGAGAGCAATCATGCCAATGACCTATCCAATAACTCTGTATTTTATTGTTGTTCTTCAGTTGTATCCAACTCTTTGTGACCCCATTAGGGGTTTTCTCAGCAAAGACACTGGAGTGATTTGCCATTTCCTTCTCCATCTCCTTTTACAAATGAGGAAACTGAGGTAAACAAGGTGAAGTGACTTGTCCAGGGTCACATAGCTAGTAAATGTCTGAGGTAGGATTTGATCTCAGGTCTTTCTGACTCCAGGCACAACACTCTCTTTACTGAGCCACCCAACTGCCCCATTCTAACTTGGCCTAAGACCAGATTTTAGCTCAGGTAGATGATTCTTCCTGACTCACAGATTTTAATAGAATTTAAGCTTCTTGAGGACATTTATCCTTGTATCCTCTCAGTTACCTGGCACTTAGTAAATGCTCATTGATTGATTCACTGATCCTTAAAGAGTAGCCCAGGTTAAAATGAGTAGCAAGGTCAACTTTTAATATGAGCCAAACTCACAAAGAGGCCACATGTAGCCTGAAAGTTCATGGGACTGTAGGATTTAAACCTTATGAAATAAGGGGCAGGAAATTGCTTTGATGACAGAGGGGATTTTATGGGCTGGTGGGATGTTTATGAGCCTCAGGTCCTTAGTAGTAGCTCTCTGGGTCACCTCCTTTACCTCTGACTATTCTTCTAAGACACTGCCTGCCCCAATAACCCTGAGTAGCTCAAAGCATGGGACTTGGGGTGACTTGTATCCCTAAAGCACCCACAGGAACATAGATTTTTAGAGCTGGAAGAAAACTTAGAGGTCAACCAGTCCGGAGGTGTAATTGGGAAGTATTTAACAAAACAAGTAAAAATACAATGAAGCATAGATAATATTATCTCTTAAAATCAAGTCCACAAAGGGTCTATAGGAATTCTTAGGTATGAATTAATGGTCTCACTTCTATTTGAGTTTGACACCATTGAGCTTGAACAGATCCCCCATCTATGGATAAGAAAACTGAAGCCAGGGAGGATGAAGTGATATGCCCAGGGTCATATCTTCTTGGGAAATCAATAGACAAGGAGAAATTTAGTACCCATTCAGATCACAGTTGAACATCAGGAATTACAGGGTTCCCCATTAGAAACTTTATGTAAGTTTCAGAGCAAGGATTTGAACTCAGGTCCCTTGACTCCAAGTCCAGTGCTCTTTCCACTGTAGTGCACCCCCTTCTTGCAGATAATTCAAAGTGCTTTTATGAGGCCCTGAAGGCTTTCTATGGGCCAAAGACCCATGGTGCATCTCAGCTACTATGTGCTGAGGGAGCCACATGGATTAATAATAAGGACAGGATCCTAGGAAGATGGGCTGAATACTTCCATAGTGTTCTCAACAGATCATTATCCATCAATGCTAAAGCTATTGACCATCTACCTCAGGTTGAACTCAATCCCTCCCTAGCTGAAGCTCCAACTGAAGAGGTTTTAAATGCCATGAGGATCCTTTCATGTGGCAAAGCACCTCATGTTTATTCTATTCCAGTTGAGATTTACAAGGTCCACTGCTCATACAGAAGCTGACTAAAATTTTCTAGGTTACATGGCAAGAGGAGGTTATTCCCCAGGAGTTCAAGGATGCCACCACTGTCCATCTCTATAAAGGTAAAGGAAGTAGACTGTCCTGTGACAATCACAGGGAGGGTCTCTCTCTTAGTCATTGCTGCCAAGATTCTTGCCAGAGTCCTCCTTAAAGACTGATCCTTCGGGGCAGCTAGGTGGCACAGTGAGTAAGAGTGCCAGCCCCAGAGTCAGGAAGACCCAGGATTGGTTCCGGCCTGAGAAAATGAGCACCCACACATAAATAATGACTGGCCATGAAACCTTGAGCAAATTACTTAACCCCAATTGCTTTTAAGAAAAAAGACTGATCTTTCACCTGGAAGATGGTCATCCATCTGAGAGCCGGTGTAGCATCAGAAAGGGCCATGGGACAGTCGATGTGGTATTTGCTGCCAGACAACTCCAGGAGAAATGACAGGAGCAGAACAGAGGTCTGTACACAACATTTGTAGATCTGACCAAGGCCTTTATGGGAAACTATGTCAAAATTTGGCGCCCAGAGAAGTTCATCAGCATTGCATGTCAATTACATGGCGGCATGCTTGCCTGGATAATGGATGATGGTCTCATGCCTTCCCAGTCACCAATGGGGTGAAACAAGGCTGCGTGCTTGCTCCTATGCTTTTTAGCATGATGTTTTCAATTATGGTGTCAAATTCTTTCAATGAGGATGAACACTGCATTAATGTTGGCTGCCATACTGATGGTAAATTCTTCAACTTGAAAAGGCTACAAGCCAAGACTAAAGTGGAGGGAGTATTGGTGCATGATCTTCTGATGCAGATGACTGTGCACTCAATGCAGCCTCTGAAGCTGAGATGCAACAAAGTATGGATCAAATCTCTGCTGCTTGTGCTAATTTTGGCCTAACAACACCAAGAAAATTCAGGTGCTCCATCAGCCACCACCACACCATCCATAGGTGGAACCATCAGTTACAGCAAATGGAGAAGTTCTGAATGCTGTGGATAAGTTCACTTACCTTGGTAGTGTACTTTCCAGGGATGTACACATTGATAATGAGGTTGATGCATGAATTGCCAGAGCTAGCTCCGTGTTTGGGAGGCTCTGAAGGAAGGTATGGAAGAGAGAAAGTATTAGACTGACTACCAAACTGAAGTTCTACAGAGCCATTGTGCTGACTTCATTGTTGTATACCTGTGAAACCTGGACAGTATAGCAACGCCATGCCAGGAAACTGAATCACTTCCATTTGAATTGTCTTAGGAAGATTCTGAAGATCCCCTGGAAGGATAAGGTACCAGACACTGAGGTCCTTGCTCAAACTAAACTGCCAAGCATTCAGACTCTGCTTTCAGAGAGCACAACTCTTATGGGCTGGCCGTGTTGTTCGAATGCAAAATGCATGCTTGCCAAAAAGACTGTTTTATGGAGAACTCACACAGGGTAAGCGTTCATATCATAGTCAAAAGAAGCAATACAAGGATACTCCCAAGGTCTCTTTTAAGAACTTTGGAATCGATTGTGTGACATGGGAGACACTGGCATAGGACCGTCCAGCATGGTGCGCCCATATTCGAGAAGGTCCTGTGTTCTTTGATTAAAGCAGAATTGAAATAACTCAAAGGAAATATAGGATGAGCAAGTTTAAAGGATCCACCCCAAAGGTTCACACAGACTATTTGTGCCCAACCTGCGGTAGACCATTCCAAGTTCATATTGGTCTTGACTTCTATACAAGGTAGGATGTGATCCCAACTTTGAAATTCTATGATTCTACCATAAGTAGTACTAATAATGAGTGTTATTGTTCCCCAGTGGATATGGGGTCAAAGTGGTCAAAGGATATGTACAAACAATTCTCTAGAGAATTGCAAATTATTAACAATGACATGAAGGGTTGTTCCAAATCATTAGTAATAGGAGAAATGTAAATCAAAGCAATTCTAAGGTTTCCCTCATACTCAGCAAGTTGGTTAAGCTGAATAAAGAGGAGAATAATCAATGTTGGGTGGGCTGCAGGAAGATAAGCCCACTGTTACACTATTGGGTGTGAATGGGTCCAAGTCTCTGGAAAGTAAAGTGAAATCATACTAAGAAAGGAACTAAAATCTCCATAACCTTTTAGCCGTAGATCCCTCTACTAGGCATAGATTTCAAGGAAGTCAAAGACAATCTACACCAAAATAATCATAGAAACACTTTTTTTTATCATATCAAAGAACTAGAAACACAAGAAGATGACCACTGACGTGAACATTAAAAGTTACACCACTAAAAAACTGTAAAAGACAACCAGATCAACTGACTTTCTGAGCTATGATGAGGAGGAGAATTATTAACCAAACAAGGTATAGAGGCAATCACAAAAAATACAAAATTTCACACAAAATAAATACAACTAGAATTAGAAGGGAGATGACTTGAGAAAAAGAATCTTTCACCAAACATCTCCTATAAGTGTCTGATAGCCAAGATATTTAAGGAATTAACATATATAAGACCATTCCCTAATGATAAGTGGTCAGTGGTTACAATTTTCAAAAGAATTTTGAATTATTAACAGTCACATGAAAGACTTTTCCAAGACACTAAAAATTAAACATACATTTTAAAATGCCTCATACCCAGCCAACTCCAAGATGATAAAGATGGCAACAGACAACATTGGAGGGATTGCAGAAAAATACACTAATAGACTACTGATAGAGTTGTGAATTAGGCAGACCATTCTGAAAAGGAATGTGGGATTATGCAAAAACACTGCCTAAAATGTCTATAATTTTTGTCCTAGAAATCCCACTGCTAGGTATATACCTGAAAGAAGCCAAAGATAAGATCACTTCTATGTTTGGTGTCTTATATATAGCAAAACATTCATAGCAGCACTTTTTGTGTTAGGAAATCCCTTGAAACAAAACTGATGCCCATCAATTGGGGAATAACTTGACCAGGGATCAGCAGACTAAGAACCTAGGCCCACCTCCAGTTTTTGTATAGCTTGCCAGCTAAGAATTTTTTTTTTTACAGTTTGAAATGTAATTTCTTACATTTTATTTTTTTTTTAAAGCAATTGGGGTTAAGTAACTTGCTCAAGGTTACACAGCTAGTCATTACTTATGCGTGGGTGCTCATTTTCTGAGGCCGGATTTGGTCTCGGGTCATCCCAACTCCGAGGCCAGCGCTCTTACTCACTGCGCCACCTAGCCGCCCCTTTAGGGCAATTGGGGTTAAGTAACTTGCCCAAGATTACACGGCTAGGTTTTTTTGTTTGTGTGGATTAAGTGTCTGAGGCCGGATGCGAACTCAGGTCCTTCTGACTCCAGGGCTGGCGCTCTATTCACTGCGCCACCTAGCCGCCCAATTTCTTACATTTTAAAATGCAATTAAATTTATTTTAAAATGTAAAATTTTTAAATGCATAGGTCCCAGGCCTTACAAAAGAACACAGTAGGTTGGATTTGGCTCACAGGTTCATAGTTGACTAGTCATAACTGACTACTAGACTAGACAAATTATGATAGATGAAAGTAATAGAATGTTACTGTAGTGTAAGAACCAGTAAGTATCAAGAATTTAGAAAGTTTTAAAGGAACTGCTATGAATCGAAGCAAGAAGATGCAGGAAAACAGTACACACAATAATATATAATATACACAATTCCATTGGCCAAAGTTGATTGGAGTTGACGATAATAGCTGGTGGCCAGGTTGCTATCCACTGGATCCCTCAATTTTCATGAGGAGTTTCAGTGGACAGACTGCTGAGGACAGACTGCAGCATCTTCAATATGATGATAATATTTCTATAGTGTTTTCAGGTTTACAAAATGGTTTGTATACATCATTTCATTTGATAATTACAACTGTGTAAAGTCAATGTTATTATTATTCCAATGGAAAACCTCTGCATGGGTCACACTCTTGGTAGTCAATCAGAATGAGGTTGTTATGGGATTTGACATTATGAACTCTTGGGAATCAGTATCTCTATGGGTACTTATGGGCAATTTGTATGCTGTTTATTGTGGGTATGACCAAAGGGAAACCCTGAGAATAGCCAAGCCATCCCATGAAGTTAACACAAAAGAAAACTGTGTCCTAGGAGGGATAAAAACTCTTTATTCCCTACTGATGGGGATGAAGGAAGCCAGAATGCTTTGCTCCATCAGAGGATGGGAGGTGGGAGGAAGGCAGCTAGCACCTGACAGCTTACAGTGGATTACAGGACACTCCACAGAAATGTTCCATAGGTCACTGTGGTGATTCTCAACTTTGTCAATGTGATAGAGCATGTAACCTGGCCGTGAGGAAATAGTTTGGGGTTGTTGACCTCCCTAATGCCTTTGTCTCTATTTCTGCGGCTTAGACTAGTCCAGAGGAGTTTGCTTTCTTTAATACATTTCCCCAAGGCCTTTTGAACTTGCCCCCATATTGCCGTAGTCTGGTGGGAATATACCTAAACAAGATCTCAAGGGAGAGGGGTAGGGGGGTGGGGGGAAATCCTCTCTGCACTGCTGTCCACCATGATATTGATGACTTAATGCTAACCAGACTGGATGAGGGTGGAGTTTGGATGGTGCTTTATGATAGGACCGCTATCTACCAGTGTTCTACTTTCCTCCTTTTTCTTGAATTTTTTTTCCCCTGAAAGGCAGCAAAGCTTTCCCTGGGACATGACTGGCCCCGTAGGCTAAGACTCAAACTATATTTCCTTTTTCATCTTCGTGCTAGCTTCTGACTAAGCATAAAAAGGCTCACTCAGGTTCAGTTAAAGACTTGGCAGATGTCTCAAGACACTGTGAGTCACCAAACCCATATCTGCTGATTAGACACATTTCCATATGGAGTCAGGGATGTGTCTACCCAAGCTAAGTATTGGAGTATCCTTGTTGAAAATCCTTTCTATTTCATGGCTAAATAAACTTCCTTTTGTTAATTGTTTATTGACCTATGAGTGTCTCATTTCATTCCAACATGGAGTTTGAACTAACAGGTTTATGGCTTAAGTCAGACAAGTCTCTAACGTGCCCCATATGAGGGGTGGAATATCAGCCCTAAGAAAGTCCAGTGTCCAGTCTACTCAGTTATGCTTTGGAGAATGCAATGGATGGGGAGAGCCCCTATGATTCCAGATACTTCCCAGAACAAGCTGTGGATGCTCACAGTAGGCACAGAGATTTATTGGGCCATTTAGGTTTTGGACAATCTACATTTTCCAGCTGAGTATTCTGATCCGTACCCACAAACATCAGTGTGCTGGTAAATGTTTTACAACCATTTCTCAAAAAAAGGCATGCATGCCTCAGTTTTTAGAAATTTAATCTGTATTATTAATATTTTTGTCACTTTCTTAAGTCTAGGCAAAATAAGAACAACAAAATAAATAAAGCCCTAGCTTATAGCATTTTCTGATTTCTGGGGCATAAATGCTCATACTTAAAATTTAACAAACAAATCTTAAAAAACTGGACCCAACAGACCCTTGCCCTCAGGTCACCTCTTTTGAGTGAGGTCTGGAATAGTCTACAGCCCTAGAAAACCTAAAAGAGGCCATCCTGCCATCTTTCTCCCTGGGCCTTTTTCACTGTCTGAAGCCCATGTTTTTGGAAGTCTTTGTATATCAGAACTAGGCTAAATGGAGCCTTTGACATGCTCCCGACTACTGGCTACTCCCAGAAGCAGTATCTTTGATGAATCAGTGCTAACCCAGGAAGGGGGAGGGATTTCTGGTGCAATGGCTTCTGGATTCTAGGAAGAATTATTTCATAAGAACAGATTTATTTTAGCCATAGTTGCAGTTAACCCTCGATGGCCCTTCATTACACGGGCAATTCTCAAGATCCTGAGGTTCTTGCTCCCTCACAAGCTCTTTCCAGGAGTGGGAAACCCTTGGCCTTGAGGCCCCATGTGGATCTCTAAGTCCTCAAGGGTGGTCCCTTGACTGAGCAAACTTCACAGAGCAAATCCTATTAATAAAAGGATTTGTTCTGTAAAATTTGAACTCAGTCAAAAGACCGAATCCAAGGACGTAGAAGGTCTCACGTGGCCTTGAGGCTGCAGGTTCCCCACCCCTGCTCTATACACTTTTAAAAAATGGATCCCTTTAATTAACAGATCTCTTTTCCAATGGATGACTCAGACAACTTCCCAGAGAGGAACTGAGGACAAGAGAAGCAGAATTGTTTGTAGATCCCTTGGTTTCTAACAAAATGGGAGAGGTAAAACTGACTTCAAAATTATGCTGAGAATTCAACAGGAAGGAAGGGGGTCCTTTAGCAAACTTGGTGGTAATCCTGAGACTCTGACAGAAAGTAAGAGGGAATCTTTACCCAGCCCTAAGGAATAAGGAAGAAGTCCCATGGTACAGACCTTTAAAGGGTCAAAGACGGGGGGCGGAGCCAAGATGGCGGAGTAGAAACAGCATTTCCAATGTGCTCTGCCCCACACAAATTTAAAACAATGTGAAAGGGAGCTCCTAACAACTTCTGGAGCCACAGCACCCACAGAATGTCACAGAGAAGCTAACCTCCTGCTGAGGACAGCCCAGCAGCCCTGCAGGGAGCAGCCAGCGCAGCGCTCTGAGAGCAGGTAGCCCAGCGAGCTGGGAACCAACAGTGCAGCCCACAGAGCTGAGCCCAGGTCCTCGGTTTTAGCCCCAGGGCGGCCAGGCCTTCAGCTGGCTGGTGGAACCCCAGAATACCAGCAATTGTGGTGATTCCAGAATTATCAGCACAGATATGCCTAGGACAAAGTGAGAGGTTAGTGCCCTATGGACTTTAGGACCAGTATTTGGGGAACACGTGGCTTCCTCCCCTGGGGGCAAAAAGCTGCTGAAGAAACTGCTGCACAGAAGCCATTTTGCAGCATCAGCAGTGGCTCTAGCTCTTGGTCTGCGAACTGTAGGAAGATCCAGCAATCAGTCTGGGGGTTAATCGCTTTTGCTTTAAACTGCCTGGATCTGGATTGTGGTCTGGGGGGAAGTTTGGGGTGGGTATCCAACTTGACAGAGTGGGTGGAGGCTTTACAGAGGCCACCCAACTGGCAGAAGTTGTGAAGACCCCACGTTTGGGTGGAAGCTCCCCTGTCTGGTGGCAGAGTCCTACTGTGGCAACAAGCCCCCAAATCAAGTAATTAAGTGGCAATATGCCTAGGCAAACGAAACAAAATAAACAGAAAAGTTCAACATCGGACTCCTATTTTAGGGGCAAAGAGGCTCAAAGCATGGAGGAGGACTGTGAGGTCAGAACTCCTGCACCAAAAGCCCCAAATGAAAATACAAGCTGGCTACAGGCCATCAAGGACCTTAAGAAGCAGATAAGAGAAATGGGGGGAAATTTGGGAAGAGAAATGAAAAAGATGCAAGAAAAGTATGAAATGACAGTCAACAGCCTGACTGAGGAAAATAACACCTTAAAAAATAGACTAACTCAAATGGCAAAAGAGGCTCAGAAAGGCAATGAGGAGAAGAATGCCTTAAAAAGTCGAATTTGCCAGATGGAAAAAGAATCTCAAAAGCTCACTGAGGAGATTCATTCCTTTAGAGTTAGACTGGAGCAAATGGAAGCTAATGACTTTATGAGAAATCAAGATGCTGTTAAGCAGATCCAATCAAATGAAAGATTAGAAGGCAATGTGAAATATCTCATGGGAAAAACCACTGACCTGGAAAATAGATCCAGGAGAGACAATTTAAAAATTATTGGACTACCTGAAAGCCATGATCAAAGAAAGAACCTAGAAATCACCCTTCAAGAAATTCTCAAGGAAAACTGCCCTGATGTTTTAGATCCAGAGGGCAAAGTAGAGGTTGAAAGAATCCACCGATCACCTCCTGAAAAAGATCCCAAAAAGAAACTCCCAGGAATATTATAGCCAGGTTCCAGAATCCCCAGATCAAGGAGAAAATACTACAAGCAGCCAGGAAGAAACAATTTCAATATTGTGGAAACACAATCAGAATAGCCCAGGACCTGGCAGCTTCTACATTGAGGGATAGAAGGGCATGGAATATGATATTCCAGAAGGCAAAAGAGCTGGGAATGAACCCAAGGGTTACCTACCCAGCAAAACTGAGTATCTTGTTTCAGGGGAAAATATGGTCATTCAGTGGAATAGAGGAATTTCAAGCATTCTTGATGAAAAAACCAGAGTTGAATAGAAAATTTGACATTCAGACACAAGAAGCAAGAGATGCTTGAGAAGGTAATCAAGGAAAAGAAATCAAAAGGAATTTATCAAAGTTGGACTATTTACAGTCCTACATGGAAAAACAATAACTGTGTTTGATGAAACCTTTCTCATGAAAATAATTGAAGAAGGGTACATGGCATATGTTCACAGGTATACATGGATAGAGGGCACAGGTTGAATTTGATGGGAAGGGATGATTATTTTTTTTTTTTGGAGGGCAATTGGGGTTGGGTGACTTGCCCAGGTTCACATGGCTGGGTTTTTGTTTGTGTGATGGGTGTCTGGGGCCAGATCCGAGCTCGGGTCCTTCTGGCTCCGGGGCTGGCTCTCTGCTCACTGCGCCACCTAGCTGCCCCAAGGAAGGGATGATTCTTAAGGGGTGAAGTCAAGAAGTGAGAGAGGAAAGTGGCAAGAGGAGATGGAGAGAGACAGGGTAGGGCAAACTATCTCATGTAGAAGAGGCAAGGGGAAGTAGTTGCAGGGGAGGGGAAGAACAGGAAGGCAAAAAGGCGAAAGCATATTCTCACTGAAGTTGGCTCAAGGAGAGAATCACATACATACTAAATGGAATATCTTACCCTCACTCACTCTCCTGAGTAGGGGAAAGGGGGATGAGAGGGGGGATGATGGAGGGGAGGGCATTCTGGGGAGAGGGGAGGTTAGAAGTACCCACTATCAAAGAGGGACAGGATCAAAGTAGGGAATGGACCAGATGGGAGGTGAGACAGGTGGGAGGGAAATATAAGCAGTCTTTTACAATATATCTACTATGGTAATGTTTTGCATAGATATACATGTACAACACATACTGAATTGCTTATCTTCTCAGAGGGAGTGGGTGACAAGGGAGAAGGGGAATGGATCTGAAAATCGACGTTTTAAAATTAAATGTTTCATAATGTCCAGGCAGTGGGGCTCAGAGATTCACCTTGCCCTAATGGCAAAGTTGAAGCGGGTATGGGAGATGATATGGGAGAGAGCAGATTGGATGAGGGGATATCTAGTGGGACTGCTATTCTGGGGTGGTGGGTAGGGAAAAAATGGGGGAAAATGTAACTCATAATCTGGTGGAAATGAATGACGTAAACCAGAAGTTAATAAAGCATTTGTTTAATCAATTAAAAAAAAAAGAAAGAAAGAAAGGGTCAAAGACTTGGTATCATTCTACCCTCCCATACCCACTCCCATTCCCAGGAAGAAGGCTATTGGGCTGGAAAAAACTGACTTGGTGGTTTTGGTACTAACCAAGGGCCAAGTCTTGGTATTAACATAGGCCCTAGGATAGATTGCATGTAATGAAGATGTGATCTCTTAATTACCTTGCTACAGGTGATGCTGACCCATGGTTAGGATCAACAGACTGTCCCAGAAGTGTAACCTGCACTGTGGCCCTGATGTTTCTGATGTAGATCCACCTCATTGTTACTACTGTAGAGAAGGGGATCAACTGGCCTCTCTCATGCTTCTCAATATGGACCTAGAATACCTAGAGCCTGGTCGGACGTCAAAGATGCCAAGGTCATCCCCTGCATCCTGGGCCATCCCCATTCATTCTGACTTTCATCTGGCCACTGAACTTCCAGATGACTCTCGAAGAGAGAGTGAGGCTGAGGATTTTGTGAAACTCTGCCTCCCTTAAACCCAATTCATGTACATGTCAAGACAGCAACACTGTGATGTCATTGATCTTGGCAACACCTACTACTTAGTATGATGGGGACCCATGACAGTGGTCCTTGTCAGGTAACCGGACATTCACAACACATGGCCTAAGAGGACACCGTAGCATAAAGTTAGAAGGTAGCATGGGTACACTTGGGGGAAAACTTCCAGATGTTTCACCCTGGCACACCACAATGGGTGTGGTAGGAGGATCATCACCATAGCAGTAACTAGAAGGTCATAGCTTCTTGGGCTACTTTTCCCCTAAAAGATAGTCCAGGAGCTAAGGTTATAGCTGTTGGTGTTCCTAGTTACCTAAGGCAGTATCACCAGTAGCTGGGACTTTCCAACCTTGATGGATTTCCCTTCTGCCTGAGTATGCCATGTGGGTAAATCCAAGGTGAGAGAAGCTATGCCCACCTGAAGTAATGCTATATATTTACTGCCTATCCTTTCCATTTATAAGTAAACTTCCTTTTATTAAATGTGATTTAGTCTATGAGAGCTATGGATTTAGAGCTACTCCACTTTGAGAATTGGTCTATTTTGTTGGTTTGTTTTGTTTTGTTTTGGAGGGGGGAAGTCAGGGCAATTGGGGTTAAGTGACTTGGCCAAGGTCACATGACTAGTTGTGTCTGAGGTCGGATTTGAACTCAGGTCCTCCTGACTCCAGGTTGGTGCTCTATTCACTGTGACGCCTAGCTGCCCCCTAATCAGTCCATATGTGCCTGTCCTCTCCCATTAGTGTTTGCAATGCAAGTAACCCAAAATAGGATGTGCCACCTCCTAGACCTCCCTCCCCCATTCTTTTATGCAGAAACCCCTAATGCCAAAACGGGGTAAAAGGGTTATTATACCAGATCAACCTTGAGTGCCAGCAATAGGGACCTTTACAAATCAGCTTTTACCAGTCTCCCCTACCCAGCTTTTCCTTCAAACTTACATAAACCTTGTGTATTGTTCATTTGGGGAGTCTTTCCCTCTTCAGGTGAGACTCCCCTGCAGATGACCTCAATAAACTCTAGTTGGTCCAAATTCTGTTTCTCTCCTGTCACAGACAGTCCTATTTCATTTTAATCTCCAGCCTGAACCAGCAGACCAGCCTGAGTTAGGCCTGGCCCAGAGCAGTTGTAATATCTACTTCACAGGGTTTCTTTGAGGCTCAAATGAGATAATAAATGTAAGTACTTACATAGCACTATATAAATGTCAGTTATTATTGTTGTTATAATTTAATTCATCCCAATTCCACAAATCCAATGTTGATTCAAGCCTCTGTGCTCTATCCAAGTACTAAGTGCTGCAAAGGGGTGGGGAGGAATAAATAAAATATAAGACACAGTCTCTGCCCTTAAGAAACTTACCTTCTAGTTAGAGAATTTAGGAAGCAGGAATATCTGCAAATGTGTATTGACCATGAGAAACCATCAAGGGATACAGTAAAGTAAAGCAAAAAGTCTAGATCAAGAATTAAGGTCACCTGAATTTCTATTCCTGGCTCCTAGCTGTAGCTATGTGGCCTTGGGTAAGTCATTTTTCTCTGAGCCTCAGTTTCCCCATTTGTAAAAAGGAGTGGGACTAGATAAATCTTCAAGATCAATCAACTTATGAAGCACCTGCTTTATGAAGGCGCTCTGCTAAGGCATTAGGGATACAATGACAAAAACAGTCCCTGTCCTCAGGAAGCTTCCAATCTTCCGGCTTTGACATCTACAATTCAATGAATTCTAGAAAGCTAAAGAATTGACTCCTCCCTTTTAAAAGAAAAATACTAAAATTGTCAACTTGACAGTTTTTCTTTTTATTTGAGGAAAAAAAAAACACCAACAACGATCTCCCCCTCTAACCGGCCCCCGCCCCCGCCAGCATCCTTCCTTGTCCCTCCCTGCCTTGTTCCCAAGATGCCAACTAATCTCCTATGCCCAGCCTGTACACAGCCAGCTCTAATTGCTCCTGCATTTTCATCTGTGCTAAGTTCAGCCATCGCTGCAGCTGCCCCTCCCCCCGGGGGAATTCACACCTTCATTATCACTCTTTACTGCAGAGCCGTCTGCGGGCTCTCGGCTCCTAACAGCAGCTTCGATAAAAAATAGAGCAGCTTTGCAGTGGTTTCAATTTTAATTACCAGCATCAAGGCACCTCGCATTCTCACCAGGCTGTTTCGCACTAATTAAAGTGAGGAGGAGTTTATGGAAAGGCTACCAAACTCCACTTCACTCCTTCATCTATTATTTACAGACAGTAATACAAATAATTTCCAATTTAAACAGTCTGCACCGGCCAGCACAAGGGGAAGAGAGAAACCAAAGGTTGGCGAGTGGAAAAGGGGCTGCTAGAAAATTCAGCCTACCCTCTAGCGTGGGCCACTGGGGCTGGGGAGGCAGGAAGCTACCAAGACCCCAGGGAACTTCAGAGAACAGGCCTTGTCATCCAGCTAGTATGGTCAGAGGAAGACTCGAACCCCAGGTTCCCTGACCGAAAAGCCCATTCTTTGTTGCTGCTTATGTCATATGTGATGTTCTGTGACCCCGTGTGGGGTTTTCTTGGCAAAGATACTGGAGGGGTTTGCCATTTCCTTCTCCAGTTCATTCTACAGATGAGGAAACTGAGCCAAACAGGGTGAAGTGACTTGCCCAGGGTCACTTAGCTAGTAAGTGTCTGAGGCCAGATTTGAACTCAGAAGATGAGTCTTCCTGACTCCAGGCCTGCACTCTTACTACCTATGCATCCATAGATAGAGTGATATACATTGACTCTTCTGTACCACAAAGCTCCAGTCCTGACCCTAGAATGCCCTTCTGTATGTCCTCAAAATTTCCTTTGGGGTTCAGATGAAAGGTCCATCTCGTCCTTGAAGCCCTCTCTGAACAGCCAAGGTTCAGCACTCTTCAATCTTGGATGGAATTCTTGTTTTCTCATTTTGAAGGACTCAACTAGAATTTGAGGATATTCCAAACAATGCAGCCCAAACCATAGTGATCATCTCTGCCCTCCTGGAGGGTCCCCTCTCCCCACCCCTCAACTCTTTTTTTTTTTTTTTTGCAGGGCAATCGGGGTTAAGTAACTTGCCCAAGGTCACACGGCTAGGTTTTTGTTTTGTGTGTGTGTGTTAAGTGTCTGAGCCTGGGATCCGAACTCAGGTCCTTCTGACTCCAGGGCCGACGCTCTACTCACTGCGCCACCTAGCCACCCCGACCCCTCAACTCTTATAATGATTAGCTTTGTAGCTCCCAAAAGCATGTGTTTCTTTTTAGGTATCCTTTCATCATTCCATTTCCATTTCAATTCAATCACTTACTAGTTGTGTCACCCTGGGCAAGTCATTTAACCCTGTTTGCCTCAGTTTCCTTATCTGTAAAATGAGCTGGAAAAGGAAGTGGCAAACTACCCCCCACTTTCTTTGCCAAGAAATGACTGAACATCAACAAAAAATATCTATTAAGCACCAACTGTGTAATAAACACTCTGCCAGGTACTGGGAGGAATCCAAAATTTCCGTGAGACTAGGTATTTGCCCTTATGGAACCCAGAGTCTACAAGTGACAAATAGGCAAATAACTTTAATAAACATGGAGAAGGTAGTATGACCGGTGGAAAAAGAGCTTGGCCTCAGAATCAGGGAGGCCTGATTTCAGATCTTGCCTCTGATAACGTACTGATTGTATAACTGGAGAAATCACAACCTCTCAGTGCCTTGGGCAACTAAGCAGCAAAGAAGGCCTAATTTGTACCGACCTACATGGGTAGAGGAAGTTGCTTACTGAGAGTTTCCTTTACCAATGAAATCATAGCTTCCATCCAAAAATAAAAACAAAAACCCAAGAGTGGATATATATCAATAATAATAATAATCAATCAATCAACATTTATTAAACACCAATTATGTTCCAGACATTGTGCTAAGTGTGAGGAATACAACAAGAAGCAAAAGACAGTCCTTGCCCTCAAGGAGCTTATAATCTAATAGGAAGGATAGCAAGCGAGCAGATATATACAAAGTATGTTACATACAGGATATATATGAAATAACTGCCAGAGGGAAGATACTGGAATTAAGAGGCACTCTTTATTTTCTATTTAAGTTTATAATATGTTTATTTTTCTTTTCTTATTGTGTATTTAAGTTTAAAATAAATTAATAAGAATTTTTTTTCAAAAAGAGGCATTGAGAAAGACTTACTAGAATAGCTCACATTTCTATAGAATCTACTATGTTCCAGGCGTTGTGCTAAGTGCTTTACAAATATTATCTCATTAGATTTTCATAATAACCCGAGGACAAAGATGCTATTATCATCACCTTTTTACAGTTGAGGAAACTGAGACAATTTTTTTTTTAAAAAGGTTAAATGGCTTCCCCAGGATCACACAGCTAATAAGGATCTGGGGAAGGATTTAAATTTTTTTTTTTTGGAGGGCAATTGGGGTTAAGTAACTTGCCCAAGGTCACACGGCAAGGTTTTTGTTTGTGTGTGTTAAGTGTCTGAGGCCGGATCCGAACTCAGGTCCTTCTGACTCCAGGGCCGACACTCTACTCACTGCGCCACCTAGCCGCCCCCAGGATTTAAATTTTTTAAAAACAGTTAAGCAACTTACCTAGGGTCACACAGCTAATGAGGGCCTGGGGCAGGATTTGAATTTTTTTTTAAGTTAAGTGACATGCCCAGGGTCACACAACTAATAAGGGTTGGGGCAGGATTTGAATTCATGTCTTCCTGACACCAGGCACTGTGCTCTATTCACTGAGCCACTTAGCAGTGAATAAAGGGTTGACCTTCAAGTCTGGAAGACCTGGATTCAAATCCTGCTTCTGAGTGGATAGCTGTGTGGCTAAGAGCAAGTCCCTCAATTTCTCAGTACTCCTAAGCTGAAGTAAGTTAAGTAAGATAAGTAAGCAAGACAGTGAGATAGTAAGTTAGAAGTGGATGGAGTCTCCACAGTAGAAGTTCCCTAGAAGTGGATGGAGTCTCCACAGTAGAAGTTCCCTATTTCTGGGGTAGCAGAAGTTAGTCTCCACCAAACGCAGAAAAAGGGCATAAGGGAGGTAAAATGTTCATTTCATGCTGGGGGAAATCAAAGTAAGTTTCCCAGTAAAGGTAGTGTTTAAACTGGATGTCAAAGAAGGAATTGTAATTCAAAAAGCAGAAATAAATAAAAGCATGGAAGTTGTTCCTCGTGCAACTTTACAGACCCCCACAACATTTAAGACCATGCCCTGCATGGGTACAGACACATCATGTCTACTGTTAGAAAGTAAGCTCTTTGAGGGCAAGGACAATTCATAATAACATGTGCTTGTTGACTCATTGATAGGGACTTCAATACTGTATGTTGATTGGTTGAGATAGCAGGAAGCCAAAAGTGGGCATGCATGTTTTGTTTGCACCATTTAGGCTCCATTTGGGACAGTTTTTTTAAAGTAAGATGTCCCTTCAAGATGAGATGACAGACAGAGCTGACTAAGCGAATGCCAAGGATGCCAGTCAACTGGTTGGACTGGAAGTCTGGTCCTTGATTCTCCTTCTTCACATCCCTCCCTAGCTTTCCATTTCACTTATCCCTCTGCCCCCATGTCCTTCTAGTAAATGTGCCTGTTACCCAATAGTCCATTCAGTAAATATTTGATAATTCTCTGAATTAGGCCAACCCTAGATGGAAGGAGAGTGAAGCCAGGTTTTGAACAATGGGAAAATAAACCAGAATCTCCTATAAAGGGAGTCCATAATAGGTTCTTGCATTTAGAGTCTAAGTTTCTCCAAAGATTGATGGAACAATGTGTTTGGTACTTGACTAAGCTATTCCATGTTCCCTTTGCTCCCCTCAGAATCACAGAACCTAAGATTCCTAGGACAGGACGGAATCTTTGAGGCCATGTAGTCTACTCTATACATAAAATAAATCTCTTCTACAATAGACCCAACAAGTGTTCTGTCATTCTTTGTCTGAAGACTTCTAGAGAACCAGTGTTCATCTCCTTCAGGCATTTCAGTTGTGTCCGACTCTTTGTGATCCTATTTGGAGCTTTCTTGGCAAAGATACTGGAGTGCTTTGCCATTTCCTTCTTTGGGTCATTTTCCAGAGGAGGAAACTAAAGCAGAGTTAAGTGACTTGTCCAGGGTCACACAGCTAGTAAGTGTCTGAGGCCAGATTTGACCTAAGGAAGCTGAGTCTTCCTGACTCCAGATCTGGCACTCTATCCACTGTGCCATCGAGCTGCCCTAGAAAGGGGGTAGCCATTACTTAGCTAGAGTTTTGCTGTTGGAGACAGAAAGACCTAAGTTTGTATCCTGCCTCAGAAAGTTACTGTGTGACACTAGGCAAGTCATTTAACCTATATCAGTAATAATTTTCTCATCTGTAAAATGGGGGTGGTAACACAGCCTTCCTTATGGGGGTAGTTGTAAGGATCAAATGAGAACATATGCAAAACAGTTTGTAAACCTTAATTCATCACATAAATATTAGCTATTATTAGTATTACCCTCTGAAAGCAGCCCATTTCTTTGGGATAGCTGTTAGGAAGGAAAAGGGAACAAGCATTTATTAAGTACCTACTCTGTACCTGGCACAGTGCTAAGTATTTTACAAATATTATTGCTAATATATTCTTCTTAATATCAAACATAGATCTGCCTCTTTGTAGATTCCATCCATTGCTTCTAATTCTGCCTCTTGGGATTAAACAAAACACATTTAATCTATCTTCTTATGTGAACCTTTCAAATACTTGAAGACAGCTAACTATGTCCTCTCAAGTCTTCTCCCCAAGTTCAATTCTCCTATTTCTCTAGATGTCAGGATGTCAAACCTAGGGGAACCCTATGAGCAAATCATGTTTTTCTTTGTGGGCTTTAGTAGGATTTATCCTACGAGGATAGTATCCAATGGGCACGTCTTTTTTTCCTGTTCGTGTTGTTACCCATTAACCCATCAATGTAGATGTGAGCTAAACAGGTCGGAACAGTAGAGTCAAAGACCCCCGAGAGATTTTTGGGAATTGATGATTCCCTCTCCAACCAAGATGGCACCCTTGCTTGGCTGGGAACCAAGCTAGTATTAGCTTAAACTAACATAGTTTAGACTAAGTGAGAAGCAAAATGGACTATAAGACTGACTTAATTCCTCCCCATGACATTTGTTAGCTTTGTGTCCATGGGGAAGTAATGTCTCTCAGGCTCAATGTCCTCATCTGTAAAATGAGAATAATAAATCTTGTAGATCCTATCCCACAGTGTTATTGAACACAATATGCACATTTCCATATCTATGGTCCATGATCTCATTGATCTGGATCTTTCCTTGAAAGATGCAGACTGTCGTCCCTTCATGCCTGTTTATCTAGTATGCCTCTCGACCATGTCCACCCAGGGTCCAACCAATAGAGAATTTCCTTGTTTTCTCCTGAAATGGTGAAGATACTTATTAAAGGGGCACTGGCTATCTACCTATCATTCCTCACTCTCACCATATGATGAGACCACCTTCTACTGATAGGGTAATGAAAGTATATAGTCTACAAACTGTGGCCTTTTCTTAATCCTCCTCTCTTTAATGTTCTGAGCCTTTGACACAGCCAATCTTCTAGATCTACCATTTTCTCTAGATATTCTGGAAGCCATTTTCTCCTGGTTGTTCTCCTACCTATTGGACTACTTCTCAGTCTTTTTTTTTGCTGGATCTTCAGGCAGGTAATGCCCATGAACTGTGAGTGGCCCCCAAAGCTCTGTCCTGGTCCCTCTTTTCTTCCTCAATACACCCTCTCTTGGTGATCTGTCTAGCTTCCACAGGTATGCTTATCATCTCTATGTAATTGGTTTTTAGATCTATATAGTCAACCCTAGTCTCTACACTGAGCTCTGATTCCTCCTCATCATCTGCCTCTTGGACATCTCAAACATCACATGTCCAAAATAGAACTCATTATCTTTGTTCCCAAATCATCACTTTTTCTAAACTTTGCTCTTACTGTTGAGGTCACCATCATCTTCCCAGTCACCCATATTCACCACCTTAGGGTCATCTTTGACTCTTCAGTGACATTCACCCTATGAATCTGATCTGTTGTCAAATCTTGTGGTTTCTATCTTCACAATGCCTCTAATATTTATTTCTCTCCTCTCTACTCACATAGCCACCACCCTGTACAGACCCTCATCACCTCTCACCTGGCCTATCTCTCCCCACACAAGTGCATCCTCCACTCAGTGTCAAAATGATTTTCCTAAAGAGCATATCTGACTCTATCATCTCCCCAGCTCAGAGAGTTTTGGTTGTTCCTTATTGTATCTGGGATCAAATATTTAGTCCTCTGGCATTTAAATTGACCCTTCCAACTTTTCAAGCCTTCTCATTCCTTACTCCCTTCCATAAACTGCAAACCAGCAACTGGTCTATTTACAGTTCTCCAAACATTTCCCACCTCCTTACCTTTGCCCTGGATATCCCATGCCTAGTATGCTCTGCCTCCTTACTTCTTCCTCTTAGTTTTCTTGACTTCCTTCAAGGCTTAGCTCAAAGCCCAGCTTCTGCAGGAGACTGTTCCCTGTCCCCTTAGCTACTAATGCTTTCCCCTTTCAGATTATATTCTATCTACTATGTATCTATTGTTAATATATCTAATTATTTACATGTCTCCCCTATTGGAAGGCATGCTCCTTGAAGGCAAACTTTTGAGAGGCTTTTTTTGTATCCTCAGGGCTTTGGACACATAGAACTTGGCAAATTATGAGTGTTTAATAAATGCCTGTTGACCCATTCTTCTGATTTCCTTTTTTTTTTTGTCAATTCTGGTAGTGTCATTGCAAAAAGCAAGAGAAATACAGTGACTTGCCCAAGGTAACACAATCATTATACATCAGAAGTAGTACTTGAACTCAGGTCATTGTGGGTGGCTGTGGGACCATCTCTCTATAAACTATGCCAAAATATTTCTCTTTATAATTAAACTTGGTAAAAAGGTGGCTGGCTTGGGGCCAAGAAAGAGACATTGCAGTAGCAGTGACATCTTGGCAAAGAGTAAGGTTAGGAAGCAAATCCTGAGGGTTGATGGGACTTTGGAAGAGCAAGATCAGTTAGATTGGAAAAAAGAAAAAGGGGAATTGTAGCAATACCTCAAACAGATACAGAATTGAACCTATTTCTTCTGGGTTCTGTGGATTCACAGGTGCCAGTTTTTCTGCATACATTCCACAAGAAGCCACAAACAGCTTCCTGAAAACTTACCTAAAGGTCCCTAGTCCTCCCCAAACCAATCATTACAGACTTAGCTTCTTCTTCCCATTCAACTCCAGCCCCCAAACAAGAGATTTCCCTTTATCTAGTCACTAATATTTGGTTTAAACTTTAAAGGTAAACCATAAGATTAGAATCTCAGCTTTGGAAGGCACTGAATGATTACTTCATCTAACCCATACACGAAAAAGAATTCCTGAAAGTCATTCTCAATTGATAAGTGGTCATAGGATATTATTGTTGTTGTTCATCCTTTGTTGTCAAAGAAGACCAATGACATCACAAGAGCAATGTCTTGACTTGAACATGAATTGGATTTTAAGCATAGTCATCAAAGGATATGAAAGCTTACAAAAGAATTGCAATCTCTAAGCGACATGACAACATTTCCAAATCACTAATAATACAAGAAATGAAAATTAAACAATTCTTAGGTTTAACTTTATAGCCTCAAATTAGAAAAGATGACAAAATATGAGAACAGTCAATGGGGAGAAACGTACATTGATGCATCATTGGTGGACATATCAATTTGGAATTATACAACAAATGTAACTAAGCTGAACTTTGATGACTGCAATCGTATTTTTTGTCCCTTTGACCCAGCAATCCTACTACTTGGCAGGTAGCCCAAGAAAGCTAAAGACCAAAGGAAAGGTCAAATCAAGTCAAGAAGCATTTAATCTTGGCTTTCTGCATGTCAAGAAGTTCACAGAGCTATCAGAATATAAATTATAGCAGAAAAACAGTGACAGTGCTGCCCTCAAGGAACTTTAACACTAATAGGGGGAAAAACACAAAGAAAGAAAGCTGAAAAGCATGAGGTGGGAAGTGGGGTTAGAAAACGCTACATATACACAAAAATATTCATAGTGGCACTCTGTGGTGTAAAGAACTAGAAACAATTAGTTTTATCAATTAGTTAATGGCTGAAGAAAATCATGGTATATGAGTATAATGGAATTCTGTTGTGCAATAGGAAATGGGGAGTAGGAGGAAATCAGAGAAACATTGGAAAATTTATATAAATGGATGCAGAGCAAAAGAAGCCAAATCAATATACAATTCTATAGCAATACAAATAAGATTGCTAAAAAAGGAACCTGCCCATAGAAAAATTGAAAAAACCAGTGAAGGGATGGCAGACAAATAATGAAATTTACCTCCCCCTCATGGCTGAGAGGAAGGGCACTAGCAGAACCAAATACCAACCTTTTTTCAGATGCATTTACTGCAGATGTTTTTGCTTAATTGCTTTTTTTTTTGTCACAAGGATGGGGTTAGTCTTGGAGAGGGATGGGAATGAGAAATTATAGTGATGGAAAGACAAAAAACATTAAATTTTTTAAAAGAATTTCAGACACTTGTTATGCCATTAGAAATGGCGAAATGGACAATTTCAGAGGGAAGTGAGAAGACCTTTATGAATTATTACAGAGCGAAGTGAGCAGATAAAGGAAAACCATTTATACAAACCAGAGAGAAACAATTTTCTCCCTGTTTCTCTGTCTCTCTCTGTCCTTCCCTCTTCTTCTCCGCCCCCCCCTCTCTTTCTCTCTCTCTCTCTCCCCCCTCTTTTTCTCTCTCTTTCTCCTGTATGTGTCTCTCTCACAACCCTCTCTCCCCTCCCCTTTCTCTCTTTTCCTCCCTCCCTCCTTCCTCACCCCCTGGTGTTCTGTCTCTGTGTCTTTGTCTCCCTGATTCCCCTCTTCCTCTCTGTCTCTCCCTCCATCCCTCCCTCCTTCATTCCCTCTTTCCCTCACCCTCTCTTTCTGTCTCTGTCTCTATCTCTCTCTCCTTCTCTCTCCCTCCCTCTCTCTTGTAGTCTCTCTTTTCCTTTCTGCTCTCTCTCCCTCCCCCCCTCTTTCTCTTTCTGTCTCTATGTCTCTGTCTTCCTCATTCCCCTTTTCCTCTCTCCCCATCTCCCTCCTTTCCTCTCTCCCTCTCTTCCTCTCTCTCTCTCTCTCTCTCTCTCTCTCTCTCTCTCTCTCTCTCTCTCTCTCTCTCACTTTCTCTCTCTCTCTCTCTCTCTCTCTCTCTCTCTCTCTCTCTCTCTCTCTCTCTCTCTCTCCCCCCTCTCTGTCTCTATCTTTCTGTGTGTCTCTTCCTCACTCTCCCTCTGTCTCCCTGTCTCTCTATCTCTTTCTCTGTCTCCACACACACACACACACACACACACACACACACACACACACACACACACACACACACCTCAACCTCTAGATGGGAAAAAATGGAAGGGAGAGACTAATTTTTTTAAATGCTTGTTAATTGAAAAAAAATTTAAAGAATTTTCTCTATAACATGACAAGCCAAGAGATTCAAGTTCTTATTCTGGCCTTCTGGCCTCTACCTTCACTCCTCATGAGATCTCAAATTGCTTGAACTCTGTGTTTCAATACAGTCCTATCCCAATTTCAGAGTGTTAATTGGGTAGTAATTTTTTAAATGACCAGTGCTCCTTTTGGTAGACTCTACATCATTATTATTATTTATCTTAATAATAATAAGAGCAGGCTACTGTTATTATACCGCTTAAAAGTTACACAATGCTTTCTTTATGTACCTCCTATCATGTAATACCTCCAACAACCCTGTGAGGAAGTGAGCTATTATCCTAAATATGTGTGCTGCTCAAAAAGAAATTGAAGCTTTGAAAGGCTCTGAAATGTCATAAGGAAACTGGTGTTTCCTCCTAATAAAAGGATTTTGTTAGCCGTTTTATTTAGCCTCAATAAAAGCTGACTTTACAACCCTCCCTCATACGCCACATGCCTGGATCTAATCAGGGAACATGCAAAGCAGCAGCTGTGGGTTTTACGTGACCTCCTGGCTCTAAGCATGTGAGGCCTCCACCCCTCAAACTCACAATCATTAGTGGCTCTCCCAAGCCCTCTTGGGTTCCCTCAGCTATGATGCCCAGGCTGGGAGCCAGGCCACCCCGGGTGCCTGTAAGACAGCCAGGCTAGAGTGAGCTGGAAAGGGACATTGTCTACCCACAGAGCAATACTAACTAAGAGGACTTGGACAACCTCCACCCAACAGGCCTTGCAAATCCCCAGGTTGCTAGGGCATGAGGCAAAATTTCTTGGGGCTTGGACCTCTGCTATTCCCTTCCCTTCCTCTGCGCAGGCTCAGGCCGTCCCACCTCTCCGCAGGCTTTTGAGCAAATGCCCTATCGCAGAGATTCTACAACCAGGAAGATGACAGGATTAGGACTAGAAGGAACTGTAGACATCTTCTCCTGCTTTTACAGAAAAAGAAGCAGAATCCCAGAGAAGGTAAATGACTTCCCTAAGAGCAAAATGGGGACACACTAGAGAAGGAAATAGCCAACTGCTCCAGAACCTTTGCCAAGAAAACCACACAGACGATGTCCATGGGACCATGTAGAATTAGACATGACTGAATGACTGAACCACAAGAGATCCAGAAGGCGAGAGAGTCAGAGGTAATAACAGTGATAGTTCACATTTATGTAGTGCCTATGATGGGACAGGTGCTGGGATAAGCTTTTTACATTTATCATCTCATTTGATCCTTACAACTATCCTGGGAGGTGAGTGCTATTATTATCTCTGTTTTATCCATAAGGAAACTGAGGCAAATGGAGGTTAAGTGATTTGCCCAGGATCACACAGCTAGAAAATGTCTGAGGCAGGATTTGAACTCAGCTCTTCCTAACCCCAAAACTGGTGCTCTATCTACTGTGCAACCCAGCTACTATAGAATTTGATCCCAGGTCCTCTCACTCCCAAGTCCAGCACTCAGTATATTGGTGTATCAGTGTATTAGTCCTCCCCTTAAGCATAACCTGGTTAGTTTGAGAGATCTACCTTTAGGAGTCATATGCCCTCTTCCCATAGTTCTGTATGGAAGACCCAGGGGATGTATGCTGGAGAAACCACAGTGCCAGAAACCCACACCGTTCTTGACAGAATCTTTGATGGGCCCCCTCTGGAATAGGATTTGAGGGTGCAGGATACCCATAAGAGAGTAAGTGGAGAGTTACAAAGAGTTTTTATCACCAAGTCAAATAGTTGTCTGGGACAACTGCCGGCAATTCAGCTCTAGACACAATAGTTTTAAAGCTATTAAATGCCCGTGGGCTCCACTTAGGCTCCTTATTCCATGTTCTAAAAGGACTCGGACCCTGGAGGCAAATCCTCTCCCTCTGGAGAAAAAAAATACTTAGAGCTAAGTCTCAGAAAACTGGTGGATTCCTCTGCTCATGGAGAAAAACCAAGGGTTTCTTCCTAGGCCAAGGACTGCCTAGGTTAAGGACCTCCAGAACATAAGGGAGTTGCATAATATGGACATTTTATCTACATAAATTCAGCTACATGGGCCCAGGACAGAGACAGAGACACACATAGAGTGGGGTGGGGGGGTGATGAGTAATGATGAGGAACCAGCATCAATAAAGCCACCATGGTGCTATCATCTAGTGACATTGGCATTACACTGGGTGTGACCATCCTGAAACAGAGGGTCTGTCTGTTTTTTTAAATTACTTTTAAAAAATTAACAAGCATTTATTTTTTCTCTCGCCCAACTGGGGGGAAATAGGGGACCCTTGTAACAAATAAGCCTGCATCTGTTGTTGAAAACAAAACAAAACAAAAATACAAACCTCAAGATTCTAAGCTAAAAGAGAGATGGGAATGCCTACTCTCTACAGCTGAGAATTCTAGACGAAGTCAGAAACTGGAAATAGAAAGAACAAGAAAAACCCCACCACCACGTGTCCTATTCATTCATACTAGTTATGATCAGTGGAGTAATGCCTGGCAGTGCTACCCACCCACCCTGCAGAGATCATACACCATGTGAGAACAACTGGGAACAGGCAGCCCAGGAGTAGAGGAATATTGTTGGCCTCATAACAAGAAAGTAAAACCCCTCCTTCCATTTGTGTGCCCTATTTACAGGTGTCTCTCATCTGAGTCCCTTCATTCATGTGCTTTGTCCATACATGTGCTCCTTCCTGCATGTATCCCAGCCACATGGGTCCCTGTTGGTTCCCTAAGCATATTCGCTTATAGAGCTAATAATGATATATTGTGGGAGAAAACCCCAAGTTTATGGAAAAAATGCTCTATTGTTGATTTTCTTTGATATTGTTTTAAATGCTTTAATTTTCAACCAATTGTTTCTTCTGGCTGACTAGGAAAAGTAAACACCTTGGTGGGTACCGGTGAGCTGTAGTTTTGAGTGCATGTGGACTCAGAGTACCTTGGCTTTGCCAGAGGTCTTTGTATGGACTGTCCCTGCAAAAAAGGGGATGTACCTCAGGTGCACTGAAGGGCTAAATGGGATACTACAGGCTAATTGCTAAAGAAGTTCTGTTGGGGGCGGGGGGTGTCTTCATCAAAGAAGACTTCCTGGAAGAGGATAAACTTTTCCTGGTCCATTAAGGATAGTGATGTTGGTATTATAATGTCATGTATTAGCATCAATATTAATAGTGAAGGCAAATTCTTTCTCAAGCTAAGGATCATGAAACATCAGCACTGCTTTATATTTACAATGTGCCCTTTGGTCCAAAATTGTTGAGTTTTTTTTTTTCTTTTTTGGAGGGGGGAAGGCAGGGCAATTGGGGTTAAGTAATTCGCCTAAGGTCACACAGCTAGTAAGTATTAAGTGTCTGAGGCTGGATTTGAACTCAGGTCCTCCTGACTGGGCGGCTGGCACTCTATTCACTGCACTACCTAACTGCTGCTAACATTGCTGTTTTTATTGTAAAGTCACAGAGACTGGTTAGTTACAATGCTTTTGCCCTAAGTGATGCACTAGATCTAGACGTGGGCTATGTTCAGTCTGGTTTGAAGGACCTTCTCTGAGACAGGGCTGCCACAGCCAGCCTGTCCCAAAAGGGGAGTCGTCCTCACTTATCTCTGGCCACTGGACTCAGATGACTCTGGAGGAGCGAGGGAGGCTCTACCTCACTTACAGCCAATTCACTTGCAAGTCAAGACATCGCCCTTCTGATACCATTGGTCCTCTTCAAGAATGAAGGACAAACCATAGCCCTAAAAGGTTCTGGGACACTTGGCTGCACTCTTCCAGAAGGAAGGGTGTGGGAGTAAGATGGGGGGTGATGAGTAATGATGAGGAGTCAGTATCAATAAAGCCACTACTGGTGCTGTCATCTAGTGACTCTGGGTGTGGCCATCCTTAAATCTCATCATGAGCACTGGTCAGAGAAGTCCAAAGAGAGTGCTATGGAGACTAAGAGGAGAGGGAAAACACATCTGGTACAGGGGATGAGGAAAGGCTTAATGAAGAAGGTGATATTTGTGCTGGCTTTGAAAGGATTTGGAAAGACATTTCACGTAGAGAAAACACAATGGAGTTGCATGATATGGACATTTTATCTACATAAATTCAGCTCTATGGGCCCAGGACAGAGACAGAGACACACATAGAGAAACACAGAGACAGAGAGAGACACACACACACAGACCGAGAGATACACAGAAACTGAGAGACAGATTTAGAGATAAAGAGACACAAAGAGAGACGAGATGGAAACAAGCAGAGAGGGGGAGAGATCAATCTGGGTGCCCACCATGCCCCTTAATGAGTATATATTGCCTTGGAGTGAGCCTGAGAGGGGAGATGTGAATCTACTATTCCTAAGTCATTTTCAGTCCCTATACATACACTCTGCATCTCATAGAGTGTGATTCTAGAATCTTTTCATTCTTCATTCTGCCTAGGTGGGTAGAGCTGATGACAGAGATTGTGAGTTGGCCTTCCTAGAATTCCCAATCACTAGAAGCCCCATTTGGGTTCCCTGTTATTTCCTTCTGTCTTATCTTGTCTCATAGTGAAATATGATGAAGAAAAAATTACATGGCAGGATTATCACCCTCTAATATAATCACACTTCAGGGTGACACCCTTTCAAGAGTGTTTTTCCCCCTTAATGAATAGTTTTTCTTCTAAGTCTTTTTCTGGTGGGGTTTTTTCTATTTGAAAAGTCCTACCTCTAGTTTTTCTCTTGATCAATAGCTCAGTTGGGTGTAGGTACAGTGAAAAAATAAAATGTATAATTCAATTGTTTCCCTGGCAACCATTTCAACCCATCTGCTGATATAGACCGTTTTCTTTTAAAGAGAACCCTAGCCCCTTTCCAGCCTTGACTGTTTAAAAATGTGGTGTAATTACACGAACAACTTAAAGGACTTCCAAAGGTAATTTTACTATGTGCAGTTTTGGCCATCTGTGCCAACTTTAGAATGGAACCCAGGGTAAGATTCTGTTGTAGAATGAGTAAAGGCTCAGCAATGAGAAAGCAAGGAGAATATTCAGGGAGGGGAGGAGGAGCGTAAAGTAAACCAAACATTTGGGAAGCTTAATGATGATGGAAGGGCTGGATTTAGGAAGAGCTGGACTTTAATCTAGCCTCAGATGATGCCTAGATAGGTGACCTTGGACAAGTCACTTAGCCTTTTTCTTTACTCTCTGAACTTTCTTCTTTTCCTCTGAAACTTTCAGAAGTTTCCTCTTCCATAAAAATGGGGAGAATAATAATCCATCCCTCACAAAATCATTATGAAAAACGATTGAGACAAGATAGGGAAAATGGCTCACAAAGTTTAATGCATTTAAGGCTAGTTATGATCATTATCCTCATTGTCACCATCAGTATTATTTATTATTTTTAACTATTAATAGAATAGAAAGATAAGCTGGGGCCATGTAGCAGCAAGCACCCCAGCATACCCAGGATGCCTGCTGTCACTGGTTCTTTGGTCTGCTTTACTAAAGGAAAGCAACTTTAAAGGGGTCAATAACCTTTAACTAAACATAGATAGGTAGATGAAAGGAAGGAAGGAAGGAAGGAAAGAAGGAAGGAAGGAAGGAAGGAAGGAAGGAAGGAAGGAAGGAAGGAAAGAAGGAAGGAAGGAAGGAAGGAAGAAAGGAAGGAAGAAAGGAAGGAAGGAAGGAAGGAAGGAAGGAAGGAAGGAAGGAAGGAAGGGAAAGAAAGAAAGAGAAAGAAAGAAAGAAAGAAAGAAAGAAAGAAAGAAAGAAAGAAAGAAAGAAAGAATGAAAGAAAGAAAGAAAGATCATTCACTTAGTTCAGGGGAAAAAGTCAGCACCCTGAACTTCAGAAAATACAAACAAAAATCACAAGCAGACAAAAAATACAGACAGAGCAAATAACACAATTCAACAGACCAACAGACAGGGCTTCTAGCTATCTGACTATTACATACATACATAGTTAGTTACCAGAGAGAAGCACCAACATCTGGGTTTTCAAAATCAGGAGGCTCAATGGCTACCCAGAAGTTCATCTGGCCAGATCACATAACTCTTCCCATAAGTGAGCCTCAAAACAAAACCTTACCTCAGAGTATATATACCCTTCTTCAGGGTCAGAGGACATCACAACCTTCATGACCCACTGCCTATTTTTTTTTTTTTGCTTTTTGGAGGGCATTTGGGTTTAAGTGTCTTGCCCAAGGTCACACAGCTAGTTTTGTGTTAAGTATATGAGGCTGGATTTGAACTCAGGTCCTCCTGACTCCAAGGCCGGTGCCATCTAGCCACCCCTACCCACTGCCTAATTACAAAGTAACAAAAGCTGTGGGCCTTCATGAAAATCAAGACTCCCCCCAATCAAGCCCTTCCTATTGGGTTCCACTTGAGACCCATTAAGGGGCAGGGAAGATAGTCAAGTTTCATAGACCCATTAAGGGACAGGGAAGATCTTAAAATTCCTTCATCATTATAGGCCATCTCACAGAGGACTTTGAATATTTGGCTAAGGAGTTTGATTTCTATTATGCAGGAAGTGGGGAGCCAATGATTACTCTTGAGTTAAAGAGTGACGTGTTTAGAACTGTGTTTTCATGGTATTAATATGGCAGCCATATGGAGGATGGAAAAAATGGGAGTTAAGGAAACTGACTAGAAGGTTGTTAAATCATCTAGGTAAGTGGTCACAAGGGTCCAAATTTTAGTGGAAACAATAAGAATAGAAAGGAAGTGAGGGTCATAGAGGGTAGAGGTGGGAAGAACATTGTGGAGGTAAGCTCTAGAGGCCTTGGCAAGAGATCACTTATGGGGAATGAGTCCTGAGAGGAGAGAGGGGTCAAAGAGGACTCAGAGGTTTGAGGCCTGCATATCTGGAAGAACATGGAAGCCATTCACAGAAACACAGAAAGGAGAAAGAATAATCAGAGGAAAAGTGTTTACACAGGACACATTAAGCTTCCTCCTCCAAAGTGTGTCTTACATACTACAGTCGCATCAATCTTCCTGGTGAACCAATGATTTAATGATGTTACTTTGCTTTTGCTAAAACCAGCAAAAACAACCCTCCAATGCCCTCCACTGTTTACTGAATACAGTCCCAACACTTTAGCATGAAATTCAAGGTCTTTCACTGATTTGTCCCTAACCAACTTTTGAAAATTTATTCTCCATTCAAACTAGATTCTATGTACCATGTATTTTCCTACCTCCATGGCTTTGTCCATACTATTTCCTTCAGCAGGAAAGAATGGCTTTCTCCAGTGTCTGACTGTTGGAATCCTACAATATCTGGTAGAAGTAAAATGTTTGATAGCAAGGACTATTTGGTTCTTGCTTTTATGTTCCTAGCATGTAGCCAAGTGCCTTGTACATAGCAGAGAATCAATAAATGTTGAATTGAATAAGTCTTAGCTCACAAGGAACCGTCTCCACAAAGCCTTACCTGGTTCCTTCATCCAGACATGATCTCTATCCCCCACCCTCCCAACTTCTAAATTCCATAGAACTTTGTTCATACTATCATTTATTTATTCATTAGAGGCAGTTAGGGCATGGCTTGGAGTCAGGAAGAACTGAGTTCAAATGTGGCCTTAGATACATGCCAGCTATGTGAACCTGGGCAAGTCACTTAAACCTCTGTCTGCCTCAGTTTCCTCGATTATAAAATGCTGTTAGCACCTACCTCACAAAATTGTTGTTAGGATCAATTGAGATAATATTTGTAAAGTGCTTAGGACAGGGCCTAGCATACGTAGGCACTTAACAAATGCTTCTTCCTTTCTTTCATTTTATAACATTTATCACCTATTACCTCGTATTTTTGTTATTCGTGAATGACTCATTACAGATTGTAATTACAGATTGCAAGCTTCTTGAGGTCAGGAACCACATTTTTTATTTCCTCTTCCCCTTCCCCACCTCTCCCCCTAAAAAAACCCTAACACAAAGCCTTTTACATAATAGGCTTGCAATAAAAATTTGTTGACTGAATCATAAAGAAAATGTGCTTTCCTGAAATATGAGGATTTTCAATTATCCCAAGATTAGTATTTATTTTCTAAAATTCAGTTCTATTTGAATAACGAAAGGAGATAAACCATACCCATGTTTCTCCTTTTCCTTTTTATTAATGAATTAAGATCTATAAAATCTCAATTAAAAATATATAAAAGGCTTGAAGGCTAATAAGCATCATTCAAACTTGCCTTAATAGAAATCACTTTCATTTTGTAAAACTGGCATTTTTGTTTAAATGGTGTCATTTCAGTTAAGGGCGTTTATATCATGTCCAGAATTCTCCCCTCCCTCCACCCTTCCAAAAAGCAGGCTTTCTGGGTATTGTGATGAAGAACCAATTCAGTGCTTTGCTCAGCTCCTTTCCATGGAAGCCTCCTCTTGGAGACAGGGTATGCCCATGCAATTCACTGGCAGATGTACAGTGTTTCACAAGTTTGCCAGTAGGCATCAATGAATGAGACTATATGTGTACTGACCCATACCAACCCATATTGGAGACTACCCCAGGGACACATACCACATAGCATAAGAAAGCACAAACAGAGGCCCTATATGGTGTGATATGGTGAAAAGAGTGCTATATTTGGAGCCAGACAGCCTAGCCAAGGGAAAAGAGAACATACAAATTTGGGAATAATATACTAGTTGTTCAGTCATTTCAGGCATGTCCAACTCTTCGTGACCCCATTTGGGGTTTTCTAGGCAAAGATGCCAGAGTGCTTTGCCATTTCCTTCTCCAGATCATTTTACAGATGAGGAAACTGAGGCAAACAAGGTTCAGTGACTTGCCCAGGGATACACAGCTAGTGTCTGAGGCCAGATTTGAATTCAGCTCTATACTGAGCCACCTAACTGCCCAACTAATACACTAGAATAAGATAATTATGATGCATATAAAATAAAGATTCCCAGTCACCAATGGGATCATAGCTATAGAAATGAAAAGGGTATTAGAGGTACCCTAGTCCATTCCAGTCATCTTACAAATGAGGAGACCTAGAGAGGGCAAGGACTTACCAAAGTCACACAGGCAATGAGTCATCAGAGCCAGGATTTGAACGCAGGGTCTTTAAGTGGTAAAGAAACTTTCTAGTCCATTACTAAGTTAAAGTTCATCAGACCAAACTTCTCCCAGGATGCTCTTTGGGACTGGAGCATTTGATTTCCTTACAGTCCCTGAAGGGAATGAGATCTTGTGCCCCAGACCATCCTCACGATGACTGGATAATTGCCCTCCTGAGTGTTCTGGATCAAGCTCAATGGTTAATGGTCTAAAATCTCAGGTCTCCTCTGAGACAGCAGGGAAGTCACTTGATTGCTAGGGCAAGGGGAAGGGCCAGGACCAGGGGCACATTTGGATATTCTGTTCACATTTCTGCCTGATCAGGGGCGGCTATGTGGCGCAGTGAGTAGAGCGTTGGCCCTGGAGTCAGAAGGACCTGAGTTTGGATCCGGCCTCAGACACTTAATGTACACACAAACAAAAACCTAGCTGTGTGACCTTGGGCAAGTTACTTAACCCCAATTGCCCTCCAAAAAGCAAAAAAAAAATTGTTTTTTGCCTGATCACTGGTTATCTAATATCCTACTTTCCTTTTCCAAGGGAAAATCCTCAAAATACAAATAGGTAAAACCCACAGGATAATGATGATTTTTTAAAAAGCAATAATGCTAGAATTTACATAGTACTTTAAGGTTTAAATACTTAACTTTACAAATATGACTTCATCTAATCTTCACAATGACCATATTAGGTAGGTGCCTTTATTATCTCCATCTTATAGATAATTAAATGGAGGCAAATAGAGTTGGACTTGCTTAGGTTCACCCGTGGAATTTGTACTCCAGTCTTCCTGGCTCTAAGTCCAGCGGTCACCTAACCAAAACATGGGTCACCCTCAAAATTTATTTTAAAAATCTTACTTCTTGGGGGTGGCTAGGTGGTGCAGTGAGTAGAGCACCAGCCCTGGAGTCAGAAGGACCTGAGTTCAGATCCGGCCTCAGGCACTTGACCCACACAAACAAAAACCTAGCCTGTGACCTTGGGCAAGTTACTTAACCCCAATTGCCCTTCAAAAAAGCAAAAAAAAAAAATCTTACTTCTTTACAGGCAAAACATTCTCAAATCAAATCAAAATCAAATAAAAAATTCTCAAACTCCGAGGACATTCTCTATCAGTTTATATGTCTTCAGAATTGTTCATTTTAAAAATATTTTTTAAACAAATGCTTTATTAACTTCTGTTTTACATCATTCATTTCCGCCAGATTTTGAGTTACAATCATTTTCCCCCCATTATTCCCCTACCCAACCTCCCAGAACAGTAATCCCACAAGATATCGCTTCCTCCAATCTGCTCTCTCCCATACCTTCTCCCATACCCCCATCGACTTTTCCATTAGAGGAAGGTGAGTCTTTGCATCCCAATGCCTGCACATCTTATCTCCCTATTACAAGCAAAAGAGTATTAATAATAGTATTTATATATATTTGAAACATTTAATGTTACGACCTCAAATTTCAGATCCATTTCCTTCCTCCCTTGTCACCCATTCCCTCTTGGGAGATAAGTAATTCAGTATATGTTGTACATGTCTAGCTATGCAAAACATTATCATAGTAGATATATTGTACAAGGCTGCTTATAATTCCCTCCCACTCATCCCACCCCCCACCTGGTCCATTCCCTACATGATCCTGTCCCTCTTCTATAGTGGGTACTTCCAACCTCCCCTCACCCCAAGGATGCCCTCCCATCCATCATCCCTCCTCTCATCCCCCTTCCCCCTATCCTGCTGCAGGTTGAGATATCCCATTTGGTATGTATGTCATTTTCTCCCTGAACCAAATTCAGTTTGAATGTGGTTTTGCCTTTTTAGCCTTCCTTATTCTCCCCCTCTTTTGCAACCACTTCCCCTTGCTTCTTCTGCATGGGATAGTTTACACTACCCTGTCTCTCCCCATCTCCTCTTGCCACTTTCCTCTCTCACCTCATAATTTCATCCCTTGAGTATTCTCCCTTCCCAACAAATTCAACCTATGCCCTCTATCCATATATAACTGTAACCATACACACACACATTCACATATGTATTCATATGACCACACCCCCTTCTTCCATTATTTTCATAGTGAGAAAGATATCATCAGTCACAGTTATTGCTTTTCCATATAGGAATGTAAATAGTTCAACTTTGATAAGTTCCTTTTGATTTCTTTTCCCTGATTACCTTCTCAGGCATCTCTTCCTTCTTGTGTCTGGATGTCAAATTTTCTATTCAATTCTGGTTTTTTCCTCAAGAATGCTTGAAAGTCCTCTATTCCACTGAATGACCATATTTTCCCCTGAAACAAATACTCAGTTTTGCTGGGTAGGTGACCCTTGGGTTCATTCCCAGTTCTTTTGCCCTCTGGAATATCATATTCCATGCCCTTCGATCCCTCAGTGTAGAAGCTGCCAGGTCCTGGGCTATTCTGATTGTGTTTCCACAATATTGAAATTGTTTCTTCCTGGCTGCTTGTAGTATTTTCTCCTTGATCTGGGGATTCTGGAACCTGGCTATAATATTCCTGGCAGTTTCTTTTTGGGGTCTTTTTCAGGAGGTGATCGGTGGATTCTTTCAACCTCTATTTTGCCCTCTGGATCTAAAACATCAGGGCAGTTTTCCTTGAGAATTTCTTGAAGGGTGATTTCTAGGTTCTTTCCTTGATCATGGCTTTCAGGTAGTCCAATAATTTTTAAATTGTCTCTCCTGGATCTATTCTCCAGGTCAGTGGTTTTTCCCATGAGATATTTCACATTGCCTTCTAATCTTTCATTTGTTTGGATCTGCTTAACAGCATCTTGATTTCTCATAAAGTCATTAGCTTCCATTTGCTCCAGTCTAACTCTGAAGGAATGAATCTCCTCAGTGAGCTTTTGAGATTCTTTTTCCATCTGGCAAATTCGGCTTTTTAAGGCATTCTTCTCCTCATTGCCCTTTTGGGCCTCCTTTGCCATTTGAGTTAGTCTATTTTTAAGGTGTTGTTTTCCTCAGTCAGGCTGTTGACCCTCATTTCATACTTTTCCTGCATCTTTCTCATTTCTCTTTCCAATTTTTCCTCCACTTCTCTTATTTGATTTTTAAAGTCCTTCTTAAGGTCCTCTATGGCCTGCAACCCGCTCATGTTTTCCCCTGGGGCTTTTGGAGCAGGACTTCTGACCTCACAGTCCTTTTCCCGCTCTATGCCCCCAAAATAGGAGTCTAGGGTTGCATTTTTCTGTTTCCTTTGCCTTGGCATGTTGCCACTTGATTGCTTGACTTTTGGGCTTGTTGCCACACTATGGCTTTAAGGCCAGCTAGAGGAATTTTCGTCCCGAACGTGTGGGGGGCAACTTCCATTTCTGGCAAGCTGTAAACCCACCCACAACTTCCACCCTAGATCACAATCCAGATCCAGGGAGGTTAAAGCAAGAGCGATTACCCCCCAAGACTGATCGCTGGATATCCCTACAAATTTGCAGGCTGGGAGCGGGAGCTGCCTCTGAAAACTACAAAATGGCGTTTGTCCTCAGAGGCTTCTAGCCCCCAGGGGAGGGAGCCGACTCATTCCCTAATACCAGTCCCAAAGTCCATAGGACACTAACCTCTTACTTTGTCCCAGGCAAGTCTATGTTGATAATTCTGTAGTCGCCACAGCTCCTGGTGTTCTGGGGTTCCTCCAGCCGGCTGCTGGCCCTGCCGCCCTGGGGCTAAAACCTCGGCTCATGGGGACCTGGACTCGGCTCGGCTCGGCTCCTGCGCTCTGCGCGCTGCACACTGCCAGGTCCCAGACCACTGCGCTGGTCCTTCCTGCAGGGCTGCTGGGCTGTCCTCAGAGGGAGTTTAGCTTCTCTGTGTCGTTCTGTGGGTGCTGGGGCTCCAGAAGTTGTTCAGAGTCCCCTTTTACATCGTTTGGGGGGAATGTCCATTTTAAAAATATTAATACTATAGTATACAAGATTCTCCTGTTTCTGCTCTCTTTTCTCACTGCATAAGTTCATACCAGTTTTTCCATGTCTCTTTGAAATCATCTATTTCCTCATTTCTCACAACTCAATGATTTATAGAATTATTTAGAGAATTAATCTACTCCATCACATTCATTTATCACAACTTATTCAGTCATTCAGTTTAATTCAATAATTTCAATAAGTGCCTACTATGTGCCAGATACTGTTGGTAGGTATCCCTTTAGTTTCCTGGTTTGTTCTGTACTGTTTTGTCTTTCTGCCCCAGAAAAAGCTGCTGTAAATATTTTTGTACAATGCAGGACTGCTTCCTATTTCTTTTATCACCTTTGGATATATCTCTATCGGTAGTATTATTTTTGCTGTTAATAATTTTTCATTTGTGTCCTACTCTTCATGACCCCATTTGGGGTTTTCTTGGCAAAGATACTGGAGGGATTTGCCATTTCCTTCTCCAGCTCATTTTACAGATGAGGAAACTGAGACAAACAGGGTTAAGTGACTTGCCCAGGGTCATAGAGCTAGTAAGTGTCTGAGGCCAGATTTGAACTCAGGAAGATGAGTCTTCCTGACTCCAGACCTTGCACTCTGGCCACTGCAGCACATAGCTGCTCCTAGCAGTGGTATAGCTAAGTCAATTATTTAATACTCTGTATAAAAATTCCAAATCACTTTCCAGAATGGTTATAGATTTTCACAGGTCCACCAGCAGTGTTTCAATGTGCCCATTTTCCCACAGCCACTCCGACATTGATCATTTTTCTTTTTTTTTCTTCTTTGTCAATATGATGAACATGAAATATCAAAATTGCTTCAATTTCCACTTCTATAATTAGTAATGATTTAGAGTATCCCCCCACCCCCCTACAGCCCACTGTAACTATAGATAACCTGAATTTTTTCTCTAGAGAACTGCCGGTTCTTATCCTTAGATAATTTATCATTTGGGGAATGGCTCTTACTCTTATAAATTTGAATCAGTTCCTTATGTATCTTGGCAATGAGAGTTTTATTTGAAAAACTTGTTGCAAATATTTTTCCCAATTAATTGTTTCCTTCTTAATCTTAGTATTATTTATTTGTGGAAAAAACTTCGGAAGTAGAACCCAGTTCTTACTGGTTTCAGGTCCATCACACTTTTGGCTACATAACACTGCCCTTCAACAATAATGACCTTAGTATTTCAAGAACAGGAAAAAATATGTTCCCCATCCTCTTCTTTATGAAAGCATGGGAATGTATAATATGTCTTAGAAAGCTTTCTGTTGAAAATGATTAAAATAAGAGATTTTTGGTGCTTAAGAGAATGAGATTATCCCCAGATGATGCAAGATAAGGGAAGTGTGTGGATGTGTGTGGATGACTACATATATACACACGTGCACACCTGTATGTAACCAGCTAACATTCATTTTTTTTTTTGCTTTTTGGAGGGCAATTGGGGTTGAGTAACTTGCCCAAGGTCACACGGCTAGGTTTTTGTTTGTGTGTGCCTTGTGTCTGAGGTCGGATCCGAACTCAGGTCTTTCTGACTCTAGGGCCGACGCTCTACTCACTGCGCCACCTAGCCGCCCCCAACATTCATTTTTACTAGACTAGAGGTACTTTCACCATGGGCTAGATCACACATTTTTACAATTATCTATTTAAAGCTAGAAGGGACCTCAGAGGTCATGTAGTCATCCAACGCCTTCATTTATAGATGAGAAAATCAAGGCACATAAAAGTGAAATGACTTGCTCAAGGTCATGCCAGTGATAAGTAGCAGAATCAGGATTTGTACTCTCAAATTCCACATCTACAAATTCAGAGTTCTTTCTATTTTTACCTCGAAACTGAGGCTCAGAGAGATTAAGGGGCATGTATAAGATCACACAGATAGTAAGTATCCTCACCTATAAAATGAGGAGTTTTAACTAACTGGCCTCAAAGGTCTCCCCCAGCTCTGGAGCTACAAATTCTAGACAGGGTGTAAGGGTGTACTGTCCAGACTCAAGATATCTGGAGAACATAGAGGACACGGGCTATCCTTTCCTTCTCTGGAAGATAATATCCTCCTTTTGTGGGCCTACGGAAGTCTTAGAATACAAAAATACTCCCACCACCACCCCCCAGGCTCATAATGGACTCTTGGCCAGGAAAGTGTATTGGGGATGTAAAAGTCACTTATACCCACAGAGGGTCTAGAACTGTGTTCTCAGGTTCACCCTGGTGATGGGGTCCTGGGTTGTTTTTTTTTTTTTCAGAGTTCAGATCTTAGAAATATAGACAGTGTCTCTCTAGTGAGGAAAGGGGTTTTCTAATTTATTGCATTTATGGAATTGCTCCTCCACAGAGGCACAAATAGCAGCATATCAATAAAGTCAGCCGTTCGAAGGTGGATATTTCTACTTTTGTCATAACAAAATAATTAAAAAAGGATTCAGGGGATCAGAAATTGCGTGTCGTTGAGGCAGCAGCCACTTTAACCCTTCTATAGCTGGGCCAGGCTGGGAGAGGCCATACTTGCACAGCTGCTTGAGGGAGGGGACAGGGAAGCCAAAAGGGTCTCTGGAGGACAGCTGGACTTGGACTGTCCCTCCTAGCTCTAGTTCTGCGATCCTATGGTTAGGTCCTCAACCAGTGATTGAGATCACTGATGATAAACTGATGGAAGTGCCCGATGGAAACCCAAAGACCTCTAAGTAGAATTAAAACAGAACCACAAAATCACAGAATTTTAGAGCTAAAAGGTCTACTCCAACAAGGGCCTAAATGAGAATCCCCTCTACAATATCCCTAATGTGTGACTATCTAGCCTCCATTAGAAGTCTTCCAGTGGCAGTGACTGTCCCCCCAAGGCATCCCATTCCATAGACAATTATAGTTAGAACTCTCAGATGAATCTCTTTCATTTGACAGATGGGGAAAATGAGCACCAGAGAGATCAAATGACTTGCCTAGAGTCAGGAAGACTCATCTTACTGAGGTCAAATCTGGCCTAAAACACTTTCTAGCTATGTAACCCCGGGCAGCTCACTTAACCCTGCTTTCCTCAGTTTCCTCATCTGTAAAATGATCTGGAAAAGGAAATGGCAAAGTCCAGTATCCTTGCCAAGAAAACCCCAAATGGTATCACTGAAAGTCAGACATGTCTGAAAAAATAATTGGCCAAAAGGTCTTACAGCTAGTAAGTGTCTAGAGTAAAATTTGAACTCAGCTCTTCTTGATTCTTGACCCCATGCTCTATCCACAGTGTCATCTGCTCGCCTCCAATAGATGAAGAAGGTCCTTTGTTCAGACTCTGACATGCAACTAAAAATGCTAATCCCTCAGTCTATTCGTGTTGAACAGACACTGCGAAGGGTCAGTGAACTGAGTCCAGGAACAGAATGGGCAGTTTTACATCTGGGAAATTGTCCAGTGCTTTTAACAATCCCAAAATTGTCCCTGAAATGCAAGTTCATATTTTTATGACCAATATTCAGGCAATGCTCTATGACTGCAAAACACAGACCCCCTGCCCCCCAAGGATGCAAGTTATATATTCTCCTCATAAAGATGCATAGCAGAGGTGCATAGCGGAGGTGACGAGGCTGCAGCTCATTACTAATGAAGGACCGGACTTTAGAAGGGGTATTAAGAGCATCATCAAAGAGATATACACTGAGAAAGGACGATAAACACATTGCACAGAGCGCCAGGTCTAGAGTCAGGAAGACTCTGCTTCCTGAATTCAAAGCTAGCCTCAGCCACTTCCTAGCTTTGTGACCCTAGGCAAGTCACTGAACCCTATTTGCCTCAGTTTCCTCCTCTGTAAAATGAGCTGAAGAGGGAAATGGCAAATTACTCCAGTATCTTGACCAAGAAAACCCCAAATGGGGTCACAACGAGTTGGACACAGCTGAAACAACTGAACAACAAAAAGAGCTAACAGATAGACCCAGGTAATGTCAAGACATCTAGAGAAAATTCCTTCACATGTTAATTAAAGGTCACTCCACATCCCCCACCACTTTAGAGGATTTATGGGAGGACACAGACATGGATTGACAGGATGCAATCTACACTTGAGAAGGGAGTTCCCACACCTAGGAGATTATAGATCTGTGAAGGGCTTTCTGTGTCTCCTTGTCACCATATATTCCTCTGTGACAGGACACATGGGAAAACAAGGTAGGACTCACACCAGAGAAACCAAGACACTAAGCAAAGGTTCTAGGGGTTTCTGGCACCGTGGTTCCTTTCCCTTGCTCACATGCTCCTAAAACAGAGAATATCACAGCTGGGATTCCTAATACCAAGTATTGCTTAAATTGATGGATCACTGCACTAGGTACTAAGGAAGAGGGAGTGGAAAGGGAACAAGCATTTATTAAACATCTCCTACGTGTCAGACGTTGTGCTAAATGCTTTATAAATATTATCTTTTTGGATCCTAACAAAAACCCTGTGAAGTACATGCTACATACCTTCTCACAGAAGAAACAAAATATAGATCAGACATAGTTCCTATCTTAATGGACCTTATAGATCTGGAATGGTTATATTACAGTTGACTTTCTATTTTTTGGTCCGAACTGGGATCTTCTTCCTCAAAAAGGAGAATAACCAACAAGGAGAAATTTTATTCTGGATCTGATTTTCCTTAGCAAGAATGAAGTGGTTACAAGGGCTGACAATGACAGGAACCCTGGGTAGGGTGGAGGGAGTGACCACTCCATACTAGGTATTTGTGGTAGAAGAGTCTGCAATGTATATACACCCTACTTCAGAAGGAAGATAGGCAGGAAGGATCCCATGGACTAACATGCTTCAGTACCAGAGAAATGGGAAATGCTCAAGAATGAATTTCTGTCCCCAAGAAGGGAAAGAATTCAAAGAGAGAGGAAAATGAGATTTGTCCAAAGAGAACAATGTGGATGCATAGGGAACTCATTAACCAACTTCAGTTAAGAAAAGAAATGTACAAAAGATGAACAAAAGGCCAGGTAACAGAACATGAATATAAAAACACAGTAATACTGTTTGAGTATCAGGAATGCAATTGCTCAAAATGAGCTGAAGCTGATGAAAGAAGCAAAGAACTAAAACAGAAAATGGTTTTTTTAAGCTGTTATTTGGAGAAAAAAAAAGGTGTAATAAAGGACAGGACCTTTAGGACGTTTGCTTGAGGTGGATAGGATGAAAATTGAGAGGGCAGAACTCCCCAGTTGGCATTTTGTTTCTATTTTCTCTAAAAAGGAGTGACATTTATCCTGGACACGACATGGCACAGATGATTAACAGAGAGTTTGCATCGAAGATGTTCAGAAATACTAAGAGGGGATCCAGCTGCTTTGAGGAATCCCAGGCACTTTAGAAAGAAGAACTATATTTTTAGGTCTTGAAAGAATGGGAAGAAGAGAGTGCTGAGCCATCGTCAATGATATTTGAAAGCTCATGTAAAATGAGAGAAAAAACACAAAATTGAAGAGGGGTGAATGTTCGAATTTTTTAAAACAAAACTGAGAAAAGAGTCTGCAAACTATAGGCCAGTGAATTTGGGTTGGACTTCTGGCAAAATTCTAGAACTGACCATTGAAAAGACGGTAGGCAAACATTGAACCCTGGCAAATAAAGGGAACAAAGTGAGAGTTCAGGCCTGGAGTCAGGAAGATTCATCCTCCTGAGTTCAAATCTGGCCTCAGATGCTTATTAACTGTGTGACCCTGGGCAAGTCACTTAACCCTGATTGCCTGAAAAAGAAAAAAAAAAGATGGCGAGTTCCTTTTCCTTGGAGATCTTCAAGCTCAGGCTGGATGGTCACTTGTCAAGTATCCTATAGTGGGGGATGCCTTTGGCATGTGAATTAGACTAGACCTGAAGTCTTTTCTACCTCAAAAATTCTGTGGTTCTGGTGTAGGGGACACCCTCTGCAATGCAGCAAATGTTCTTGCAACTTCTAATTTTATAGTTGCCCCAAAACAGAGAGGTTGTTTAAGTTTCTTGCCCAGCATCAAACACCTAGTAAGTGTTGGAAGCAGAACATGAACTCAAGTATTCCTAATTCTAAGGTCAGCATTCAATCCACCAGGCCACTGCCCCTCTTATGTCAAGACGTGAACACAGTCAACTCAAATATGTGATGCATTGCTGTTCAGTCATTTCAGTTGTGTCTGACTCTTCATGAGTCAAACTCCATTTGGGGTTTTCTTAAAGTGGTTTCCCATTTCCTTCTCTAGCTTATTTTACAGTCGAGGAAACTGAGGCAAATAGGAGTCAGGTTAAGTGACTTGCAGAGGGTCACACACTAGTAAGTGTCTGAGGCCATATTTGAACTCCAGAAGATGTGTTCTTGACTCCAGGCCTGGCACTCTATTCACCTCACCACCTAGCTGCTTCAGCACAGTGTGTTAGAGAGGTGAGAGATAAAATGTTATATGGGATCTGAGTGAGAGAACTGTTGCCAACCAAGGGGATCAGGAAAGGTTCCATGGAGCAGGTGATTTTTAAAAATGAGTTCTAAAGAATTCATAGGAATTCAACAGGTGAAGAAGAAATGAGGATATTCCAGGCATTAGGAATAATGTGAGCAAAGGCAAGGAGGCAAGAGAGCCCAGGGCATGTACTGGAGGATCGGGGTATAGGTCTGAAAAATTCATTCTAGTTTCAGGAAGGTAGAAGGAAGTAACATGAAATAGTGCTGGAAAGACTAGGAAATATTGTGAGGAGCCTTGAATGCCAAGCAAATGAGTCTGACTTTTACTTGGCAGACAGTAGGAAGTCAACGGACCTTTTTAAATAAGTGGATAACTTGAATCAGATCTTGCTGTTACTTCTTAGTCATCCCCACACCATACTATCTGTTTTGTGGTCATCCTCCTCTTCCCCCTCCCACTGGAACCTTAAAATCAGTTTGCTTACTTTCTTTGAAAGCAGTCCTCCATCTCATCTCTCGCCATTTCCATCCCTAGTCTGATGTACTTTCCTCTAGCCCTGCTTTCTGCCTCCACTTTACGTGTTGTCTTCCCCCACTAAAATTTCAGTATTTTGTGGAAAGGGACAGTTTTGTTTGCATTTAGTTTAGTGTCTGGAACATAACATTTCCTAAATGTTTTATCAACCTAGCTTTCTATTCTATTATAAAGGAAGAGTTGGGCTGAGGTGAGAATATCTGTCAGAAAAACTACTCAATTCAATTCAATAAACATTTATTAAGTGTTTAGTGCAAGACACCATGCTAGGTCCCGGGAATACAGAGACTAAAACAAAATAGGCCTGCCCTCAAGAAGTTTATGTTTTCCTCTGGGAATGCAACAAGCACACTAATTAAGTCAATATGAAGTCATTTGAGATGAAACAAAAGTAAATAGTATATAATTACAATGGCCAAGCTTGGGCCCAAAGAAGAGATGGGCAATCGTGGGTGTGGAAAATTGCATATACTCTCAAGAGCTTGTTGATAAACTGACTAGTTTTACTAAACTGTCTCTTTCCTCTTTTTCTTTTTTATTCTTTGTTATAAAGTGACTCACTGGAAGAGGGGAGGGTTATATTCAATAATGAATGGGATGTAAAAACAAAAGATATCGATAACATTTTATTAAAAAGTAGTTTGAGAAAAGTACTGATGATATGTGTGAGGAGGGAAGCCTTCCCTGATCCAGGGGTGGATCAGGGAAGGCTTCACCTAGTGCACCAGTACTATATTCTGTAAAATTTGGATCCAGTCAAAAGGCTGCACTTAAGGATTTAGAAGGCCATATGTGGCCTCAGGGCCGAAGTTTCCCCACCCCCGACCTAAGAAATCACCCTTGAGCTGAGCCTTGAGGAAGATGAGGATGCTAGGGGGTAGAGGTGAGGAGAGAGAGAGAGAGCATTCCAGGCAATGGGGCTCAGGTCACATGGGAATGAACAGAAGTGAGCAATGAAATGCTGAGTTTGGGAAATTTCTAAAACTCAATTTGACTCAAACAGAGAATAATACGAAGTACAGCTTAAGTTAGGTTATACAGGGCCTTAAACACCAGGCTGAGGAGTTCGTCTTTTCTCCAGTAGTCAACAGAGAACGGCTGAAGGTTTTGAGTGACAGCTAGCCTTGGGCTGAGGAACATCCCTTTGGCAGCTTGGCAGCTGTGTAAAGGATGAGCTGGAGTGTAGAGAGATCATTGTAATAGTTCAGGCAGATGACAATGAAGACGAGTGCTGGGGTGAGGCTAGGGGGAGTAGAGAGTAGGGTCCAGGTGAGACACGTTCCAGAGGAGGAATAAGCAGGACTTGGTGACTGAATGGGTCAGAGAAATAAGGGCTAGGGTTGGGGTTTCAGACACAGGACACTGAGTGTATGGTGGGGCCACTGATGGAAACAGTGAAGTCAGAAGGATGAGAAGATTTAGGGGGTACCATGTTAGGCTTGGTTTTGGATACATTGAGTTCAAAATGTCAACAGGACATTCAGGTGGAGATATCCAACAGGCAGTTGGAAATGTGGATCTCAAACTCAGAAAAAGGTCAAAACTAGAGATGCAGGTTGGGGGGTCATTCACATACACACAACAAACAAAGCCAGAAGAGTGCATGGTGCTGCCATGAGACAATGGACAGAGAGAGGAAGAAGAAGGTCAACACTCTCAATTTACAGATGAGAAAACTGAGGTGCTGGGAGGACAAGTGACTTGGCCAGTCACATATATATTGAGTCTGGAAACAGAACCTAAACATCATTGTTCCTGGGCAGCTAGGTGGCATGGTGGGTAGAAGGCCAGGCCTGGAGACAGGAAGACCTGAGTTCAAATCCAACTTCAGATACTTATTAGCTGTATGACCCTGAGCAAGTCACTTAACCTGCAGTTTATTCATCTGTAGAATGAGCTGGAGAAGGAAATGGCAAACCACTCCAGTAGCTTTGCCAAGAAAACCCCAAATAGGATCCTGAGAAGTTGGACATGACTGAAAAGAAAAAAAGACTAAACAGAAACAGAACTCTTTGTTCCTAGACCATTGCTCAGGCTCAGGGGACCAATGTCTAATTGCATTCTGGGAAAGCATTCACCCAGGTCAAGTGGGGTTAGCTCCCTGTTTGGCTAAGGGGAAGTGGGCTGCCACACTATTCCCCTTGCTCTCCTTCCCCTGCCTCAGGTACTGGTGTTTCCGCTCTGTATGCCATGAGGGATTGGCAGGATAGTGTTAAGAGTTCTCTAGTCTACCTTATGGAGACCTTAGGGGACAGAAACTGTTTATCTTGTGGTTGCTCCCTGGGTGATATTCCTCCCTCATTGTACACAGTGCTGAAAGGCAGGTTTCTGCCAGCTTTGAAATGCTGGCACACACACACACACACACACACACACACACACACACACGGTGATATTGTGATGGAGACCTTTCTATAGAGGTTTCTTCTTCAGCTCCTTGATAAGATCAATCTGTTAGCCTTCAGAATGTCGTGATTTGTCCCGTGTTCCATCTCCTGTCTCTTGGGGTATCATGGTACATTGAAAGGGTGCTGAATTTGGAATGAGAGTATCTGGATATCCCGTCTCATTGCATTAGGTGGATGACATTGGTCAAATGACTTAACCTTTCTAGGTCTATAAAATGGAGGAGTTGATATAGAAGGCTTCTGAGGTCTTCCAAATCTGAATTTCACATTTCACATCTCAATCATCTGTCCATCAATGATCAATGAATCAACATACTTTATCCACTAGCATATCCCAACCATTAGTTCTACCTTTATCCCCACCTGTGGGCCATCCATTCATCCTTCTGGTCATTTGCCCTACCTCTGTCCAAATGGACAAGCCCCTCCACAAGGGAGCTCCAGAATTCATACCTACAGACCTTGTGGGAGTTAATCCACTGACCTTTGGAACTTCAGACATTAGGCTGAGCCATAGAGATCAGTAGCTGAATGGGTGTAAACTTACCTAGCCTGCCAGAGAAAATCAGCCCCAGATCAGACCATGCCTGACATCTTTTCTAGTTGCCCACCCGAGGCCATTTTGCCTTCTCCCCTGTTGTGTGTACTCTCCTTCCTCACCTCCTGTATCAGGCATAGTATTCAAATAAATAATGCCATCGCTTCTGGAAATGGTGTATTAGTTTACTGTTTCATGAACTAACTCACTATTCCTGTAACTCTCCAAACCAAAACTCCCTATTTTTTGGGTTAAATAAATTTTCATTGGTACCTTTTGTATTTCCATTGCCTAAATTTCCCCCTTAGAGGCAGCTAGTAACAGCACTGGGCCTGGAATCAGGAAGACCTGAGTTCAAATCTGACCTCAGATATTTCCTAGCTTTGTGACCCTGGGCAAGTCACTTATCCTCTGATTGCCTGACAAAATGGTTCCACTGAATAAGAAAATGGTAAAATATTCCAGGTTCTTTGCCAAGAAAACCCCAAATGGGGTCACAAAGGGTCAGACATCCAACTAAACAACATTTCCCCCTTCACATCTACTTTTAAAATATTTTGAATTTACTTTATTATTTATACATTGTAGCTCCTCCCTTCACCCCCAATGGACTGTAAACTCCTCAAGGGCAAGAATTATCCCAAAGTGTCATTTTTGTTTTTGTATTTCCAGTGGCTGGCATATAGAAACACTTAATGCTTATTGAATGAAAGAATGAATCAATAGCTACCTAGCTAGGAAGCTAATGCAAGAAATTGTTGCTATTCTTTTATGATGCTTTGGGTCACCAGAGGAGAAATTGGATCCTTTTGTAAATCACCTGTAGTGGGGAGAAAAAAATCTAATAATGTGACGTCTGCTTTAATTTGAATAAATTCTTCTCTGGAAGAATTCAGTCTGTAGCCTTGCATCTGCACAGCCAAGTTAAGAGATCCAGGGAGAGGATGGACGAGAAGGCTATACATATCCTGGTGTTCATAAAAATACATTTTTTTTTTTTTCTCGTTCCCTCTGGAGTCTCAATCTAGTTCAATTATAGAGCAGAAGGTGATTCCTTGCAACCATTCAGAGAAATCATAGATTATGAGAATTCAGGGGCCTTAGAGATTATTTTATCTAGTCTCTTCACTTTATAGGTGAGAAAACTGGGGGTCAGAGAGGGGAAGTTCCCTGCCAATCAGACCCATGAGGCAGGTTAATCAGTCTCCCTTGATATCATCATTTTCTGGGATATAGTGGCCCAGGATAGAGTGGTTGACCTGCTGTTAGGATCTGTTGTCTTCCCCAGAGCTGCAGAAAGGAAAAGGCAGATACTTAGAGATATTGGGTGCATGATTAGTGGCCTCTGAGGTAGAAATTGTTTTTGGGGAATCCTTGATCTGGGGCTATCAATGGTGTACTGAACAATTTAGACCCACTGTTGACTATCACTAGTTTTTGTAACTTTTCCATCTCCCTGTCAACTCTTCTAAGTTTCCCAAGGAAAGGTAGATAATTCTGAACAAGGGTTATAGGATCACAAATTTAGAGCTAGAAAGAACTTCAAAGGGCATTAAGTCCAATTCTTTCACTCTACAGATGAGAAAACCAAGGTCCAGAAAGGTTGTTTTCCCAAAGCGACATGGGTAGTAAGCGTTTGCAGCGAGATTTGAACCAGAACCTCATGGCTTCCCTGACTTCCTTCAATTCTCAGCTACAATCCTGCCTTTTACAAGAAGCCTGTCCTTAGCCCCCTGAATGCTAATGCCTTCCTTCTGTGATTATCTCAAGTTTATTCTGCATATGTCTTCTTTGCACACCACCTTCCTGGTAGCCCTAGACTTATTGATGGAGTTTCCCAAAAGCATAAAAAAGCCTGAAATTGGTGTCTTTTAGACTCAACAGATGACCGCAGACTCAAGACTCAACCCCAAGACCACACGAACTGCCTCATCTTGTCTTGCTGACCAGACATGTTTTCATGTGTTTTCACATGAGAGGTTTATCTACTCAAGATGAGTGTGTTGGAGTATACATATTAAGTATCCTTTCTCTGCTATGGTTAAGTAAATTTCCTTTTGTCATCTGTTGAATGACTTTATTCCATTCCAACACTGAGTTCTGGACCTGCCTGAGTTAAACTGACTTCTAACAGGAGGACATGGACAGAGACAGGATGAAGAGTGGGTTTGTTGCAGTCTGCCCTCCTGGAGGGGGCACTGTATGAATGGCATCCCAGATTCATCATTGCATCAAAATAAATGCGTTACAAAGGGCAGTGGCCATGCCACTGATAATATACAACCAGGAAATGTATTTAAAGCAGCAGTTCTCAAACTATGTGGTCTCAAGAACCCTTTACACCCTTAAAAAATTATTGAGGAACCCTCCCTCCTTAAAAACAAAGAGCTTTTATTTAAATGGGTGATAAATTTACTAGGTTGGCTAGTAACTTGGGCAAATCATACAATCTCCATTTCCCTCAGTTTCATCATCTATAAAATGGGAATAATAATATTACGCCTACTTCCCAGGATTGTTGTGAGGATGACACAAGATAACATTTGTAAAACTTAGCATGGTGCCTGGTACATAGTAAGTGCTATGTAAATGCTATTAGTATATTTAGTATTATTATTTAATTAATACTATGGCTATTTAATATCACTATTGTTATAACTATATAGCAGTATTTACCATATTAGGAATGAAAACATCTTGGAATTATTATGAAAACTATTTTGAACTTCACAGATCCCTTGAAAGGGTTTCAGAGACCTCCAGGGATCCCCAGACCACACTTTGAGAACTATTCATTTAGAGCATCAGGTGAATGAATGGAATGCTTGGGACTCTGAAGATGCCACCATATAAACACTGTGGTAATTTTCCACTCAGGGAGGACCCCTGCAACATGCCAGGCTCAGAGTTAGCTTCTTCTAGGTAAAGCTACAACAGATCGTATACTCCCTGACTTTGGCTCTCCTCTTCATTGAAAAGCCACAGTAATGGTAAAGAGACCAGGGCCCCAGGCTGTCCTGCCTGACTTCTGACCTGGGTCAGATTCCTCCAACTTATCCAGGAATTCTAGATGGAGACAGGAGGAGAGGAATGAAATGTGAAGGTAATATCTCTATGGAGGTTGCTAGGGAGCTTGTGGGTTTTTTCCAAGTCCCAGCACATTTGGGTGTTTTGTTCCACACTTATGAAGGAAATGGGGGCCCTGGACATTCTCACTCTTGTTGGTAGCCTTGGAGCTGTCTAGTCCAACCCTCTCATTATATACATGAAAAAACTGATGCCCCGGGGAGGATAAGGGCCCAGCATCACATAGGAGGTACTGAGGGCTTGCATTCTGACTCAACCATCACTGTGTATTCTTTCACCCTGTTTCCCCCATGTTAACCTCAGGGTCTCTGTTGGGTGGGATTGCTTTGCAAGGCAGTCATAACGTGAATCCACTTTATAATGAAGCCCTTTTCACATTTCAGTAACTAGGCCCTCTTGGATGGGCTTCTCTATGGACCTGCCTCCGTCTTTGGTGAGTAGCTTTACAGGGAGGCTCCAGGGTGTTGTCCAGACAGACTGACCATGTACAGACTGGATAGTTGGCATGGATGGCTCCCCTCATGGTGCAGGTTGGGTGGGAAGCTCAGGATGGGTCTGAAAGGAGGAGTGCCTTTCCTCCCATCCCTCTTCTTCCTTAAGCTGCCTCTCTGCCCGTCTGAGTCCCACCTGACCAACAGTCAAATGGAGGAGAGGCCCCCAATTCACATCGAGCCCCTATTTCAGCCAGGGGTTTGGCTGGCCCTCTGCCCAAGGCCCATGACCCCAGGATGCCGGCGGCCCTGGGTGATCATCAGACTGACCAGGGGGAGGGAGGAAGGGCCAGCTCTGGGGAGGGCCCGGGGGCTGGCGAATTCTTGGGAGAGTTCATTAGCCTCAGGTGCAGGTGCAAGGAGGCGAGGGGAAGCCCCTTCATTTAGACCCACAGCCTTGTCAGGGAGTAGCCAATGGCAAGGGAGGCTGGTCCCAGGCCTGCGGCTCCAGCTGTCACCCTGAGCGATGAATTACATGCTATAAGAAGGTGTTGACAGGAGCAGCTGGACATGAGAGAGTGATGAAAAGAGGACAAAATTCATTCCAAGTTCAGACAGACTAGCTCATTAGGGAGAAAGGAGAAGGGGCCAGAGCAGCGGCACGTGCGCCACCTTCTGGGCAGAGTCGAGAAGGAGAGAGGGGAGGGGAGAACGGGGGAGAGAAGGAAAGAAGAGGGGAGAGGAGAGAGGGAAGAGAGGAAGGAGAGGAGGAAAAGGGAGAGAAGAGAGGAGGAGAGGAATAGAGGGGGAGAGAGGAGGAAAGAGGGGAGGGGAGCAGAGAGAAGGAAAGGAATAGAGGAAAAAAGGGAAAGGAAGGGAAAGAAAGGGGAGGGAAGATACAGGGAGATAGGAAAGGAAAATAATAGAGGGAGATAGGAAAGGAAAATAATAGAGGGAGAGAGAAAAGGAAAGAGCAGAGGAGAGGAACAGAGGGGGAGAAGTGAGAAGAAAGGAAATGAATAGAGAGGGGAGAGGGGAGGGGAGGGAAAAGAAGGGAAGAGAAAGGGAGAGAATCAGAGTGGGAGAGATGAAGAAAAAAGAGGCCTTCCCGTCACCTTCAGTCCAGGAAAAGACTGGAGTGCAGGAACTCCTCAGATGGCAACTGAATTCTCCCCTTATTCCAAACTACAGGAGATAGAAAAATGCTGGCGCTAAATGACTCACTTAAGGCTAGGGACTTGAATGGAATGAAATATTGATTCAGTTCATGCTTGGTTCAGAAAATATTTTTCTTTGAAGGCTACAGAAAATATATACATTCAGTTCTATTTCAAACTAGTTCACTAGAAACTTTTATAATGAAATTTTAAAATGCAATTTATTCCATTTTGTAATTCATATGGTTTTATTGGGTTCAAAGTTGTCTGAATCATATGTTGGAATATAAAGGCAAATGGAATCCTTCTAATCTGTAAAATGGGAATGAAAGTTGGAGTATGGGTCAAATGATTTTTAGGGTCCCTTCCCTTCCCTTCCCTTCCCTTCCCTTCCCTTCCTTCTCCTTCCCTTTCCCCTTTCCCTTTTCCCCTTTCCCTTTTCCCCTTTTTCCTCTTTTTCTACCTTTTCCCCTTTCCCCCCTTTTTCCCCCTTTTCCCTTTCCCCTTCCCTTCCTTCCCTTCCCTTCTCTTCTCTTCATCTAGTCTAGTCTAGCCCAATCTAGCTCAGTCTAACCTTTTCACAATCCACTAAATGGATTCCTACTCACTTGAAGGTTCCTATCAGTTTAGTATTTTCCTTCCTATATGGAGAAAGAAGGTGCTTCCATTGAAAGCATTAATCTAGCTTGTGGCCCCAAAAGTGATATAGAGAACTTGAGGGAGGCCTCAGAGGAGAATAATAGAAAAGACAAAAGGTTTGGAAAATAAGACCTTTGAGGAAAAAACTAAAGGAACTTAGGTAAGTTAACCAGGAGTAGAGAAGGCTGAAGCTATGTTGCTGTTGTTTTTTTTTCTAGTAGTGATGTATGGCTGTGAGAATTAGACTATAAAGTTAAGTATTACAGAATCGATGCTTTCAAATTGTGGTGCTGGAGAAGACTTTTAGAGTCCCTTGAACAGCAAGGAGATCAAATCCATCAATACTTAAAAGAAATTAATTCAGACCATATATACACTGAAAGATCAACTACTGAAGGGAAGCTTAGATAGTTTAGACACATAATGGGAAGACAGGACTCACTGGAAAAGACTCTGATATTGGGAAAGATTGAAGGCAAAAGGAAAATGGGGAAAGGGGGAGATGGATTGATAGTGTCATGGAAACAATGAACGTGAGGTTGGACGGATGTCAGGGGATGGTAAAGGACAGAAGGGCCTGGTGTGCTATGGGGTGAAACGGAGTCAGATATGACTGAACAACTGAAAGACAATAGAAAAGACTGAAGGGATTGTTGAATATCTGAAAGAACTATTTCCCCAGGAGAAAGAGGACCAAAACTGGAGCATGTGGGGACTGTAATCCCAATGAATGAAGTTCCTGACCATGAGAGTTAAAATAGGGATGGCCCCTGTGATTTCACTAATACAGGGAGCTTACCAGTGAGGAAACACTAACCAAGGCAGCTTGATAACTCCTCTGTAACCTGTAATCTTAGAGAATTACCTGGCATGCTGAAGGTCACAAGCCAAAATTTATCAGAAGTGGGACTCGAACGGTCTTACTAGTTCCAAAGGCCAAGCCAGCTCTACAGTTAAAAGTATGGAGAGGTGTCAGAGAGACTCAAAATTGGAGGAAGGGATAACCCAAAAGCATCTAAGGTGTCTCTGTCTATGGGAACTCTTTAAGCCAGATTCTTCTCTCTTTTAGTCCCAGTGTGCCACTGGCTAGGTGACTTTTCAAGATTCCCATTCTACTTCATGAACCAATTTCTAGCTCTACCAATACTTCACTAGGTACTTTTGGGTAAGTCTTTCCTGAGCTGCTTTTTGGCCATGAATTTAAAAAAAAAAACTATTTTCATAATTGCATTTCAATATAGTTTCCTTTGTACTCTCTATTTTTTTAAAATAAATTTTAAAAATTCTTCTGCAAAGAGGTCCATAGGGTTTCATCAGATTGTCCAAAGGGTCCGTGACACATTAAAAAAAGATCAAGAATCCCTATCTAGTCCAACCCCCTCATATTACAAATGGAGGAAGTTAAGTGACTTGATCAAAGTCACACAGAAATCATCACCAGTCCCCCATGTGTATGGGGCTCCCTGTACAACTCACCAAAAAGACCCCTCATCTGAGAGTGTGGAACAGTTTAGGAGTTTCTCTCTCTCATATGAGTTTGTCCCTAAAGCTGTGAAAATAACAAAGAGATATTCAAGCCAAAAGACACTTTGGCATTCAAGTGAAGTTGGCAGGCAACTAAGCTGTTAGCATGCCTCCTCCTCTCCAGCCTCACTGGTTCTTTCCTTTCCCTACTACCCCTCATGAAAAGGAAGAGAGTTAGAAAGAAAAAAATTATCAAGGTTATTCAAAGAGTTTTTCTCCTGGATTATTTGCACAAGTCCTGTTCAAACAGCCTTTGTCTAAACATCACTTGAAATCCAAACCCAATCCTTTCAGATTCAAGAAAACTGCTTAGGGAACAAAAAGGGGGCAAAAAGGACCTAGCTTTGGGTGGAGATGGAAAGAGCGGAAAGTTTCCAGCCAATTGCTCTCTGCCCCAGAGTGGCTAGAATTAGGGGCTCACCTGCCCCTGGGATGGGAATGGAGCTGCTGCCCTGCCTACCCCTTGCAGCCACAAGAAAATGGCCCTAGACATCATTGTCAGAGACAAACATTTAGAAAGCAACTACTGTATGCAGATGACTGTGCTAGGTGCTGCTAGGCTTACAAAGTATAGGCAAGATCATGGGATCACAGGCTTAGAATTGGAAGGGACCATTGCTGTTGTTGAGCCATTTTTCAGGTGTGTTTGACTCTTTATGACCCCATTTGTGATTTTCTTGGCAGAGATACTGGAATGGTTTGCTATTTCCTTTCTCCAGCTCAAATCACAGATGTGGAAACTGAGGCCAACAAGGTTAAGTGACTTGCCCAGGGTCATAGAACTAGTAAGTGTCTGAGGCTGGATTTGAACTCAGAAAGACGAGTCTTCCTTGTTCCAAGCCCAGTGTTCTATCCACTGTGCCACTAGCTGCCCCATTAAATGGACCTTAGAAGCCGTTCAATCCAATACCCTCAGTTTGCCGATAAGGAAACTGAGGACCAGAGGGTGGGAGCTCAAGCATCAGGGGAGGGATTTGAGTCCAGGTCCTCTGACTCCAAAGACAATATTCTTTCCATTGCTTTCATAGACCTTACAATCTATGTAATATGAAATACACAGAAATAAATATTATTTGAAATAAATACATGAGTGCTATTGAAATTCAGGAAAGTGTGACGAGGTTGTGGTAGGCATAGGAAAGCGCAGGAGCTCAAACACATCACTAGCTATTCTGCCGTGCTTAAGTCAGTGAACTTCTCTCAGTGATAAGATGGAGATATCATAGCACCTCACCTCCCAGGCCTGCTGTGATGAAAGTGATTAGTAAAATTTAAATCACCATAAAAATCTAAGTTTTAAAGTCTTCCTCCACCAACATTCTACTCTGATAGCTTCATCTTGACATATAGGCATGCCAGGACTCTATATGGCTGCTAACAAAGCTCAGATTCATGGTGGCAAGTCACAGAGGCCTGGGTTTTTGAGTCAGAGGTTATGGGTCCTAATCCTGCCTTCGATGTGTGTATATAATTTGGTCACCAGCCTCACTTTCTCCTCCAGACCTTGCACAGTCCTCCTTCACTCAAATCAAAGTCAATTGCAAGTCATGTCATCACCTCCCTGATGCCATGGTCCTCTTCGAGAATGAAGGACAAACTCAACCTGTGAGTAGACCAAGTTGCCTGAATGGGGAGAGCGAGCCAGTTGGGTAACTCAGCTCATCCTCTCCCTCTCCCTCTCCTTCTCTTTTCCAAAGGAAGGTAAATTTTGATGACCAGAAGCTGACCACATAACTAGGGGTTTACTAGCTAGATTAATCTTTCTTTCTTTCTTTCTTTCTTTCTTTCTTTCTCTCTTTCTTTCTTTCTTTCTTTCTTCCTTCCTTCCTTCTTTCTTCTTTCTTTCTTTCTTTCTTTCTTTCTTTCTTTCTTTCTTTCTTTCTTTCTTTCCTTCCTTCCTTCTTTCTTTCTTTCTTTCTTTCTTTCTTTCCCCTCTCACCTTGATTTTGTTTTTCTTTTTTCTAATTAAAGGGGTCATCACTTCTTAAAGAGGCCTCTTCACTGAATGGGTGTTATCATACTCTAAGTGAGTATGTGAAAAGACCTTAGCCTACAAGGGCCTGGGTCTCCCATTGCATCCTTGGTCATCTCCAGTCATCCTGATGAATATCTGGTCACCAGACCCAGATGGCTCCGGAGGAGAAAGTGAGGCTGGTGACCTTGCACAAACCTCCCTCATTCAAATCAAAGTCAACTGTAAGTTATGTTGTCATTTCCATGATGTCATGGTCCTCTTCGAAAACAAAGGACAAACACAACAATAATGTGGTATGGTGGGAAAATCACTGAATTTAGAAACAAACCATCTGCTGCTTGCTTCCTTTGTGACCTTGGGCAAGTAACCTAACTGGGCCCCACTTTCTTCATGTGTAAAATAAAATACTTAAACCTCTAAGGCCCTATCTCGCTCTGATTCTATGAACCTATCAAACTAGAAAAGCTTCAGTCAAGGGAAATTCCAACAATAGACTTCATCTACTGTCCAAAGATCAACATAGCTATCTATAAAGAGGCTTATTATCACTAGTAGGTTAGCTAATAGGTAATGAGTTCTTTGGCCATAGCAAACCATGAACCAAAGAGAAAAACACAATAGCCTTTGGTCCTCTGATTCTGTTACTTCTTCAGCAACAGTGTCAGAGTTGTGAAAAGGGAGCAAAAAGGGTGCTAAGGACCACTTGGCATTTCATCCAGCTATTATATTAATCCTATTCTATCTATATAACATTCTATTATAATTAATTAATAATTAAAATATCCATATATTAATTTAACTTAGAGACCCAGAGACACTGGCCTCCAACATGACATTCAATCCGACTCTGAGTGTTTTTTTAAATGTCCATCATGCCTGAAATTCTCTTCTTGTTCACTGCTTCCTCTTGGCTTCCTTCAAGTTTCAGCTAAAGTTATTACCTTTTGCAAAAAGCCTTTCCTCTGTTAATTATCTCTGATTCATCCTGTGTATGAGTCGTTTACTAAGTGACACAGTGGCTAGAGCACCTGGCTTAGAGTCAGGAAGATCTGAGTTCAAATCTGGCCTCAGACACTTAGTAGCTGCATAACCCTGAGCAAGTCTCTTAACCCTATCTGCCTCAGTTTCCTCATCTGTAAAATGAGCTGAAGAAGGAAATGGCAAAATGCTCCAGTATCTCCACCCAAAACTCCAGACAGGGTCATGAAGAGTTTGACATGACTGAACAACAACCAATGTCTTGTCTACACATTTTTATATTATGCACATAATACATATAACACATATATAATATATAATACATTGTCATTTGCATATTGTCTTCCCAATTAGACTGTGAGCTCCTTGAGGGCAGGGACTGATTTTTACCTTTCTTTATACAAAGTATGTACTTGGCAAACTAGTATGTTAAGAACATGTTCTTTATGAATTCCACCATATCAGTGTTGATATTCTTGCCATCAAACAAATCAGAGGACACAGAAACCTGCCCCTGAATAGAAGAATAGTTCACAAATTTCTCTTAGAGAAACAAATGAAAGAGTTGGTGAAAATGGCTTTAGCATGTGCCCATAGGCAACAAGAAACGTCATTTCATGCATAGGGTACCTTGTCATTTCAGCTTCTAGTGTTTACAAGTATTGGCAAAGAGATCAACAGGAAGAAAACCATAGTAGAGGAAGAAGCTATAGGGAAATTGAAAGATGCCAGAAGCTTGGGGGGATCACAGATGCTCTTATTATAGGAAAAGGGCATGTGAGAAAACACATATGTCTATTTTCCCATCTCTACAAAGTCTTTATGGAAAACAAAAACAACAAAAATCCTTTGCACAGATCTTAGGCATCCTTGATGAAGTTATGAGAAGGGAACATGGAGCCACAGTCCTACAGAGGACCACACCTTGTTAATCAAGCAATTGACTAAAAGCTGTAAAGAATACAAGTTCCACTGAGCTTATTGTATGTTGACTATTAAAAAAAAAATTGCAGCTAGATGCAAGAAGACCTGAGTTCAAATTCAGCCTCAGACACTTACTAGCTATGTGACCCTGGGAAAGTCACAACTGTATTTGCCTCAGTTTCCTCATCTGTAAAATTATCTGGAGAAGGAAATGGCAAACCACTCCAGTATCTTTACCAAGAAAACCCCAAATGGGGTCACAAAGAGTCAGACATAAGTGAAGTGAACAACAACAAATTAAAAAGTTATTAAGCAGAGCAAAATACTGTCTTGAAAGCACTTCCAATGAAGTGTCTTCCTGTCACACACATATAAAAATCATACATAATTCCTTGAGAGATAGATAATAGAGATAACTTTGTTTGAAGACTGTCTTGCTATTAATACCAAATGAAGCGGGGGCGAAACCAAGATGGCGGAGTAGAAACAGCACGTCCAAGCCTCTCTGCCCCCAGATTCCCCACAAACTATGTAAAAAAGGACTCTGAACAACTTCTGGAGCCCCAGCACCCACAGAACGACACAGAGAAGCTAACCTCCCGCTGAGGACAGCCCAGCAGCCCTGCAGGAAGGACCAGCGCAGTGGTCTGGGAGCCGGCAGAGCGCAGGAGCCGAGCCGAGCCCAGGTCCACGTGAGCCGAGGTTTTAGCCCCAGGGCGGCAGGGCCAGCAGCCGGCTGGAGGAACCCCAGAACACCAGGAGCTGTGGCGACTCCAGAATTATCAACATAGACTTGCCTAGGACAAAGTAAGAGGTTAGTGTCCTATGGACTTTGGGACCTGTATTTGGGGAATGCGTCAGCTCCCTCCCCTGGGAGCTAGAAGCTGCTGAGGAGACACGCCATTTTGTAGTTTTCATAGGCATTTCCGGCTCCCAGCCTACAAATCGTGGGGAGATCCAGCGATCAGTCTTGGGGAGTAATCGCTCTTGCTTTAACCTCCCTGGATCTGGATTGTGATCTAGGGTGGAAGTTGTGGGTGGGTTTACAGCTTGCCAGAAACGGAAGTTGCCCCCCACACGTTCGGGACGAAAATTCCTCTAGCTGGCCTTAAAGCCATAGTGTGGCAACAAGCCCAAAAGTCAAGCAATCAAGTGGCAACATGCCAAGGCAAAGGAAACAGAAAAATGCAACCCTAGACTCCTATTTTGGGGGCATAGAGCAGGAAAAGGACTGTGAGGTCAGAAGTCCTGCTCCAAAAGCCCCAGGGGAAAACATGAGCGGGTTGCAGGCCATAGAGGACCTTAAGAAGGACTTTAAAAATCAAATAAGAGAAGTGGAGGAAAAATTGGAAAGAGAAATGAGAAAGATGCAGGAAAAGTATGAAATGAGGGTCAACAGCCTGACTGAGGAAAACAACACCTTAAAAAATAGACTAACTCAAATGGCAAAGGAGGCCCAAAAGGCAATGAGGAGAAGAATGCCTTAAAAAGTCGAATTTGCCAGATGGAAAAAGAATCTCAAAAGTTCACTGAGGAGATTCATTCCTTCAGAGTTAGACTGGAGCAAATGGAAGCTAATGACTTTATGAGAAATCAAGATGCTGTTAAGCAGATCCAAACAAATGAAAGATTAGAAGGCAATGTGAAATATCTCATGGGAAAAACCACTGACCCGGAGAATAGATCCAGGAGAGACAATTTAAAAATTATTGGACTACCTGAAAGCCATGATCAAGGAAAGAACCTAGAAATCACCCTTCAAGAAATTCTCAAGGAAAACTGCCCTGATGTTTTAGATCCAGAGGGCAAAATAGAGGTTGAAAGAATCCACCGATCACCTCCTGAAAAAGATCCCAAAAAGAAAACTCCCAGGAATATTATAGCCAGGTTCCAGAATCCCCAGATCAAGGAGAAAATACTCCAAGCAGCCAGGAAGAAACAATTTCAATATTGTGGAAACACAATCAGAATAGCCCAGGACCTGGCAGCTTCTACACTGAGGGATCGAAGGGCATGGAATATGATATTCCAGAGGGCAAAAGAACTGGGAATGAACCCATGGGTCACCTACCCAGCAAAACTGAGTATTTTGTTTCAGGGGAAAATATGGTCATTCAGTGGAATAGAGGACTTTCAAGCATTCTTGAGGAAAAAACCAGAATTGAATAGAAAATTTGACACCCAGACATAAGAAGGAAGAGATGCCTGAGAAGGTAATCAGGGAAAAGAAATCAAAAGGAACTTATCAAAGTTGAACTATTTACATTCCTATATGGAAAAGCAATAACTGTGACTGATGATATCTTTCTCACTATGAAAATAATGGAAGAAGGGGGTGTGGTCATATGAATACATATGTGAATGTGTGTGTATATGGTTACAGTTATATATGGATAGAGGGCATAGGTTGAATTTGTTGGGAAGGGAGAATACTCAAGGGATGAAATTATGAGGTGAGAGAGGAAAGTGGCAAGAGGAGATGGGGAGAGACATGGTAGGGTAAACTATCTCATGTAGGGGAAGTGGTTGCAAAGGAGGGGGAGAATAAGGAAGGCTAAAAAGGCAAACCACATTCACATTGAATTTGGTTCAGGGAGAAAATGACATACATACTAAATGGGATATCTCAACCTGCAGCAGGATAGGGGGAAGGGGGATGAGAGGAGGGATGATGGATGGGAGGGCATCCTTGGGGTGAGGGGAGGTTGGAAGTACCCACTATAGAAGAGGGACAGGATCATGTAGGGAATGGACCAGGTGGGGGGTGGGATGAGTGGGAGGGAATTATAAGCAGCCTTGTACAATATATCTACTATGATAATGTTTTGCATAGCTAGACATGTACAACATATACTGAATTACTTATATCCCAAGAAGGAATGGGTGACAAGGGAGGAAGGAAATGGATCTGAAATTCAAGGTCGTAACATTAAATGTTTCAAATATATATATAAATACTATTATTAATACTCTTTTGCCTATAATTGGGAGATAAGATGTGCAGGCATTGGGACACAAAGATTCATCTTCCTCTAATGGAAAAGTTGGTGGGGGTATGGGAGAAGGTATGGGAGAGAACAGATTGGAGGAAGTGATATCTTGTGGGACTGCTATTCTGGGAGGTTGGGTAGGGGAATAATGGGGGGAAAATGATTGTAACTCAAAATCTGGCGGAAATGAATGATGTAAAACAGAAGTTAATAAAGCATTTGTTTAAAAAAAATACCAAATGAAGCACAAAGCAGGAAGACATATGCTCTCCAAATGTGTTTGCTGCCAAACATGGAGTTCAAATAGAATAGGCATTCCCTACAAACGGTGAGGTTCTCCAGATGCTGATCTTATCAAACATTAGAACTTAGCAAAGTCCCATAAATGAGATCATGTTGCATAGTCAATGTAAAAAAAAAAAAAAGGCGGCTAGGTGCCGCAGTGAATAGGGCACCAGCCCTGGAGTCAGAGGGACCCGAGTTCAAATTCGGCCTCAGACACTTAACACAAAAACTAGCGCTGTGACATTGGGCAAGTCACTTAACCCCAATTGCCCTCCAAAAAACTAAAATAAAATAAGAGAACCAGCCTCTAATTCAGGAAGACCCGCGTTCATACATACAGGCTATTGGACCTTGAGGAAGATACCTTGATGGATCTGTGATATCGTTGCTTTAGATTCTGCTTCTAAAAACCCAGATTGCAACCCCATCTATACCTTTCAAATGGTGTGACTCTTGTCCATGTTCTCCCATAAATTCTCCAATGGGAATCCATCCATTGTTCTGGGGCGCCTTGCTCTGGATCTCTTTGTAGTTGTGGGTATCAAAGGACAACATAGACAATCTTTGTTATCCCTCACTTTCATTATCTGATTGGCCCACCTCCATTCCCCATCCTACATGACTTTGATGATATCTTCAGTGCCCGTTCTGGTCCGAAATTCTTCAGTTCTGCAATTCTTCACTTAACTTATCATTACCCCCAGGTATCTTCTAAGACTAAGTATGAAAACATAGGGATTTTCTTTATCTAACATTCACTATACTGATGAAATAGGTCTAGTCTGAAACACACACAGACACTATGCATACAAGACTTTGGCCTAACTATCCACACAGAAGAAAATAAGTGGATGAAGAATTCTACAATGATATGTACTTGAATGGTCAGACAGGTTTATTAGTAGATATATTGTGGGCAGACAATGAATCAGGCCCAGAATTGAAGAGAAGTAAGAGATCAAGCTGGATTGTATTTGGAAAATTACATGGTGCTTTTAATGACACAAAGTCTTTCCTTGAGACAAAGGTAATTTAACACCAATAGTCTTCCAGAGACACCCATGGTTGTAAATCACAAAATGCCACAATAACTTATAATTCAAGTTGTGAGACGCACAAAGGACAATGTATAGGTACATGATGGATGCAAATAGATTGCAGCACATTGCCAGTGACCATTCACAACAATGAGATCATACATCAAAATATCTCATGTTGTTGTTAAGAATTGGGTTGTACTTGCACACATTAGACAATCATTGATGGTGATGACATTTGCAGAATGCTGGTGTTAGGGAAGGGCCCCATTAGAAGATATTGAAGATGGGCAACTGAAAAGGCTTTTATCCCCTAGAAATCTAGGGTAGTGGGGGGTATGGCACATGCCTAGACAGTCTAAGATGGAATCAACTACATGCAAGATGCTAGAGGCTTCTTTTCTGAAGACTAGAGGATGGGAGCATTAATGGACATTCTATATTGACCTGCCATGTGGTTAGGAGCAGCCTTTTTCCATAGGGTGTGTAGCTCCCTCCCTAGAACCCACAATGGTATTGTGGGAATGGGGGTGGGGATAAAGGGATAATGAGATGATTTTCCAAGGTGTTGAGAGACATTTTGTCCTTGCTATGTCTTTGAAGTAAATATCCCTTTGTAAAAATTAATCTGATGTTAAGTAGTTAAATGGAATTGGAATGCTAGTCACTGGGCCCCCCCCCCAAAATGGGAAAGCATAACCAATGGGAGCTTGAGCCAGTTATAGAGAAGAGAGTCTCTTCGATGCTTCTGGAGTACCAGAGAGCCTAATGCGGGTAAAATAATAAATAGGCTTAGCCCTAAGAAAGTGGGGCTAGAGTCAAGCCATGTTATACTTGGAAATTTAAAAAAAGTCCAGTCCGGGTTCCTAGACTTCCTTGAGGAATCGTCCTTGAAACTTGGCTTATTGCCACCTTTTACAGGAAGCTCTCCCTGATTTCCCTGTTTGGTAGTGTTCTCCACCTTGTTCAAATTACCTTGCATTTATTCATCTGCCTATTGGTTATATCCCCTAGCAGAATGCATGTCCCTTCAAGTGCAGGGATCTTCTATTTTTCTCTTTGTGTACCCAGCCCAGCTCAGTGCTTGTACACAGTAGGTGCATAATACCTTTTTAATTTTTTATTTTAATTTAAATGTATTAAAAATTAAACTAAAATCAAGGAAGAATCACTGCCGGTGGGTCAAAGAAGATGTGAAACCTGAGATGGGTCTGGAAAGCCAGATAGAAATTTCAGTAAGTGTAATGAAAGGGAGGGCATCCGATATAAAATGTATCTGAGAACTTTATATAGGCAGGACCAGTCTGAGCACTCACACTGCTCTCAGATCAGATCTAGGGCTATAAGGGATCTCCAAGGCCATGGAGTCTAGTGGGTCACAAATTTTTTTGGTCTCAGAGCCCCTTTGCACTCATAAAGTTATTGAGGATGCTCTAAAGAGCTTTTGTTTATGTGAATTATATCTATCAATATTTACTGAATTAAAAATTAAAACCTCTTAGCATTATTATGAAAATAGTTTTGACCTTGTAGATCTCCTAAAAGGGTCTCAGGGACCCTTAGGGGTCCCTAGACCACTCTTTTAGGACTTCTAATCTAGTCCCAACCCCCCCTTATTTTACAGATAAGGAAATTGAAGTCAAAGAGATTATTATTATTTTGTTTTTAAAAGTATTTTATTAATTATATGCAAATTACATGTAAAAACAATTTTTAACATTCATTTTTTAAATTTTGTGTTCCAAATTTTCTCCCTCCCTCACCTCCCTCCTCCCTGAAATGGTAAGCAATTTGATATAGGTTATACATGTTCAATCATGCAAAACATATTACCATATTAGTCATGTTGTGAAAGGCACAAAGGGCGGGGGGAAACATGAGAAAATACAGAAAGTGAAAAATAGTATGCTTCAATCTGCATTAAACTCCATCAGTTTATTGTTATTACTATTATTATTAACTAACATTTATATAGTGTCTTAAGGTTTCCATGGTGTTTTACAAACATTATCTCATTTTATCCTCACGATAACCCTGTAAAATAAATAGTATTATTATCCCCATTTTTATAGATGAGGAAACTGAGACAAGCAGAAGTTATCAGTCAACAAACATTTGTTAAGCTCTCGCTATGTGCCAGACACTGTGCTAATGACTGGAAATACAAAGACAGGAACAAGACAGTTCCTGCCCTCAGGAAGCTCACAATCTAATGAAGTATGCAGTATACAATTATGTACCAATGAGCTATATACAGGATTTGAGAAATAATCAACAGAGGGAAGGTACTCGAGTGAAGAGGGATTGGGAAAGGCTTCATGTAGGAGGTGGGATTTTAGCTGGGACTGGAAGAAAGTCAAGGAAGCTAAGGAGCAAAGATGAGAAAGTAGAGTTTTACAGGTTGGATTAAGTAACATGCACCATGATCACACAGCTAGCAAATGCCTGAAGCTGGATTTGAAATCAGGTCTTCCTGACTGCAGATCTGATGATCTACCCATCATGCCTCCAGTTGTCTAATATTAGGTGACTTGTCCAAGCTCACTCAGGTAGGAAATGTCAGAGGTGGGAATGGAACCCATATCCTCTGACTTTATTGCCAATGTGGCTTCCCCTGTACCATGTAATTCTACTAGCATGACATCATAGAATTTGGTCATGGTTGATGCTGAGGCTCTGAATTGAATAAGGCTTTCTTTCTAATTATTCTTCTTTGTTGGTAAAAGTTAAATAGTGTTTTAACTTCTTGTCCAAGAAGGTACCTTCCAACTCCAAATCTATGATCCTATGTGAGAAAGAGTTGATATATTCAACCTGATATTTTGATGTTGGTTTGGGAGATGGAGGTGGGATAATCTTGCTGAGCAAAGAACTATTATATATCACATCCTGACCTTCATCACATCTCCTCTCCTCTCCTCTCCCCTCCCCTTCCCTCCCCTCCCCTCCCCTCCCCTTCTTTCCTCTCCCCTCCTTTCCTCTTCTCCCCTCCTCTCCTTTCCCTTCCCCTCCCCTCCCCTCCTCTCCCCTCCTCTCCTTCCTCTCCTCTCCTCTTCTCTCTTCCCTTCTCTCCCCTCCCTCCTCTCCCTTCCTCCTCTCCCTCCCCTCTCTCCCTCCTCTCTCTCCTCTCCTCTCCTCTCCTCTCCTCTCTCTCTCCTTTCCTCTTCTCTTTCCTCTCCCTTTTCTCTCCTCTCCTCTCCTCTCCTTCCCTCTCCTCCCCTCCCCTTCCCTCTCCTCCCCTCTCCTCTCCTCTCCTCTCTCTCCTTCTCTCTCTCTCTCTCTCTCTCTCTCTCTCTCTCTCTCTCTCTCTCTCTCTCTCTCCTCTCCTCTCTCTCCTCTCTCTCTCCTTTCTCTCTCTCTCTCTCTCTCCTCTCCTCTCTCTCCTCTCTCTCCTTTCTCTCTCTCTCTCCTTTCTCTCTCTCTCCTCCCCTCTCCTCCCTCTCCCTCTCCTCTCCTCTCCTCTCCTCCCCCTCTTTCCCTCTCCCTCCTCTCCCTCCTCTCCTCTCCTCTCCTCCTCTTTCTCCCTCCCTCCCCTCTCTTCCTCTCCCTCCTTTCCTCCTCTCCCCTCCTCTCCCTTCCCCCTCCCCTCCTCTCCCCTCCTCTCCTCTCCTCCCCTCCCCTCCCCTCTCCTCTCCTCTCCTCTCCTCTCCTCTCTACACATTCATCCACTAATTCTCAGCCTTTCAAGTTGTACCTTCTCCTACAGCCCAATCTCTCCCCAATCTACTCAACAGTCTCTTATCATGAAAAGACCCTGAAGGACTCTTAAATACCATTTTGTTTTTCCCCACGGCTTCTCCATCATGAAAATTAGTCTAGTTCAAGCTCTTATGATATCATTCCTGGACTGCTACTATATCTTTCTACCTGGCCTCCCTATCTCTAATCTGCCTTCCCTTCAGGCCAGGAATCCTTAAAGTAGGATCCACAGACCTCCAGTTAGATTGGGAAAATTATATCTTTAGTTCAATATTGTCAGTTTCCTTTCTAATCACTCTTTTTTAAAAATTAATCTGTTTGTTTATTTTACAGGATTCAATTCCATAGTTCCTTGAGTTTCAAATTTCCCTTCCCTCCCTCCCCCCACTCTAATCACTCTTTTATTTTATGCATTTAAAACCATTCTTCTGAGGAGTATGTAGGTTTCATCAGACTGCCCAAGAGGTTCATAACACAAAGAAAACTAAGAAATCTTTCTCTAAACTGTCCTTTATGCCACAGCTAGAAGAATCTACCTAAAATATCCATTTGATCATTTCACTCCCATGTTTCACATTGTTTTATTGTTTCACATGTTTCGTCATCTATAGGGTGAAGTCAAGGAATCACAGAATGTCAGTTAGAAGGGACCAGAAATGACCAGGCAGTCCAACCCAGACTTGACTGGAAATACCCTCTACAAAATATTCAACCAACAAGTGACTTTACAGGTTTTATTTGAGATCTTCACTGAAGGAGAGCCTATCATCTCTCAGGACAGCCCATTCTACTTTTGAACAGATCTAATTATCAAGCTTTTCCATTCCCACTCAGTACTCCAGCTCTTATCCTAAGACCCTGGGCTCCTGAACGGTGAGAGTTCACCAAGTCTCAATGTTCCCAGACCCATAACCCAATGCATTCTGACCATCTTACTGCTAAATGGTTGGAACATACCCTGCTTCTCTCTTTTTCTTTCTATCTCTTGCTCTCAGAATGGTAATCATTCCATTCCTGAAAAGGATGAATCAATTGTCTTATGGCTCCATTCACCATTCCTGTGACTTCCCAGGCCAAAACACCCCTCTGTAGCCACCACTTCCCCACATATGTTGTCTTCTTCCATTAGAATTCAAGCTCACCCAGGGTAGGAACTATCTTTCTTTTTGTATTTATATCCCCAGAACCTTTGGACAGTGCCTAGAATATAGTAAGTACTTGAGGCATCTAGGTGGCCTGTTAGATTAGACACAAACAAGATTTTAAATCAGAAAGACCAGATATTTACTAGCTTCGTCACTTAACCTGTGTCTCAGTTTCCTATTCTCTAAATGGGAGAATAATAATAGCTAAGAAAATTATTGCTTGGATCAAATGAAATGATATTTATAAAATGTTATATCTTATATAAATTCTATTCAGTTGTGTCTGACTCTTTATGACTCTATGGACCATACTTTCCATGGGGTTTTCTTGGCAAAGATACTGGAGTGGTTTGCCATTTACTTCTCCAGTGGATTAAGGCAAACAGAGGTTAAGTGACTTGCCCAGGGTCACACAGCTAGTAAGTGTCTGAGACCAGATTTGAATTCAGATCCCTCTGACTCCAGACCCAGCAATCTACACACTGAACCACCAAGCTGTTTCCTCATATAAATGTTAGCCATTATTAAATGATTTGCATTCATTCATTTGATTGTAAGCTCCTTGAGAGAAAAGACCGTATTTTGTCTTTCTTTGTATTTCCAGAGCTTAACCTGGCAATACAGCACAGCACAGTACAATAAACATTTATTAAGTGCCAACTATATACTTACAATATAATGGAGGAAAACAACACACAAAAGGAAGCTGAAAAGGTGATACTCTGCAGAAAGTTAGCTGGAAAATCCATATCCTAGCCCTCTATAAAGGAAAGTTCTTTGGGTGGGGGGGGAGGAGGGGGGAGTAATCAGTAAGTGACTTGGTCAGGGTCACACAGCTAGTAAGTGTCTGAGGCTGGGTTTGAAACAAACTCCTCCTGGCTCCATCACTGGTGCTCCATCCCCCATACCACTCAGCTGCCCCTATAAAGGAAAGCTTTAAGAGAATTTTAGTGTTCCAGGCTCCAGACCTCCAGTCAGAGGGAAGAGAAAGTGGAGGGAGTTGGGAAGGCATTGAGTATTCAAAGCTGAGTTAATATCAAGATGATGAGATACTAAATGATAAGCTAGTGGATGCTAGTTTGAATGACTGACTACTCCTGTCAGAAGATCAGGCACAGTGGAGGTCCTTAGCACTTGGGTTATTTACCTTATGAGAAAGTAGGTTCACTAGGGGTTGGTTTATTCCCTCCTAACATACTATATCTAGGGAGAAACACAATAGGATACTTTCCTTTATCTTTCCTCTGTTCTATGCTATTGATACCACAGATGAAGACATGTTAGTCCGATATAGGGTAATAATACCCAGAGCTATTAGGGACCTTAAAGATAATCTAATCTAACACCTTCATTATGGATGAGGAAACAATTCTATGGAATGGAAGTGACTCTTGCAAGGTCACAAAGTTAGTAAATGGCCAGGTAGGGATTGGAATTGTCCCTCTTAGGAACCTCTGCCTTAGGCTTCCTCATAACCCTGTGGTATTTAGTCTTTTGAGCTAGCCAATCCAACCTGGATAACTTTCTATATTGGCCCTACCTACTCAATCCAGAGGCCAAAAAGAGTTCATAGAAGAGGGTGTTACAAAACATAGGTGAGCAAGAGTGAAAAATTGAGATGAAGGGGAACTATATTCCCAAAAGAGGAGGATGCAGGAAGGACCACAGAGGCAGAGATGGACAAGGCAGACAGAGGCTAGAGTATGTGGAAAGAGGGGTGGTGTGTAAAATGGGAGTGTGAAGGATTCAGAAAAGGGTTGAATGGGAAGGAGGAAGAAGAAATAGGGAACAAAAGGAAGTGCCAGTGTGTATGTGTGTGTGTATATGCATACATACATATATAGTGTACATATGTACACACATATATACAAGTGTGTGCATGTGTGTATATATGTGCATACACACATATGTGTGTGCATGTGTGTATATATGTGCATACACACGTGTGTGTGTGTGTGTGTGTATATATATATCAGACATTAGGACATAGTATACCCAAGAGATTGCACAGGAGTAACAGAAAGAGCTTTGATGAAAGCTTATATAAATTTGTAGGCATCAGTTCCATAATAAATACTTAAGGAAATCACAGGAATTGAGGGGGAGGGGTTACAGTCTTTATCTGTAACATCACCATCAAGGACAAAAGCCACAGTATACTCCCTCATGCCCTTTAAGAACAGAACACTCGTCTAGACATGGCGCTGACTCAGTGTCAATTCTTAGATATTTGTTGTCTGATGACTTGCCCCTATCCTTACCCGCACCCCGCCGTCCCAGAATGCATTTAGCATAAAGCAGGCAAGATTCTTTATTTGTCAGGAATTCAATTAGGTGGGAAGAGTTGTTATTAATTTTGTAGGAATTACTGGTCAGGGATGCAGGCGCTGGGGATGGAATCCTGGAGCTGTTTCTTCTCCCAGTGCCCCAGGGCAGGTAGATAGAGGCAGTGTGATTTCACTAGTTGAGGTATTAATGAGATGCCTCTAGGTGCAAATGATAGTTTAATAGGTGTTACTTAACGGGAGTGCCCCTCACACACACACACACACACACACACACACTCAGGCAGCCAGCTCCACTCCCAAAGCCTTTTGCCTCCTTGTTAGAATAAGTAATTAGAATGTAGGAACACTCACTTTGACACTTTAATAAAGTGTCAGCCATCATCAATTTAGTATTTAATAAAAATAAAATTAAATATTTATTACATTTTTTACAGCATTGTATTTAAAACACATTTTTCCCCAGGATTTCAACATTGAACTTCCCCTGGCTAACCCTGTTGTCCTGCCACATAGGAGAGGGGAGATCTGAGAAGATGTGATGATAAATGACAGAAAAAGGAAGAAAGGAATATGAAACAGGGGGAGAACAAGAAAGGAAAGAAGGAAGGAAGGAAAGAAGGGGGAAGGAAGGAGGAAAGGAAGGAAGGAAAGAAGGAAGGAAGGAAAGAGGAGAGAAGGAAGGAGGAAAGGAAGGAAGGAAGGAAGGAAGGAAGGAAGGAAGGAAGGAAGGAAGGGAGAAGGAAGGAGGAAAGGAAGGAAGGAAGGAAGGAAGGAAGAGGCAGCAAGAAGAGAGGAAAGAGAAACAGGCAAAGAGAAGAGGAACGAAGATGAAAGGAGGAGAGTCAGAGAGCCTCATATTTTTCCAGTTCCTCATCTTTTAGATCCTATTCAGTCCCTTCTTACTCCAAATCAATTTGAAAATGATCCAGTTTAATGGAAGGAAATCCCTAAGATCTCTTAGGTGAGAGTGTCAGTATGCTCTCAGTTGTTGGACTGCCTTAGCCATTGAGCCTTAGGTCCCAGGCTAGCCACACCCTCGGAAGCCAGGCATTGGTGCCTATTTTAGCAGGAAGAATATAAATAGGTTCCTGCCCAAGGTAGACCTTGTCCTGGGCTCAATGTATTTCATATTACTCTAGCTCTCAATTCCCTGGAACAGGTCCGTGATCTCATCTGCTTCCCAGACCTTGTTTCCAGTCTTTGTCTTGGTTCTTCCAGTCCTGTCTCCTTGAGTCACCATTGCCAATGACCCAGGGTAACAAAAATCAGCTGGGAAGCTTTTCTTCTCCAACTAGTCACCTTCCTAAATTATCTATTTTAGTCACACTTACTGTGCCTTGAATATGCCTCATAGTATGCCCTTTGCTCATGCTTTGTTTGCTCCATTCAATGCTCTCCCAACTCTTTTCCAAATCATATCCATTCTTCAAGATCCAGCTCAGAGTCTATTTCTTCTCTGACTCAATGAGTTCTCCTTCCACCAAACTCCAGCAAAAACCTGTCTGCTGTACTTTAGAATCTATAATACAATATACAACAATACAAGACTACAAAAGGAGTTACTACATTGTGCCATCTCCCATATTTTAGTCTTAAATTGACATTTAAATCAATCATCAATCACTAAGCATTTATTGTTTCTACTATCTGTCAAGTACTGTGCTAGGCAGTGGTAATACAAAGACAAAAAAAATGAAACAATACCTAATATCACAGTTCCAGGAACATAGTAAGTGTATTGTTACAAGTAAATGCTTGTTGACTGACTATTCTTTAAAGATTTTCCTTTCTATCAGTGGTGACAGCATCAACAAACATTTGTGTGCATGCATGCGTCTGTTAATAAAGGTGCACGTATTTTATGTGTATACCTCTATAATACGATGTACATGTAAACCTGTATATAAGCTTATTGTTCAGTGCCTTATATATTTTATCTCATTTGATTGGAAGGCTTGGGCAATAGACCAGTCTTGTATTTTGTAGTAATCCAACTCAACTTTCATTATCCAATTAGACCCAAAGTCAGAAATCATTATCTACTATTTCTCTGTGAGTGCCAACCACCTATACTTGCATATAGTAGGTGCTCAATGAATATTTGTTAGACCTTTGGAATGCAATTATCAAGAATGAAGGACAAGTCATCTCTGAAAATCTACTATAGCACCCTTGTCCCACAGCAGAGAAAGTAATTTCCAGCATGCACCAGAGCTGAGGTCTAAAGGGCCAGGGGGCAGGTAGAATAATGAAATAACCAAGAATGGACAGGGTGTTTATTCTAACCTCCAAGCCAAAGTCTATAGTGATCTCATAAGGGAAAATTCCTGGAGGAGGGAATCAGCACTCTCAACTATCTTCCTTCAATGAATAGTTAAGAGTTATTTTTATTATGACTCAGTTGCGTAAGAGATGAGGCTACAAATACAAGAGTGATGTTCCCTGCTCTCAAAAAACTTACATTCTAATGGGGCAGTCAACACATATATGGACATAGTAACAGAGAATGACATGCCTGGGAGTCATAGGTATAGTGAGTTGACCAATAGGTCAGTCAAATGACACACCTTTTCTAAGAGTAGTTTAGGGTAGTAGGGGCATGTGATAGGAGACATGGCAGGATCCATGGCAAGACTGCCAGAGGAGACGGCTAGATCATATGAGAAACATGGTCTGATCTGGTTGTCTATGACCAGCTAGTTATAATGACTAGTTGATTTGGTTTTCCTCAATCAGAAAAGCTCAACCCAAAGCAAGAGTTTAGAAGCTAAAAGAATTAACTATCCCAAGGACTGGGGACACCTATGATATCACTCATCTATTAGCCTTCATTAATCTCTTAGGTTCCAAATTGTGAGGGCTTCTGCTCCAAGCAGGCCTCTTCCTCCTAGTTTATACTCCTCCTACATAGATGTGAATTAGGGTGTGAACAAGTTTATTTTCCTTGGGTTAACTGAGACAAAATTTGAATTCCCCTTTAGTTTCCTAGTAAACTGTCCCTTAAAAAAGAAAATAAACATAAAGCCATAGAAATGGACACTTTAACAGAACCTAGATTTTTTTTTATCTTAACCCAAAGTCTTGCAACAGATTTTTTTTTTGGTTGATGCAGCTTACAATTATTCAAAACAGATTAAAGGAGGATACACTAACAAGAGGGAGAGCAGTTAGAAAGTTATGATAGAAATCGATGTGTGGGAAGACAAAGGTCTGAACTAGGGTAATTTATTATTGATGTTACTGAACCAAATGCCCAAGATAAGTCAACGGTCACTTAGTGAACTAGCATTTATTAAGTGCCTTCTACATACAGGCCCTGCACTAAATGCTGGAGATACAGTCGCAGTGATATGGCAGCCAAAAGAACTAGGTCAAGGCAATGAGCATTTGACTCAGCTGATGGTGTAGTGGATAGAGCACAGGGCCGGGAGTCAGGAAGATGCAAGTTAAAATCTAGCCTCACAAACAGGCTCTGCAACCCTGGGCATGTCATTTCTTCTCCAGCTTATTTTATAGATAAGAAAATTGAGGCAAACAGGGTCAAACCCAAGGTCATACCGCTAGTAAGTGTCTGAGGCTAGGTTTAAGCTCAGGTTTTCCTAACTCCAGGCCTGGTGTTCTATCCACTGTGCTACCTGCCTGCCCCACTTTTAGGTAGCTCTAATTGTTAGAAAGATTTTCCTTGCATGAAACCTAAATCTGTCTCTTGGTAATTTCCACTCATAGGTTCCAGTTCTGCCCTCTGGGGCCAAGCCATATAAATCCACTCTGTCTTCCTAGAGATAGTTCTTAAAACCCCTGAAAACAACTATGATTCAATGTACCTCCCCCACTCCACCAAGTTTTCACTTTTCCAGGTTAAAGCCTCTCGTTACTTTGAACCACTTGTCACATGACATGAACTCAAGGCCCTTTGCTGTCCCAGACAGTGGCCCTCATCTGGATGTTCTCCTACTCATCAGCATCCTTCCTAAGATGTGGTGCCAAGAACTAAACAGAGAACCCCATATGTGGTCTGACCGAAGCCAAATACAGTGGGACCATCAGCTCAGAAGCTGGAAAAGTGAGGCCCCACCTGAATCTTGCAATAACAGAAGCAAGACAGGAAAGAACAGCAGGAGATGTTGGGGCATCCCTTGGGTTTAAGGTGTCTTGGCAACCTAACAGGGAGGTGGTATCCCCAGGAGAACAGCCCCAACCAACAAGGGACCCCTCTCTAGGATACTAATGAGGTCACTGCTGGAAACCTAGGCAACAATTATGGAAAACAAAATGGAAGACTCCCTTTGCCCCATGCCTTGGCAGAGCCCTGCTGACATCTTGATTACAGGGCATGGCTCCTTTTCCTATGGAGCCAGTTGGTGAGGGTGGGGGTGGGGGGGAAGAAGAAGCCCCTTCTGCCAGGAAACAGAAAGCAAAGAGTGAATGCTTCCCCAGATGACATCCCCTGTCTAAGCACAGGCTTCGGGGAGCATGGGCTCCCCTGGGGGCCAGTTTCCACAGCAATTTGCACCTGGCCTGCTCATCATTGCCTTAAATGAGCTCATAAATAAGGTTTTAGTTGGCATGAATATAAAGATCATGGAATTTAGCCCTGGAAGGGACTTTAAAGATCTTCCATTCTGGGCCTGTCATCTTACAAATAAGGAAAGTGAGGCCCAGAGAGAGGACCTGGTCACAAAACCGTTAGTGGCAGAGTTCAGACTCTCCACACTGCTCCTCTGGATCCCCTGTGGGGTCAAATATGAAAGCTTATGTTTGAGATTCAAAGTTCAAAGCCATAACATGGCTACTGCCCACCACTAACCTTTCCAGTCTCCTTACATCTTATACCTCTACCAAGTCTGTTTTCCCAAGCAGAATCTCCAAGCCCAAGTAAGAGCATCACTCCCTCTGTTCCCAATCTCCTCTGGACTCTGAGGACTGGCCCTGAGGTTATCATATTACACAGTTAGTAAGGAGAGGCATCATGGTGGACTGTACAAGCAGCCAGCCTAGGAGACAAGGTGACCTGACTTCAAGCCTCACCTCTAGTGCCTGTGGTCTGAGTGACCTCAGCCAACTCACTTAATCCCTCAGTGCCCTTGGCAGCTCTCTAGGACCATAAGTCAGTTAGTCGATAAGTGTTTCTTTAGCAGCTGTGTGCCAGGCACAGTGCTAAGTGCTGGGAGTACAACAAAAAGTCATAGACAGAACCTACCAATGAGGAGTTCACAATATAATGGGGGAGACACAACATGCAAACAAGCTTGTATATACAGGATGCATAGTGAGTAATCAACCTGGGAAGGCACGGGAATTAATGGAGATCTGGAAAAGGCTTTCAATAGAGAGTGGGATTTAAGCTGGAATCTGAAGGAATCCGGGAAAGTCATGAAATAGAGATGAGGGAGAGATTTCCTGGTATGGTGGATGGCCAATGAACATGGCCAGAGTGGGGAGAGATATGAGAGGGGTGTAGGGGGAAGAATATAGCAAATATTTATTACATGACTATCTTGTACAGAGTGCTGGGAAGGCATAAAGTTTAGATAAGATGGGACTATCTAAATAAGGAAGCAGAATAGAGAAATAAAGAAAAGATCTTTGACAAAGGCCAAGTGGGAAATTGTCCCACTCAGGGCAGAATGGTCCAGAGCAGAGTTGTCCACAGTCACAATCCAAACAGCCCTACCTTTTGCAACTGAAAACTCGTAAGCTCTAATGGAAGTTCAAGTGTCCCTGGAAAATTTCCCCCAGAAGTAACAAGCTTTATCAATATGTTGTCATCAAGGACCCCTCAACCACTGAATAAGCCATGAAGGGTGATTTAATTGTAATTTCTTAAAGAAGGCAAGTCCAATATGCCCCAGATCAAGGACTGGGTTTTGAGGAAGGAGGTAGGAAGGAGAGGAAAAACAATACTAATTAACTGAAAAAAAAATTTTAATTAAACAAAGGACATATATATATATACATATATATATACATGCATAAACATTGATTTAGTCAACACGATAATCCTACAAGATTGAGAAGAGGTAGTCTACCATTGTAGGTCTTTGGTTCTGAGAGCTAGAATCATCAAATTTATGTATATCTTATACCAAGGGTTCTTAACCTGGGCTAAAATATTTTGATAACTTTATTTTTATATAATTGCCTTCCTCTGTAATTGTACATATTTTTATGCATTTTATACATTTATAAACATTCTCCTGCCAAAGATCCATGATACAAAGAATCTTTGACATAGAATGTGTTCTATATTAATCAATAGTTTTGAAGGAAGGAAGGGAGGAAGGTGAAGACAAGGGGAGGAGTAGAGGGGAAGGGAAGAAGGGAGAAGAAAGGAAGCAGGAGAGAGAGAGAGAGACACAGAGAGAGAGAGAGACAGAGACAGAGAGAGAGAGAGAGACAGACAGACAGACAGAGAGACAGAGACAGAGAGAGAGACAGAGAGAGAGAGACAGAGAGAGAGAGACAGAGAGAGAGAGACAGAGAGAGAGAGAGAGAGAGAGAGAGAGAGAGAGAGAGAAAAGGAGAGAAGAATAGACAAATGGGTTGGATTTTCATTTTGGGAGTAGAAAGATAACAATTAGTTGGACCATCCAATCAGTGCTGATCTTGAATCTGCAATAACTGAAGCCCAACCTTATTAACCTTTCTTCCTCAAAGTGAGGAATCAGGGTTGCTCTGTGCATGAACAATGGAAGAAGAGAAAGAGTTTGGAGTCAGAAGGCCTGAGTTTGAATCCTAGTTCTGTTACTACCTTGGGTAAGTCATTTCACTTCTCTAGTCTTTCACTTCCTCATCTATAAAATGATTAGATGGTCTTTGCTCGCCTTTCCTGCTCTAATATGATTCAGATGGCTATCTTAATTCACTCCATTTCACCCGTGCAAGGACAGCTATTTATAATGTGTAAATGATGTTGGTGTAGGGCAGCTAGGCATGAGTTCAAATCTGGCCTCAGACACTTACTAGTTGTGTGACCCTGGGCAAGTCACTTAACCCTATTTGACTCAGTTTTCTCATCTTTAAAATGAGCTGGAAAAGGACATGACAAACCAGGCCAGTATGTTCACCAAGAAAACCCCAAATGGGGTCACAAAGAATTGAACCTGACTGAAATGATGGAACAACAAATGGTGTTTGTGGAATTCCACCTACCTAAAACCTAAACAAATATTTTATTGACATTGAAATGCTCAGTCTTCTTTGCTGGTTTACTTTCTAAGGACACGTGTGTGTGTGTGTGTGTGTGTGTGTGTGTGTGTGTGTGTGTGTGTGTGTGTTTTCCTTAGGTTTCCTGGGGCCAGTGCCCTGAGTCAGAATCAGGTCTGGGATTCTGCAAAGAAAGAATCTGTTATTTGTCAACAGACAGTACCTGACTTTGGGTGCTTTTTCCAAGTCCCTAAGATGGGTCTTTGTGTAGAAAGAGAAGGAGAAGGAAGAAAAGAAGGAATAGAAGGAGGAGGGGGAGATGGAGAGGGAAAGGGAGGAGAAAGAAGGGGAGAGGGAAAAAGAGGAGGAGGAGGAGGAAGTAGGAGAGACCTATTACACCTTGGAGGTATTAAAAGAGTGATACAAGTTCCTGAACTCCTTCCTGCCCATTAACAATCTACCTCATCTGTCCTCTTCCGTTTCAGGGATTTTTCTACCCTTTTGGGTAGTAGAGGGACAAAGCCATCAGAGGGAGCTCCAAGAGACCTGAAGAATGGGCCAAAGGAGAAAAAAAAGGGAGCAAGAAGGGGAAGGACATTGGGAATCAATCAATGTATCACGAACATTTATTAAGTGCTTGCTATTTGCTGGGCCCTGGCTAAGGCACTTTCACATCCAAAAGATAGTCCCTGACCTCGAGAAATTTACATTCTACTAGAGAGACATAACAGCAAGAAACATTTACAAAGCACTTTAAGGCTTGAAAATCTTGTTATACACGTTATCTCAGTTGATTTTCACAAAAACACTGTGCTACCCCCATCTTACAGATGGAAAAACCTAGGCACTCTGAGGTTAAGTGGCTTGATCCAAGGTTACACAGCCAGTAAGTATCTGAGGCAGGATTCAAACTCAGGTCTTTTAGACTCCAAATCCAACACTATCAACATGTTTGCAGATAAGCAAATATAGCATACATAAAAAAAACAAATACAAAAGGCAGCTGGGGGAACAGTGGATAGAGCACCAGCCCTGGAGTCAAGAGGAACCAAGTTCAAATTTGACTTCAGACATTTACTAGCTGTGTTACCCTGGATAAGTCATTCAACCCCATTTCCTTAAAAAAAAAAAATGCTATGTACTGAGGTCTGTTTGCCTGGGGCAGAAAATCCATAAAATCCATGACCAGGATAATTTGGGCAAAGATTAAGAAGCCAGGAAAGTGAAGACTTTCTGAGGAAGGCAAAGTTCAGGGCAAATGCAATCTCCCCAGCACCCACTCTTTGATCCAGTGACATTGGCCTGGCTGTTCCATGAATAAGACCCTCCATCTCTTAGCTCTGGGCATTTTCTCTGACTGGCCATCATCCAAAGTCCTCTCCTCTGACTACTGACCTTCCTGGCTTCCTTTAAGTCCCAATTAAAACCCCACCTTCTACAGAAAGTTTTCCCCAACCCCTCTTAATTTCCATGCTGTCTTTTAATTATTTCCAATTTATCCTGCTTTGTAAATACCTGCTTGCATGTTCTCTCCCCATTAGATTGTAAGCTCCTTGAGGACAGAGACTGTCTTTTGCTTCTTTTTGTATCCCCAGCCCTTACTATGGTGCCTGGCATACAACGCACTTAGTAAATGTTGACTGATTGATGGAAATGGAAAGGGAGTTGGAAAAGAAAGATACTAATTAAAAAGATGGGCCACCTCTTAATCGAAAATAGATGAAAGTATAGGAGATGGTCCCTATCGCAGCAAGAATCCACAGCAGCACCTATCTGGAGATGACTTCATGAGGGTGATTATTCTGATGTGCAGTTTTATCGACAAACACCAACAGTCACCAATATTCACACAATTCTTACTTTTTCTGGCATGCTTTCCCCTCTGGGGGAGATTCACAGATAAAAAAAACTGGAAAGGTTGAAATCCGCCTTCTTCCCCATAGAGTGTCATTTGCTCGGCTGAGTTGGTGAATGGAAATTTCCGGGGCACCAATGTGATGATCTCATCTCTGGGATCTGGTGTATTTCCAGTGTCTGTACTCCGAACTGGTTTTTCACATTAAGTCTGAGAGGACGAACTCCCAGAGCTTGTACTTCTGAAGCTTGTATTACCATGGAAAGAGGACTGGATTTCTAGTCAGAAACCCTGGGTTCAACTCCCAGCCTCACAACTTACTAGCTCTAGTCGATTTCCCCTGAGCACCGGATCTAGTCAGGAAGACCTGAGTTCAAATCCAGACTCAGATACATCCTAGTTGTGTGACCCTGGACAAGTCACTTCACTTCCTCTTTGTCTTAATTTCCTCATTTGTAAAACCAGGATAATATTAACACCTACCTTACAGAATTGTTGTGAGGATCAACTGAGATAATAATTTTAGAGTGTATAGCATAGGGCCTGACACATAGTAAATGCTGTATCAGTTATCTTTTTATTAATATTATTTTATTATTAATTACATTAATATTAATTTATTTTAATATTATTATTTAATATTATTATATTATTAATTTATTATTTATTTTTCCCACCTGTAAAACACAGATAACCTCCCAGGTTATTGTGAGAATCTAATAAGTTAATACCTATGAAGTTCTCAGCAAACCTGAAAAAGTCTTATAAATGCTGCCATAGAAATGTGACATCAGGTCACATCTAGGTGACCTCAGGGAGAGAATGCTGGATTTGGACTCAGCAGGAACTAAATTTGAATTCCATCTCAGATATCACTCCCTGTATGACCCTGGGCAAGTAACCTGACCTCTCAGCGTCAGTTTTCTCATCTATAAAATGGGAGTAATAGCAGCTACTCAAAGGGTCAATGTATTATTAATCAAGTGAGATAATACATGGAAATCTTTTTGCAAACCCTCAAGCGCTGTATAAAGATTAGCTCCTATTATATTAAATGGAGGTCAATTGAAATGAGAAGCAAATGGATGGTACAGAGGATAGAGCATTAGGTTTGGAATCAGGAAGACATAAGTTCAAATCTAGCCTCAGACACTTACTAGCTGTGTGACCCTGGGCAAGTCACTTCACCCTGTTGGCTTCAACTTCCTCATCAGTAGACTAAGCCGGAGAGGGAAATGGCAACTACTCCAGGATCTCTGCCAAGAAAACCCCAAATGGGATCACGAAGAGTGAGACAGTTGAAACGAATGAACAACTAAGGTCACACAGGTTATAAGTAACAGAGCCAGGATTTTAACCCAGGCTGCCCAACTGTAAATACTTGGTTCTTTTCACTCACTCACTTAGCAGCAGTACTTGCTATGTCCAAGTAGCTGACTAGTTGTCCCGGCTTATTGGTCTGGATCATGGAGGAACAAACGCAAAGTCTAAGGCAATAATAGTAGTTGGAGTCAGCTGGGGCAGTGGGGTGGCTAGGAGTAATAACCTAACCCCTTTCCCCATCCAAGTTAGGCCCATTTTCCCCTTGAAATATATTGAAATTATCCTCAAGACTTGGTTGGCTCAGGGGACCAAGGTGCTGGCAGGCCTGAGGAGGATCTCTCTGACGCTTGTCTGGCAGAACATGATGGGCATCCCAGGCAAGGGAACTGAAGCTGAACCGATTCGAGGTGCCCTTAATGCCAGTCCTTGTTTAACATCCTTCCTTTGCTCTGACAAAGTAAATCTCCTCTAGTTAGCTGTGACTGGCCCATTTTGTTGCGACATTGAACCTAAACGGGGCATTTTCAGAGTCAGTCCCCGCCCAGGTAAGCCAGTCATTGAAACCACCTTAGGCCATGGAGCCATAGGCTTCTGTCCACAAGGCCAAGCAGAGTAGTGTCTAGGAAGTTGTCAGAATAGTCCTGAGAACTGGAGTTCAAGCCATGAACCTTCAGTCATAGCATAAGCTGGGTCATAGCACCCAGGAGAGGTCTATGGCAGTAGCTGCTGTGACAAGTGTCCAGCAGCTTTGGTTGTCTTTTAATGTGTAGCCATGCAGGGCCACTGGCCAAGCCCAGTCCTGCCTAACAATTACATCTAGATTTAAAGAGCTCTCATGGTCGCTGGCTGTTCATGTGCTCTGGCAACGTCACTTTCTCCAGATAAATAAGTATATCTGGAGGGGGGTTTGCACTCTGAGGGCCCACAACCTGGGCTCCTAACCCCCCTCCTTTTTCTTTGCTGCTGTCTTCCAAGAATCATCTAGGAGCCTTAGGAACCAGAAACAAGGGACTTGGGAACTAGGAACCAGGAAGTTAGGAGCTGGAACTAGGAATTTAGTAACTGGAGCTAGGAACTTAGGAACTGGGAACACAGAAACTAGGAACTGAAACTTAAGAACTAGGAACTGGAACTAAGAACCGGGAATTTAGGAACTGGAACTAGGAATTTAGGAACTGGAACTGGGAACTGAGGAACTGGGAATCTAGGGACTAGAAACTGGAATTTAGGAATTAGGATAGGACCTTAGGAACTAGGAAGTAGGAAATGGAACAAGGAACCAGGAATTTAGGAACCAGGAAGTTAGGAACTGGGACTAGGAACTTAGGAACTGGGAACTTAGGGACTAGAACTAGGAACAAAGGAACTTCGGAACTAGGAATTTAGGAACTAGAACTGGGAATTTAGGAACTGGAAGCTTAGGAACTAGGAACTGAAACAAGGAACTTAGGAATTAGAATCTTAGGAACTAGGAGCTGGAACCAGGAACTTAGGAACTGGGAGTTTAGGAACTAGGAACTGGAATTTAGGAGTTAGGAGCTAGAACTAGGAACTTAGGAGCTAGGAACCAGTAACTTAGGAACCAGGAAGTTAGGAACTGGGACTAGGAATTTAGGAACTAGGAAACTAGGAATTGGGAATTTAGGTACTGGAACTAGGAATTTAGGAACTGGAAGCTTAGGAACTAGGAACTAGGGACTGGAACTAGAAGCTTAGGAACTAGGAACTGGAACTAGGAACTAGGAATTTAGGAACTGGAACTAGGAACTAAGGAACTTGGGAATTAGAACTAGGAACTAGGAAACTAGGCATTTAGGAACTGGAACTAGGAACTAGGAACCAGGAACTTAGGAACCAGGAACTTAGGAACTGGAACTGGGAATTTAGGAACTAGGAACTTAGGAACCTAGGAACTAGGAGCCAGGAAATTAGGAACAGGAACTAGGAACTAGCAACTAGGAACTTAGGAACTGGAACTAGAAACTAGGAACTTAAGAACTAGCAACTTAGGAACTAGGAACCAGAAAGTTAGGAACCAGGAAGTTAGGAATTAGAATTAGGAATTTAGGAACTAGGAACTAGAAAACTAGGAATTTAGGAACTGGTAATTTAGGAACTAGGAACTGGAACTAGAAACTTAGGAACTAGAAACTAGGAACTAAGAACTTAGGAACTAGTCCTAGAGACCTTGAAAAGTATGTTGACTTTGATTATGAAATAAGTACTCTCCAGAATTCTCCTTAAGTGCCTTGTTTTTATCTTGAAACAGCAATTCCAAATATACTTCTACTTTATGCAATATATGTAATCCTGAAAAAGAATATATAAATCAAGTTTTTGTAAAGCAGCTAAGTGGAGCAGTGGATAGAGAGTTGGGCTTGGAGTCAGGAAAACCTGAAATCCAGTCTCAGACACTCAATACCTGGTTGACCCTGAGGATATTATTTAACCTCTGTGTGCCTCAGTTATCACATCTGTAAAATGGAAAAGATAATAGCATCTATGTCCTAGGACTGTAGTAAGGATCAAATGAGGTAATATTTGTAAAATAACACAGAGCCTGGCACATAGTAAGTACCATATAAATGTTATCTTTTTTTTTTTTTTTAGCTTTTTGGAGGGCTATTGGAGTTAAGTAACTTGCCCAAGTTCACACAGCTAGGTTTTTGTTTGTGTGTGCATTATGTGTCTGAGGCCAGATCCGAACTCAGGTCCTTCTGTCTCCAGGGCCGACGCTCTACTCACTGCACCACCTAGCCACCCCAATGTTATCTATTTTTGATAAAGTGAATCCTACTTTAAATGTGCTAGGCAAGCCTGCTATCTAAAGACTTTGTAGAAAGGTATCTTGAAAAGTAATTATACTTTGATGATATAAATTGTCACCCCTTAAACATCTGTTTTGTAAGTCTGGGCTTTCTCTCTTTTTTAACATTTTATTTAAAGTTTTGAGTTCCAAATTCTATCCTTCCCTTTCTCTCTCCCCTCCCTCCCTGTAATGGAAATGCAGATTTAAAGATCTTCCCTGCCCCTAGGCCCTTTGATTGGCTTAAGAGACTTTGAAAACCTTCCTTGATTTGAAAATATGCTCTGCCTCCTAATAGGCTGAATGTGGTCACATGGAGCCTGTGGTGGGAGGCTTGGTTTTCAGGAATGACCATACCTTGATACTTTGTGATTGGGCAGTGGATCAAAAGGGTGGTTACATTCTCTGAGCCCAGAGAAGGCTATATAAGCCCTGAGGAGAGGCTTTGCTTTGGGGCTCACTTTGAGAAGCGTTGTGTGATTTGACCAGATGAGACTCTGGGAAGCCGTTGTTGAGAGCCCCCCGGCTTTGAAAACCCAGATGTTGATTCTTCCCTCTCTGGTAACTGTGATTTGGTATTGATATAATGGTTGGACAGTTTGGAAGCCTGTCTGTTTGATCTGTAAGTTCTGTAACTGAAGTTTGGGGTGCTGACCTTCTCCCCCTGAACTAGGTAATGTGTGTTTGTTTGATTAAAGTAAGCTTGTTAACCCATTTTGAGTTGCTTTCCTTTTGAAAAGCAGATCTAAGAACCTATATTGGCAGCTACCCTGGGGATGTTGGGGTGCTTGCTGCTACACCCCCCTCTCAGAGATGGTAAGCAATCAGATATAGGTTATACATTTGCAATTATGTGAAACACTTCCATATTTTGTACAAGAAGACTTGAATAAAACAAAAATAATGAAAGAAATAAAGTGAAAAGTGGCATGCTTTAATGTGTTGTATTGAATACATTGTATTCAATCAATGTCAGTTCTTTCTCTGGAGGCGGATAGCATTGGTCCTTTGGGATGGTCCTGGATCATTTTATTGCAGAGTATAGCTAAGTCATCCACAGTTCTTCATCAAAGAATATTATTATTACTGTGTACAACATTCTCCTGTTCTATTCACCTCATTATGCATTAGTTCATGTAAGTCTTTTCAGGTTTTTCTGAAATCACTCTGCTTGTCATTTCTTATAGCACAATAATATTCCATCACAATCATTTATCACAGCTTGTTGATCCCTCCCCAATTGATGTGGGTTTTCTCTTTAAAAAGCAGTACTTGTTTTCCTGCTTTTGTAAAGCTTACATCCTGAAATATATACAGGGTACAACAAAAACTCTTAAAGCTCACACAAACAAGACTAAATACACTCGATATAAGGGTCCTTACTTAACCTTCTTGGGAGCCATGGACTGCTTTCCCAGTCTGGTAAAGCCTATAAGCTCTCTCTCTCAGGACTATTTTTTTTCATTGATAAATTAAAATATATAAGATTACAAAGGGAATCAATCCTATTGAAACACAGTTATCAAAATAATAACAATAAAAAGTCCTCAGATCCCAGGTTAAGAGCCCTTGCTTTACTAGAACCTCACTCTAATACTACAGAGCAGATTCAGTAGAAGGTGGATCCATCTTGAACCTCTATCCAAAGGGGTTGCTTAATGGAATAATAAAAGGACCTCATTAAAAAGTGTTTTCACTTACAATGAGCTCCCTAGCTTGGCCCTGGGGATAAAATTATTACAGACTCCAAGGTATTAATGTTATGTATAAGACAAGTGATTATTCTATTTGACTCAATTCAATTCATATTTCACAAAGTCACAGAATGTTAGAGTCAGATGAGACCTTGGAAATCATCAACTCCTTCATTTTTCACATGAGGAAACTGAGGCCCAGTGTGTGACCAACCTGGGATTCCAATCTCTTGGTTTCCTAATCTAGAGCTCTATGTACTATACACTCATATGTAGAGCACCTATTAGATGCTTAACCTCAGGCTTCTCCTATAGAAGACACAAGGAAGATTCATTCTTTAAAATAATATTGCTATCTTTTTATATCACTTTTATTTCCCAATAAATTCCTCCTCATTCTCTCACCCAGAGAACCACCCCTTATGACAAAGAATGAAAAAGAAAAACACAAAACAATTGAAGATGAATGTTGCCAAAATGTAAGGAACAAATTGGTCCCAAAAGAAATGTGAACCTGTAACATTGCATATAACATTAGATTCTTTCAATGCACTGATACATTTTACTGATTTTTCTTTTATTTTTAATTCTTTTTTTTTATAAGGGATTACTTTCTAGGAGAAGGAAGAGAAGAGACACAGGATTAAATCTAGGCTATATAAAAACAACATATATCAATAAAAATCTATTTTAAGAAGGACTAAAAACATGTCCAATAAAACTAACCAATACTTCAATAGCCTATATAGTGTTCTGCATCCTTAGTTCCCTACCTAAGCAAAGAAGGAAGGGAAGTACATCATTCTATCTCCTCTTCCAGAGCATTATAATTATATGACATTGAGTTTTTATTATTCACATTGTTATAGTCATTGCATATATTGTTTTCCTGGTTCTGCTTATTTCACTTTGCATCAATTCATATAAGTCTTCCCATGTTTCTCTAAAATCTGAAGATTTATTCATGTCTATGTACCCTGATTTTTAACTCCAGTGTCTAACACATGTAAATCATACACACACACACACACACACACACACACACACACACACGTTCAAAATCTTAGATAGATTGATAAAAGGTGAAATATAGTTGATAATGATATAGATAATATAAACATAGATTTATACATTTTAAGAGCTAAATTCTGTGGTTAAGTGCCATAGAAATTCAACAGAGTGATGATTATTGGTAGCAAATATTAAAGGAAGGATCAAAGGAAATAGACCTAGAAGGGACTTTAGAGATCTTTCCCTGAGGTTCTAACCTGGGGTCTACAAACTTGGGTTTTTTTTTAATATTTTGATAATTGTATTTCAATCCAACCGACTTCCTTTGCAATCCTATGCATTTTATTTTATATATTTAAAAACATTATTCTGAAAAGGGCTTCATAGGCTTTACCAGTCAATCAAAGGTATCCATGACCAAAAATAGGTTAAAAACCCTGTTCTAATCCAACCTCCCATTTTTTTTTACAGAAAAAGAAATTGAGGCACAAAGAATATGCTCACAAATGTCACAAATGATAAACTTGAGATTTAAACCCAAGGTATCTGATTCCAAATCCAATTTTTCCCCCACTGTACCATAGCTATATATTAGGTGAATAATGGTTGGAAAGGCAGTTAAGAAGTTGGAGTGAGTGATTTTCTTTCCAATCCAAAATCCTAAGATCCTGATGAAAGCATTTCAGGTAGAGAATATGGAAAATGTTGGTCAAGTTAGCAAGAAAGCTTCTTCAAGGAGCAGAAAGTGTATTTTGGGGAACAGTGGTCAATGAGGCTGATGATGATGGGAGTATTAGAGCCAGGATGAAGAGTCTTGAATTTGATCTGATAGGAAATAGGAAGTGACTATGGCATCTTAAGCAGGAGAGTAACAAGATAAAAGTGTTATTTTAGGAAGACTGGCATGGTACCACTGTGCCAGCCATACTGAAGGGACACAGAGCTGGTGAATATATACTTAAAACATGGTTTCTCCTGGAGGAATTGCATTTTCACTAGGACCAGTGCCTTAAGCTAGAGCAGAGCTTCTTAACCTGGCATCTGCAAATGGTTTTTTTTACAATTGTTATTTTGATGAATTATAATTGGTTTATTTTATAATCTATGTAGGTTTTTATATATTTTATGTAAATTTTTTTCTGAGAAAATCTTCACCAGATTGCACAAGGGATCCATGGCCCCCAAAAAGGTTAAGAACCCTGGGGCTAGAAATATAATGCTCTGAAGTAAAACTTGTAGACAATAGCCTTGCAATTGGTCCAGGATTTAGTGGCTAGGGATGAGAAAGGTGAGGGTGTCAGTGGCTTTTCCCCCCCTTATTATCTCACCACAGAAGTTGCTACCTTCTATATCTATTTGGTGTTGTTCACTCATGTCTGACTTTTCATGACAATTTGGGGTTTTCTTGCCCAAGATACTGGAGAGGTATCCCATTTCCTTCTCCAGATGATTTTACAGATGAGGAAACTGAGGCAAACAGGGTTAAGTGACTTGCCCAGGGTTACACAACTAGTAAGTGTCTGAGGCCAGATTTGAACTCAAGAAGATGAGTCTCCCTGACTCCAGGCCTGGCACTCTATTACTGTGCCTACTAGCTGCCCTGTATTTATATCTAACACCAAATCTGACCCTAGCCCCAGATACTTTCTGGTTATCCATGGAGTGACTGTCATGTGGTTAACTTTAGATAAGTACTTCTGTTCTTAAAATGCACCTTCAGGGCTGGTTCTAACCCAGAATGGGCCCAGACTTTGGAGACAGAGTTCAGGTGCGTGTGACATTTTGTGACAAGTGAGCCTTGGTAGCCCCTCTCAGGCTCAGTGGAGAAGTATTCTTCCCAGGAAAGGTGTAATTTTGACTCTCAGTCTTCTTCCACAGCCCTCCCATCCCTACCTGAGGCTGCGAAGTGTCTGACCAAAGGTTCACATACTTTTAACCAAACACTTGGAGAAAGTTTCCCTGGAGAAATCAAGGAGGGTTTTCCCCTGGGAGCCACTCCCCTGACCAGCCTCCTCCCGTTCCCTGCTCCAGTCCCTGTGGGCTTATTGCTAGGCAACCAACTAAAGCTGCCTTTGGCAAACCCATCTTGATTGATTCCAGTGTCTGAGGCAACACCCCCTTCCACCTCACACCTCCAGTGATCCCTTCTCTCCTGGGCTCCCCATCTTACTGTTAGTTCCTAGCATGCCATTTCTTCCAACCCCCTCAAGGAAAAGATTATTTTGCTTCCAAATTGGAAGAAGGTTGGGTGTGGCAAAGGAAAGAAAGTCGCCCATTCAGGGCTGACCATTGCAAACTGGTTGCAATTTGCTTCCTCACTCATTGCTTTTTCCAAACTTGTTGGACACCCTCACCCCAGTGGTTCCCCTTCTGAATGGGTTGAAGGAACTTGGGAAATTTAGCCTGAAGAAGAGGTGATTTAGAAGAAATCGGCCTCTGCTTTCAAGCATTTAAAAGATTGTCAAGTGGAGAAAGGTATTAGATTTGTTAGGCCTATCCCCAGAGGGAAGGTTTCAGAACAGTATTGGGTAATATGTAACAAAAAAACAAACAAAAAACCAAAAAACCACCCAACCATCCCTAATGATTCAAGCTGCCCCAAAATGGAATGAGTTGCTTCAAAAAGTAGTGAATTCCTTGCCCCTGAAGATCTCAAAGTGGAGACAGGATGAGCAAATGTCAGACACCTGGTGTAGAAAAGATTCTTGCCTTCAAACACTACTTAGCATAGAGCTTTTGTGGCTTTTTCTAACTCCAAGATTCTAGGGGTCAGTGACTATGTCCACATTCATCCCTATCAAGAGGAAACCTAAGAAAACTCATTCACACTTAGGTACAAGTAACTGATAAGTTTTAAAGTGTTACCTCTCCCAGAATGAGGTGTGTTTTTTAACAGAAGTCACGTTGTTTGGCTTATGGCCAAGGAATGATGTTCTAAGGATGTGCTTTCACGTATCTCAAAGCTGGATGGCAGGAGGGCAGTTTTGGAGGGTCAGAAGAATTTTCTGACACTTGTGACATTACACAATGGATACGACCTCTTTTAACCCTAAATCAAGTACAAGGAGCAGCTAGGCAGCACAGCTGATAGAGTGGCAAGCCTGAAGTCAGGAACACCTGAGTTTCCTAAGTTCAAATCCAGCCTCACACACTTACTGGCTGTGTGACCCTGAGCAAGTCACTTAACTCTGTTGGTCTCAGTTTCCTCATCTATAAAATGAACTGGAGAAGTAAATGGCAAATCACTCTAGTATCTCTGCCAAGAAAATGCCAAATAGGGTCACGAAGAGTCAGATATGAAACAAATGAACAACAATAGACTGATAAAGCTTTTATCTCATTAGGTGGAAAAAGTTACCTGGGCAGGAGCCAACTTCAAATATTAACCTCCAGAATTTAATGGAAAGAGAACCAGTTCTGGAATTCAGGGCGGCTAGGTGGTGCAGTGAATAGAACACCAGCCCTGGAGTCAGGATGTGAGTTCAAATTTGGCCTCAGATACCTAACACTTACTAGCCATGTGACCTTGGGCAAGTCACTTAACCCCAATTGCCCTACCTTTCCCCTCCAAAAAGAAGGAAAAAAAGGACCAAGCAGACCAAAGCCCCCATGGCATGTCCATCCATCTGAAATTTTAGCACAGGGATCATTACCACCCTTTTAAATCTGAGGGTCTATTTTTAGGCCAAACAATGGTCGTGGGAGCTACTAGTGGGCCTAAACCAGAGGTGGAGATACTAGGAGAAAAAGGGAAAGGAAAAAATATGAAGAAAAAATGCAAAGAGTGGAGAATGCTAGTGGATCATAGGACCACAGATTTGAAGCTGAAGGGGTCCCTGGCACTGTTCTTTCCCCGTTTTCCTCTTACCTGTCCACCGACCCCTCAGTCTCCTTTGGTGCGTCTTCACCCAGGTCACATCCACTAAATGTGAGTGTTCCCCAAGAATCTGTCCTGGACCCTCTTCTCTTATCCTTCTAGACTTTTACATTTGGTAAGTTCATAAGGGCATGTGGATCAATTGTCATCGATCGTGGCACAATTCTCAGAACTATTTATCCAGCCCTCACCTCTCTCCTGCTCTCCAGTCTCACATCTCCAACTGCCTACTTTTTTTTGAGGAGGGTAAGGAAGGCAATTAGGGTTAAGTGACTTGCCCAAGGTCACACAGCTAGTAAATGTTAAGTGTCTGAGGTCGGATTTGAACTCAGGTTCTCCTGATTCCAGGGCTGCCCCTCCAAGTGCCTATTTTACATCTCACACTCGATGGCCCATAAATATTTGAACCTCATCATGTCAAAACCAAAACGGTATCTTTCCCACAAAACCCTCCCTTCTTCCTAACTCTCCTATTGTTATTGAGGGTATGTCAAAACCTGGGTGTCATTGTGGATCCCACTCTCCACACTGCCAAGTCCTGTCCACTCTACCTTCTTTGCTATGCCCCTAACACTTAGCACAGAACTTTTTTTGCTGCTTTTGAGTCATTTTTTCAGTCCTATCCGACTCTGTATGACTCCATTTGAGGTTTTCTTGTCAAAGATACTGGAATTATTTGCCATTTCCTTCTCTAGTTCATTTTATAGGTGAGGAAACTGAGGCCAATAGAGTTAAATGACTTGCCCAGGGACACACAGTCTGAGGTCAAATTCAAACTCAGAAAGGTAAGTTTTTCTGACTCCTGGTCTGGCACTCTGTGCAGAACAGTGCCATTCGGTGGTCCTGCCTGACACATAGTAGGCACTTAAATGTTGACTTAAAAGATGTCTAATCCATCCTCCTCATTTTGCAAACAAGGAAACTGAGGTCCAGGGTAATTGGATGGTTTGCCCAAGGTCCTGCAGATAGAAAAGGCAAACATTCAGGCCCAAGGTCCTTTTATTCTAAATCCAGAGCCCTGTTGGTGGGTTTAGATGCCTCAGAAAACACCCATGTTATCCCCCTCAATTCCAATCTCTGTTTCAGTGAGAACAGTTTTAGAACTATCTTCATCTTCCCATCTGAAAAGGTTAGACTAGTTCATCTCTGCCTTCTAACACTAAAGTTTTGTGATCCTAAATTCACAATTCACCACTAATCTACCAGAAAATCCCCAAACCTTTCCTTTCAGACCAGGAGGGGGAACCTTGCCTTTTGGAGGATACTAGCAAAGTAGCCACCCAATCCACTCTCCCAATACCTAAGACCAGATAGTAGCCTGACTTTCTTATTCAAGTCGGTGGCCATGCTGGGGGAAACAGAAAGCAAGTTACAATACCTGAGGAACAGATGGGTTGCTTGATCAACAAACCAATATTGCATCACTCTCTCAGTGGAAAGCCTCCTCCACGCCTCAAATGAAAAACACACATAGCCTTAGCACTAATGAACCTGCCAGAACTTCACAGGCAGATTTGTATACTCACCTCACCAGGAACAGCCCTTCAAATGCCTGATGTCTATTTGAAGGGTCAGGGAAGTTCTCAATGCCCTCTGTCAAACTGAGAGCTCTGGCAATCATTAAAAAACGGAATTTGTCCCTTAAAAGATCCTGTCCTTTCCTGTTAATTACTCTGAGCTTTGCAATTTTTTTGACAAACCTGCCGCTTTCTGCAGCCCTATGCCCAGCGCTGCAAATGTAAAACTGTAAATTGCAAAATTGTGCAAACAGCACCAGCATCATTTGCATAAAAATTGGTTGCAAAGAGCAATTAGCACTTCATTAATAATCAATGAAGTGCCAATTTACACATTGCCCAAAAGCAAATTGTAAATTCAATTTGGTCTATAATTGAGAATTTGATGCCACACAAATACTGACCCTGCACAAGTGACCCAGGCTGGGGCATGAGGGAACCCCATCTCCTGTGACCTTAGGAACTCTGTGCAGGGACCCAGAAGCCCACTGAGGCTCCCACAGTTTGAGGTGGCCACAAAGCTGTCAAGCTGCCTGAATGCCAACGCTCGTGTCACTTGCAAAAATGTTCTCTATCCAGAAAGAAACATAAACAAACTGCCAACGAATCACCCCATCGTCATCTCCTCGCCGTCCCATACCCCTGCCATGCTCATTTTCACATCTGTGTCCCTGCTCACACCATTCCCACATTAGATGTCCTGTTCGCATCCTCTGCCACGATCCAAATCCTCTCCATCCTTCAAGGCCTACCTGAGTCCACCTTCATCCTGAAGACCTCTCTACTCCTCCAGGCCACATTAATCTCCCCATTCTCTTAACTTCCGTAAGATTTAACATTTATACCATGCAGTTTATAGTGAAGAAAGCGTTTTGTGAACCTTAAAGTATTATTTAAATATATCGTCTTCTAATTGTAATGTCTAATATGTCTTATTATGGAATGACTTGTGTGGTAGCAGAATACTAGAAATAAAGCAGCAGTCCATAGACTGGGGAATGGCCAAATAAAATGTGGTACTTGAATACAGTGGAATATTATTATATTATGTTTGGTTGTTTCCGTTGGGTCTGACTCTTTGTGATCCCATTTGGGGTTTTATTGGCAAAGACAATAGAGTGGTCTGTCATTTCTTTCTCCAGCTCATTTTACAGATGAAGAAACTGAGGCAAATAGGGTTAAGTGTCTTCCCCAGGGTCACACGCCTAGTAAGTGTCTGAGATTGGATTCAAACTCATGAAGATGAGTCTTCCTGATTGCAATGCTCTCTATCTACAGCAACTATATGTCTCATCAGCTAGAATACAAGCTTCTTGAAAGGAGGGACCATGTCCCCTATCCATTCCTTTAACAAAATTGACTGAACACATATTATGATTAAGGTACCATACTATTCCATTTGCAGAATGCAAAATCCTGCCTAGCATAGTCATTCCTTCACAGAGAGAAGTTCCTAGGATGTCTGAAGTCAGATAACTAACCCCCTAACATAGAGAACTTGAGAGATGATGGTCACAAGGAGCAGAATGAAAAGTATATTTTTTAGATATGGTCAATGAGGCAATTTGATTTGCTTGACTATGCGTATTTGTTACAAAGCTTCTGTTTTTCCTTTTCTTTTTCCAATTGGGGGAGGAAGGAGATATAATAGATTTCCTTGTTAATTGAAAAAATTAAGCTTAATTGTTTTTAAAAAATCAAATGGATGGAACAATCCCTAATAAGCAAATAAATAAATTATAAGCTGCTTGGGGGCAAAGATAATGTCTTATATATTTTTTGAAAGACAGTAAGCTATGGTAAAAAGAATACTGTTGAAGCCTCTATTTCTTCATTTGCTAAATAAGTCAGGTAACCTTTAAGATTCCCTTTCAGCTCTAAAATCTTATGATCTCTTTGAATAATCCACATTTCCAAAAAAAAAACAAAACTGGTCTAGTGGTAATAATAACAAAATTTGGGGGGGGGGAAGGAAAAGGGGCCAGATTTGTGATGCCATCAGCGTAGAGAGCTCCCTGTCTATCAGTAAAGAGGGGCAACTATTACAAATTATCATTTTAGAGTTTGCTGGGTTATTAAGGTGTTATGTGACCCGACCAGAGTCACACAGACAATATGTGTCAGATTGGCTTTCAACCCAGCCCTTCCTGACTCTGAGGCTGATTCTCTATCCCATATTTAAATAGTACTTTAGGGTTCACAAAACACTTGAGGCCCAGAGACCCTCAGTTTCTTTCAAGGTCAAATATTCTATGAATCCATAAATTGTAATAGATGTTTATATCTGGCCTATTAAGGTAGATCCTGATGTGCAGTGAAGTAAGCTTTGTCCTCTTCAACACAGAAGTCTTCTGTGTTCATATCCAAAGGCAACCCTATACTCTCCAGATGGATTTAGGGCTCACCATGAGAAAGAGGAAAGAGATGTCTGCTCTTTGGTGGACTGGGTAGAGTTTGATTTCTTCCTTCTTTCCTTCCTCCTTCCCTCCCTCCCTCTCTCTTTCCTTTTTTCTTCTTTCCTTTCTTCATTCCTCCCTCCCTCTCTGTTCTTTCTCTTTCTTTCTTTTCTTTCTTTTTCTTCCTTTCTCCTTCCTTCTTTCCTCTTTTTTCCTTCCTCCTCTCTCCCTCTCCTTTCTTCCTTTTCTTTATTTCTTCCTTTTTTCCTCTCTTTCTTCATTCCTCCCTCCCTCTCTTTCCTTTCTATCTTTTTCTTTTTTCTTCTTTCCTCCTCCCCTTTCCCCCTTTTTATCCTTCCTCCTCTCTCCCTCTCTTTCCTTTCTATCTTTTTCTTTCTTTTTTCTTCTTTCCTCCTCCCCTTTCCCCCTTTTTATCCTTCCTCCTCTCTCCCTCTCCTTCCTTTATTTCCTTTCTTCCTTCTTTCCTCCCTCTCATCTTTCTTTCCCTCCTTCTTTTCTCTCTATTCCAATGACCAGTAGCTTTAGAGGACAGGGACTGTCACCTTTCTTTTCTTCTTTCCATATATTTCTTCATATTCCCCACAATGCCTAAGACAAGGACCTGCACTGAATATCCATTCAATGACTCAGTCCAGTCAACATAAAAAACCCTCTCTGCCTTTCTCCTGAACTGGATGGTCCTCAAATAGGAGCCTGCTTCCAGAGAGCAACTTGCTTGACAAACTGAATATTGAGTGAATATTGAGTGGTGTTCCATATAAAAAAGGGGGCAAGATTCTCACCTACTGGGAGGTTCTCCCCTGTAGAGTGTAAAGTACAGAGAGCATCCGAAGATGGGTAGCAAGGATCTGCAAAACATGTTATATGGTCACTGGTTGAAGGAAATGGAAATGTTTAACCTAGAGAAGGAAAGATTTGCTAGCACTGGGTGAGGGACGGGAGTGGGGAGGAATTAAGAAGACAATACAACCACAAAGAAGATTTGAGAGCTCTTTGATAGCTACTACTTATAAGGAAACAGCTAGGTAGCTCAGTGGATAGAGTGCTGGGCCTTGAGTCAGGAAGACCTGAGCTCAAATCTGACCTTAGATTTACTAGCTATGTGACTCTGGACAAGTCACTCAACCTCTGTTTGCCTTAATTCCCTGGAGAAGGAAATGACAAACCACTCCAAGTATCTTTGCCAAGAAAACCCCATTGGATAGTGTTGGTGCATTATGGTCCATAGGGTCAGGAAAAGTTGGACATGACTGAACACTAACAACCATTTATTTAGCATTTTGAGGTTTATAAGACGCCTTACATATAGTATCTTGTCTGACCATCACAGCAACCACGTGAGACAGATGCTATTACTCTTCCTATTTTAGAGAAGAGGAAACTCGGGCTGAAAAAGGTTAGATGAGTTGCTGAAGGTCAAAGGGTGTGTGAGGCAGGATTCAAACTCGAGTCTTCCTGACGACAGAGCCAGCCCGCCATGCTCTTTGCCATCAGCTCTTCAAATATCAAAAGACTCATATAAAAGAGCAGGAGAGTTATTCTGAATAGCTCAAGGAGACGGGACAAGGACCAGCAGGAAGGTGTTTAAGGATAATTGCTTTCAGTTAATTATAAGGAAGAGCATTCTAATGAGTAGGGATATCACTGGAAGTCTTCATGCAGATGGTGGACAGCCATCTATTTCTTTTCTTTTCTTTTTTTTTTTTTGGAGGGCAATTGGGGTTAAGTAACTTGTCCAAGGTCACACGGCTAGGTTTTTTGTTTTTTCGTTTTCGGTGTGCGTTAAGTGTCTGAGGCCGGATCCGAACTCAGGTCCTTCTGACTCCGGGGCCGACACTCTACTCACTGCGCCACCTAGCTGCCCCCATCTATTTCTGTACAGGTAGGAAGTTAGGCCAGACAACCAGCCTCTCACAGTGTCGAGATTCTAGGATTCTTAAGTTTAAAAAAAAATCTACAGTAATATCGTAGAATGATCTTGACTTTAGGAAAAATCCCTTACCAGCATGCTGGAAGAAAGAGGGAGGAAGGATTTTCTACCACAGGTTTCAGAGTCAGACAGTCATAAAATAAACACAGACTCTAAGTACTTAAGGCTTAAAATAAAATCAGATAGTGGGTCTAATGGAGATCAAGCAGTTACTTTAAAATAAATCAACAACCAACTGCTTCTGTTTTCTTTCCCTCTTCCTTTCTTCCTTCCTTTCTTTTTTGCTGTTTTTGTCTTTGTTTTTCTGTCTTTGTCTATCTCTTCTTTCCTCTCCTTGTTTTCTCTCTCTTTTTCTCCTTTCCTCCCTCTTTTCCTTCTTTCCTTTCTCCTCCCTCCCTCCATCCCTTTTTTCCTTCCTTCCTCTCTTCCTTCCCATATATGTCTCTGTCTTCCTCTCCCTCTCCCCCTTCCTTTCTCTCTCTCTCTCTCTCTCTCTTTGTCTCTCTCTCTCTCTGTCTCTCTCTGTCTCTGTCTCTGTCTCTGTCTCTCTGTCTCTGTCTCTCTCTCTCTCTGTCTCTCTCTCTCTGTCTCTGTCTCTCTCTGTCTCTCTCTCTCTGTCTCTATCTCTGTCTCTCTCTCTCCCTCCTTCCCTTCCTTTCTTTTGATTTTCATTAGTGGTGTGATTGGAAAGGAGGCCTTGATTTTGATTATAGGGGAGATCTTTGTAACATAGGGAGCTGGTAAGAAGTAAAAAGACAATGTCATTTATTCAAAGGAGACCTTCCTTAGAGATGCTAGAGGATGGAAAATAAACAATCAGGGTAGCCAAGGATGCCCTCATAAATGGTGGAGTTGGGACTCACACTGGACATTGACTTATGAGTAAGACTTGGAGTTATGGGGTAGGGAAAGGGGAAAGAGAGGGTAACACACCAAGGAAGAGAGAGGAAAGTCAGTGGTACATAGTCTAAAAATTTCAAGATGCCCTTTGGGGCAATGGTGAATGAATTTGGTTGAAGCAAAGGGTTCCTGTAAGAGGATAGTGGAGAATGGGTTGAAAAGATGGGTAGAATGTCTAAGCAAGGCCCTGGGGGTCCGAAAAGGAACTCCTAAGGAGATACATAGAATGCTGGGATTACACAGAAAGTGGAGGGTAGAAGGGCAAGCCTGGTGATCAGTTTTCATCTCAAGTGATGTTATTAGTAGGTGTAATTAGATCCCTGGCGTGGGCCATACAGGATTTCTCAGTTTCCACCCAGAACTCATCCCTGCTCCCATCTCCCCCGCCTGCGCAATCCACCTTCACCAAGAGATTGAATTTACAATGGACTCGAACACATTTAAATCCATTTATTGCAAAATTACTTTTCGATAATTACATCACCGTGCTGACTGTGTTGCATAATGAAATTAGCATGAGAGATATTAGAAAGAATATAAAATTATAAGAAATATTGAAATACTTCTTTTCCCGTCTGTCTCCATGAGGCCCCATAGCTTAACTGGAAAACGAGCATGCCTCTTGGATGGGATTTGAATGCATAAAGTGTAATTTTATAATGTCTTTTGTATAAATTAATTATAATGGTTATTGCTGCTTTATATTATTAGATTGAAATTTGCCTTCACTCTAGCACATTAAGAGAGAATGGCGTCCATCTTGTGCAGCAGAGTTTTCCTTGGAAGTCTGGTGAGGGGTACAGAATCCTAACATGTCAGAGCCCCCACCTTCTACAGACAAGGAAACTGAGGCCCAGAGAGATGTGATTTACCTAAAGATGTTTAATAAGTAGAGAAACCAGGACTAGAATGAACATTTCCTGCCTCTCAGGGCCAGGTCTGTTTTCAAGGCCCAACCTTCCCTAAGCCACCAAGGTCACTAGTAAGTCACAAAATGGCTGCCAAAGGAGATCTTGATGGTCATTTTCAACACCAGCTCTTAGCAATGGGAAAGACAGAAATCAGTCAGCTGTAAAGGAAGGTTAGAGGAATTAGCTATTATGTGACTACCTACACATTCTTCAGTGAAAAATGGCAAATTATTAGTCTGAGGACAAGGAAAGTTTCTTGAAGTCTTTCAAGTTTCATCATGGGGGAAAGAACAAAATAAAACATGGGGGACTGAGGTTAGACATATGGAAGAACATCTAATTCATGAGATTGATTAAACACCAGAATAATTGCCCAAGGAAGACAAAGGAATTTCTTTCCTTGAAAGTTAGAAACTAGGATTAATTATCATGAGTTTGGATTGGTTTCGTTGTGGGTTCTACCCGAATATAAGGGCATGGACTAGAGAGCCTCTCATGTTCTCTTCCCTGAACCCTTGGGTTCACTGATTCTAAGGACAACAACCAATTGACCCACGAGGCCTATGGCTCAGGAAGCAGGAAGCTTAGTCCTACAAAAAGAGGCCTAAGGCTGAGTAATTTCAGGTAAATTCAAAAAGACCCTGAGTCCTAGGTCTCCGAGGCCACTGCTCCAATAAATAATCATGATGCTTTGCAAACAAAGTGCTGGAGATTAATGACACTACCCCCACCTTGGGATGGGGCAGGATGTTCTGAGGGGCATAGTTCTCAGGCCTGACTTCACGGTTTCAAGGACACAGCTTCCGCCCTCCTCCCCCGCCTCCCCACCCCCACCAAATGCCTCCTCTCTCCCTCCAATTCTAGTTTTCCCCACTCTGGGAGTCTGCCTAAGTGTTCTTTGCCTTCAATCTTTCCTATTACCTGTCCTACCCCAATTTTGTTTCCTGAGACCCAGAAATACCTATAGGAAAAATGGGGTGCAGATAGAGGAGCCTGACAAAGAAGTGGCCTGAAAAGTAGCCAAGAGGCCCCAGAGACCACCTGCCCTGGTGCTTCTCAACCATCTGCTGAAGGTCTCTGCAATCACTGCAAGCAGATCATTATCATCCACCATGTTCCCATCATCCTTTGAGGAAGAGAAATCAGGCCTTAGATATGGCTTTTCCTCTTATCCAAATTCTCAGGCTTTCTCTTTTCACGTTCATGTCTTCACTCTTATCTTGTCTCCCATATACAAATTCTCTCTCTCTCTCTCTCTCTCTCTCACTTTCTCTCACTTTTTCTCACTTTCTCTTTCTCTCTCTCTCTCTCTCTCTCTCTCCATACACACACACACACACACACACACGTGTGTGTGTATGTATATGTATAGCTAGGTCCCCATTAGTGCAAATAATGAATCCCCTGAAGTAGTCACATTATTCAAATTTGCCCTGTATATTTCCATTTGGATTGGAACCAATTACCATATTTTATATAATTATAACTTCCAATACTGTGAACTGAATAAATGTGACTACTTAGAGGGATTCATCACTTTCATTAATCGGGACTTAGCTTTATATGTATACAAGACCTATAAGAACCTATGTTTTTGTCATCATAAGACAATTCTAGTAATTATACTCTACATTCATGTTAGGTTGTTATACATGTAATCACATATACTTATATATATTTGTTGTTTTTCAGCATTTCAGTTATTTCTGACTCTTCATGACTCCATTTGGGGTTTTCCTGGCAAAGATACTACAATGGTGTGCCATTCCTTCTCCGGGTCATTTTACAGATGAGGAAACTGAGGCAAACAGGAACTTGCCCAGGGTCACCCAGCTAGTAAGTGTCTGAGGCCAGATTGGAACTCAAGAAGATGATTCTTTCTGACTCCAAGCCTAGCACTCTATCCATTGTGCTGCCTAAGTACCCCATATAATTATACATGTATTTATAAACACCATGTGCATATACACATCAGATGTGTATATATATGTATGTATTTATTATTACAACCATTAGTTGCTTCCATTTCTTTGGCAGCCAAATGAGAAAGTGTGGGTGACTAAAGTTGTTTTCAAAGACTGGTTGCAGCTAGGGGGCCCAGTAAATAGAGCCCTGGGACTAGAGTCAGGAAAACCTGAGTTCAAATCCATCTTCAGACATTTACTAGTTGTATGACCCTAGGCAAGTCACTTAACCCTGTTTGCTTCAGTTTCCTCCCTCCATCAATGAGGAATATAACCACTTCTTGTCTTTATAGATTTGTTGTGACAAAAAAACAAACAAAACAAAATAAAACCATTATCTGATGACCAGGCTCTGAACAAGGATCATTGCCCAGCATAGCCTGGATGATCTGTAAATGGCAGGCACACAGGCCCTTCGTTGTAGGCCTCATAATCAAAGACCTTCTATATTAGCAGCACCTGACAGACCTTGCACTCTGCTAAAGTAGGGAGAGGGATCAGAACTGACCTGTAATTTCAAAGGTATAGGTAGCTCCATAGTGAGGAAAATCCCTCTACTCAGATAAGTTGATACCTTCTTTGCAACTTATTGTCCTAAAGTTGTATAGGGCAGTGAGAGGTTAAGTGGCTTACCCAGGGTCACGCAGCTAATTTGTATCAGAGGCAAGACTTGAACCCAGGTTCCCTACTTCTAGACCTGTTTCTTACTCACTGTGGCATGCTACTTCTGCTGGCATAGTCTTCAGAAATCCAAGGTAATCTACGTGAATGGAAGATATACATACATGCATACACACATGTATGAATGTATATGTATATAGATGGATATATGTACACATATACAACCAAACATATGCACACATTTATACATGTATAAGTATATGTATGTGGGTATTACATGTGTATGTGTGTGTGTATATATGTGTGTATGTATGTGTGTATGTATGCATGTGTGTATGTATGTGTGTATGATTATATCTCAGAATTCTAGTGTTGGAAAGGATCTCAGCGCTGTACTAGAAAGGAACCCCTAATATAGAGGACACTATGAGTGATTTGTCCAGTTTCTGCTTAAAGATCTCTAAGGAATGCCATCTAGAGGAGGGTGGAAGGGAAAGATAGGGAGAAAATTTGGAACTCAAAATCTCATGGAAGTGAATATTGAAAACTAAAAATTAATCAATCAATTAATTAAAATTTTAAAAAGATCTCCAAGGAGGCAACTCTTACTCCTTCTGAAAGCAGTCCAGCCAGCCAGCCTGTGGAGGGTGACAATTGTTAGAAAGGAGACATTGGGCCTCAAATGGCCTTCTTGCCAATGCTTTCTGCTCTTTAAGGCCAAATAAAACAAATGTAATCTTTCTTCCACAAAAGAGATACTTGAACAGATATAGAAATAGACATCCTACATATAGGTATCATATATATATATGTTGCGTGTGTACATATGTATATGTGCACACATATAGATATATAGTCCCTCTGTGACTGGGAGTATGTGTGTATGTATACACACATATATAATATACCTATATACCCATAGATCCATATACATGTGCCTATAAGCATACACTCAGGATCATAAATTTAGATCAGGAAAGGGCCCTGAGAGTCCATGGAGTCCAACCCCCTCATTTTATACATGAGTAAAATGAAGCACAAAGGGTCATTTGTCCAGGGTCTCACAGGTAATAAGTATATGATGAAGGATTTGAACCTAGGTCTTTCTGGGTCCAGATCTACTATAATAACCTGCCTCTCATACACATACACAAATATGTATTGCATACATTTGTATGTTTATATATACATATATGCCACATATAATAGAATAATATAACACACACATACACACCACACATTCACATTTCTACATACACATATATGCATATGAATATACTATACATATATACATTTAAACATATATGTGCAGATACACATCACATTTGCATACATATTGAATAAGTGTCCACATACATACACATGAAAATATATTGGAATGAATGCTCTGCCACATCATCTTATGAAGCTGGGCCTGTTCTTGACACTTTTCCAGCTTCTTCATAAGATGATGTGTCAGAGTGTTTGTTCCGTTGGCATCATTGTTGAGAACCTGGGCTCATTTCCAGGACCAGAATGAAGCACATAGGAGGTGTATGTATGTGTATGTACTATGTGCATGTGTAAGTATGTATAGATGTGCATGCATGTGTGTTATGTATATAAGCCTCAGTGTATATATGTATATAGACATGTATATATGTGTGTATATATGTACATGCAGGTGTATATTGCACATATATGCATGTGTGTATTATATGTGTATTGTTTATATATCTGTATGTTTATGTATAAATGTATTTGTGTTTATGTGTATGTATCTCTATTGTATATATATGTGGGTATATATGCACATTGTTTGTATATGTGTGTATATGTGTAAGTATATATGTATTGTATGTGTGCACACGTGTGTACATGCATTCTGTAGTACATGGTGAGGAATAGATTCTATGTGTTTATATTGTAAACATGTATGTATACATACATAAAATAGGTATATGTGTTTCTCTGCATGTGCTACACACATATGGATGTGTAAAATTACATTACTGCAGGTGTATATGTATCTGCATATGCAATATATTTTCATGTGTATGTATATGGACATTTATTCAATATATATGGAAAAGTGAATCTGTGTATTTGTGTACACATGAATGTGTATCTGCACATGTATGTAGAAATGGATATATGTGTTTTTGCATGCATAGTATATTCATATGCATATATGTGTATGTAGAAATGTGAATGTGTGGTGTGTATGTGTGCGTTATATGTGTATGTATATGTATATATACAAATATAGACACATATTTGTGTATGTGTATGAGAGGCAGCTTATTATAGTACATCTGGACCCAGAAAGACCTAAGTTCAAATCCCTCATCATGTGTCTGTTGGTTGAGGACAAATCTAGTTAAACTCAGCAAGCCCACTGCCAAAGGTTCGGGTATTAGGTGATTAAATTGGGAGAGCAGGAGGGATTCACAAAATAAGCTACACCATGTGGTCATAGCCAAAAAATTCATCACCTGGTTTAGTGATGGAAACCTCTGCATTTAACTAGACTTATCTTCCACTGATGGGCATACAGTTTAACATTAGTGCTATGCATGCTGTGTCATGAAGAGAAAGGCAGGGTAGCATGGTTCCTAGCCTAGACTGGCCTTGAAGTCTTGAAGACCTGTATCCAACTCTTGCTTCTTGTGTACCTACGAATGAGTCACTTAACCACCCCTCAGTGCCACCAGGCAGCTCTGTGAGACTGGGTTGCTGATATGCCTTGACGAAGAAGTTGCCACACTGGAAATTCCTTTGAAATCATAGTTCTGGACACCCCCCTCCTCCCCAAAAAAAAACCTCATGCAAATTGACTGGAAGATGTAAAGAGGTTGGAATATGTGTCAACGGGATGAGCACACTCGCTAATTAGATATTGGGTCCTTAAAATACTGATGTAAATACCTATGTAATTGTGGCATCTCTGATTTGGAAGGGACCTTAAAGGTCTCCTACTATGCCACATACCTGAGGAGAAATGAACTCTGTGACCAACAAGCAGTCATTAGGCTTCTTTCTGAAGACCTCAAGTACCGGGGAATTCACTTTTGACAATTTTAATTATTAGGGAATATTTTCTTATATTGAGTTGAAATCTTCCTCTGCAACCTTCACCCAATGGCTCCTGATCATGGACCCTCATCTCAGGCCAAGCAAAACAAATCTAATTACCCTTCCTCATAATGATTCTTCAAATATTTTCAGGCAACTATCAGGTTTCCTCCAAGCCTTCTTTTCTTCAGGCTAAAGATTTCCTAGTTCTTTTAACTGATTCCCATATAACATGATTTCCAATGCCCTCACCACTGTCACAGCCATCTTCTGGCTGCCCTCTGTCTTTTCAGTGTCCTTCCTAAAATTCAACATCCAGAGCTCCTAAAGGGTTGGTGTTATCAGGGCAAAGGACAGCAGGGAACAGCAATGTCCTCATCCTGTATACCATGTCTTTCTTAAGGTAACCAGAGGTTGTACCAATGATTCGGGGCAGGTGTTGAGGGGTCTGTCACATTACATTCTTGACATATTAAACTTGTAATCTATTTAAAAAAACCTCAGGTCTTTTACACGTAAACCATTGTCTCAGTTTCTCATCTGTAAAATGAGCTGGAGAAGGAAAGGGCAAACCACTCCAGTATCTTTGCCAAGAAAACCCCAAATGGGGTCACAGAGAAAAAGACACAACTGAAAGGACTCTACAACAACAACAAACTATGCCTCCCCTGTCTGATACCTATATCTGTGGAGATTTATTTGAATTTAAGAGTAGGGCATTAGGGGTGGCAAGGTGGCACAGTGAACAGAGTACCAGCCCTGGAGTCAGGAGCACCTGAATTCAAATCTGGCCTCAGACACTTAACACAAAACTAGCCGTGTGACCTTGGGCAAGTCACTTAACCCCAATTGCCCTACCTTCCCCCTCCAAAAAGCAAAAATAAAAATAAATAATAATTTAAAAGAGTAAGGCACTACATTTGTTCCAATTAAAGTTATTCTTCTGACAAGTTTGGGATACAAATTCTGCCATCTAAAATTACCTGTCCTTTCCAACTTTATGTCAAACAAAAATCTAATTGATGTCATCTATACCTTTATTTAAATCATTGATAAAAATATTGAATAGGACAAGAAAGACCAAGAACAGAGGTGTGTAATATATCAAGAGATTCCTCCTCCCCTCCAATCTGTCCTCCCCTCTCAGGTTGACATCAATACATTAATCACCATGCTTTTAATCTGCCAATTGAGCCTGTCTGATCTACAAGTTGTACCATCATCCAGCCCACATTTCTCTATCTTACTCTCAAGGATATCACAAGAGACGTTGTCAAACATCTTGCTAAAATCTAGGCACACTGTGACATTAGCATTCCTCTGAACTCTCAGTCTAGGAACCATGTCAGAAAAGGAAATGAGGTAAGTCTGGCATGACCCTGCTTCCTTTCCTACCTGCTCACAAACCATCCCTTTGATAATGCAGTCTAGAACAGATGAGAAAATGCACATGCCCACCTCCTTTACAAAGGTGGACCCCTAGGTGTACGGAGTATTACATATATACATACACTGACTGTCAATTGTAGTTGCTACATTGCTTAGTTTTGCAGAACTTCCTTTTTTCCCTTCCTTTTTATTTATTTATTTTATTATACAAAGGGCGACTTTCCGGATAAGGGAAGAAATCTATTTGAAAATGAAGGTGATCTGAAAAAACAAAAAATATCAATAAATAATGCAGTTGAGAAATTTTTCAGAAATGTGCTTAGCTTATATCATTCTCATTTATAATATATGTGCATATTTACGTGCACACACAGTGTGTTATATGATTAGAGAGCTGGCCTCAGAGCCAGGAAGACCTGAATTTGGATCCTGCCTCTGATATTTGCTAGCTGTGTGACCACAGGCAGGTAACCTCATCTCTATGGCTTCATTTTCCTCATCTATAAAATGGGGACAGTTATTCCTGTAGCACTTACCTCACAGGGCTATAGTGAAATTCAAATACGATCATGTCTGTTAAATACTTTGCAAAGCTTAAAGCCTAGAAAATATCAGTTATTCATATTATAATCTATGTGTTATATACATGGTATCTCCAAAGTCTTAGGGCAATTTTAAGTTTTAATAGCTTAATAACATAACAGCTATATTATTAATGTTAACACTAATATCTATATTATTAATATTAATAACTACATAGTTATTTAATGGCTATTATTACCTATTAAAGTATATATGTATGTATCTATATATATGAATGTGTGTATATATGTATGTATATGTATGTAATACTATTAAAGCTTAAAACTGCACTAAGTATATAATCTTTCATTTTTTTCTTTCTCTTCTCTTTCTCTCTCCGTCACAATATCTTTCTTTCTTTCTGTGAGTCTTTCTCTTTATTTTTCTCTGTCACTTTCTCTTTGTTTCTGTTTCTCCATCTCCCTGTCTCTGTCCCCTCTTTGTCTTTGTCTCTGTCTGTCTGTCTGTCTGTCTGTCTCTCTCTCTCACACACACACACACACACACACACACACACACACACACACACACACACACACACACACACTTCTCAGACCTTTCCAAACTGAATATATCTAAGTTATATGACATCTGCACCCTACTCCAGGCTTCTTTCACCTTCCCAAAGGCCAGCCAATCATATTTACAGGCCCCATCATTTTATTCTGACTCAACAAGGGACTTGAGGGATTGGGAAAGGTTGGGAGGGGAGGGGAGGAGGAAGATTTAGTGAAAACAACAGTTGTTGAATGATTTCTGTACATTTTGACACTAGACAAACAAGGTGCAAAATCTCCACCAGGCTCCATGTAATGGGGCCCAGGGAGCACCATGGAAATCTTGGGTGGGATGAATAGTTCTATTTCTGAGGACATTGGCTGTTCCTCTGATAAGACTACAGCACTGGGCTGGACTTCCCAGGTAAAGCAATACGTGATGTATTTCCCAAGTGGTTCCTGGTTCCTGTTGGGCACCTGGTTTGGAAAAATAAAAATAAAAGAAGATGGCCATCTTCTGCTCCCTTTACTACTTCATGGCCTCCCAGAGAAAATGCAGACCTTGGTTTTCTATCCAGAAAGAGAGCAGAGAAACAACAGACTTTCTTCCAAGCAGACCAAGCTACGGCACAGAGCTTCCAAAGGCCTCTGGCTCCTGTTGCTCCTTTCCTGAGAAAAAGAAAAGGAAAGTGTTCCTTTGGACAAAACTTCTGACCCTCCCCTCTTCCTCCCCCACCTCCTTCTAGTAGGGCAAACGTGTCAGGGCAATCAGAATGGAGGTTCAATTCCAACTGAAATATTTCATCTCTCTTTGTTTGCAAAACAGGACAGAATTTCCAAACTTTACCTGACCACTGCCCCTTTTCCACTGCACACTCAATTTGGGTCCAGACGCCAAATCAAGGAGAGTCTGGACAGGAGCTTCTCAGACCCTGGTCAGCCTGTGATCATCTCAGCCAAGGCCTTGACTCTTCCCTCTTCACATTGTCTGTTAATAACCAGGATGTGGAAGGCAAGGGGGAGGAGACAAGCATCTGTCCATGAATAAGGTCAGAAGCCCAAAGCCCAGATGTGCCCGGGGTCAGGGCCAGTGGCAACGTTTACTGACATGTAGAAGAAAAGGTAAATGAATCCGAGAACCACCTAATTTATTAATGAAGAAAGAGAGACTGTTTAATGTGGAAAACATAAGCAAGATCAATAGGGGAGAACACAAATAACCAAAGCTATTGACACGAAAGTATTTTAAGTCTAATTGCAGCCATATGCACTTTCCAAGGGTATCTCACCTCCTAATAGCACCCTAGGGATTATGGGGTTAATTGATGCAGCTGTTTGCTCCCTGACCACGTGATGCAGGGTTGGCATTCCCCAGAGAATGTTATTAAACTAAAGTGTTTAATGAAGTGCTAAAGACAGGAGTTTCCAACATTCTCTCTTTGAATCCCATTAAAAGGAGGGGAAATTTCTCCTTGGCTATGGGACCCTGGATGGGACACTCCACCAAAGGTGGGGTAGAGGGTAGAGGTTGTACGGTTTGTGTGCTGTGTTTTTTCATCCATGCAGATAATCACTGGCCTACATGCCTGGTGCCAAAAAGAAGCCCAGACCAGCTAATGAGAATCAGGCATCAGACCTAACTAATGAACAGCATAATAAAAATAATGATTTAATATGTCTATGGCCCTTTAAGGTTCACAAAGTGCTTTGCACACATTAGCTCATTTGGGCCTTGCCAGCCTTGCCTCACCAGACAACCCTGTGTGGTATGAGCTCTTATTATCATCCCTGTTTTGTTTAGCATGAGGCCTGGCCCAAAATCCTTGTTGTTCAATTGTTTCAGTTGTGTCCGATTCTCTGTGACCTCATTTGGGGTTTTCTTGGCAGAGATACTAGGGTGGTTTGCTGTTTGCCATTCCCTTCTCCAACTCATTTTTATAAATGAGGAAACTGAAGCAGAGTTAAGTGACTTGCACAGGGTCACATAGTAGGCACTTAAATGCTCATTGACTTGACTTGAGTAAATGGAGTCTGAGAGCAGGTAAGCCACTTGCCCAGACTCACATAGCTACAAAGTGTCCGAGGCAAGATTCAAACCCAGATCTTCCTGTCTACAAGTCCAGTATTTCCCAGGTACAACCACCTTTACAGGCATCTAATTTTAGGGGAAGGAGAAGGGGAACAGATGCTGTAAGTATGCTAGAGGTCTCTGAGCCTGGAATGTCAGGTGACCATCACAAGAAGGTAAAGACTAAGATATGCTGAGTCAGAATGTTTTTGAAAAATCTTTGTCTTCTAGGTATTTTCTTTTTTAATTGTTTCAGTCCTGACTCTTCATGACCCCATTTCCCTCTCCAGTTCATTTTACAAAAGAGGAAACTAAGGCAAACAGGATTACCCAGGGTCACCCAGCTAGTAAGTGTCTGAGGCCAGATTGGAACTCATGAAGATGCATTCTGATTCCGAGCCCAACGCTCTATCCACTGCTCCACCTAGCTGCTATTTTAGGTATATCTCTACTGGTTTCCATTGAAGGTCTGGAGCATTTCAATCCTGTTTCTGTCACTTATTCGTTGAGGGATCAAAGTCAAGTCATTTAATTTTTTTTGAGTCTAGGCTGCCTCAACTGAAAATAGCTACATCATGAAACTGTTGTGAGGGTCAAATGAAATAATATATTAAAAAGCATTTTCTAAACCTTAGAGTTGTATATGTGTGGAATATTATTATCAATTCTCAGAAAATGAGATTAAATCTACATTGAAACATCTATTCTCTAGCTGGTAATTTGCTTGCTTGAAGGTATTAATTAGGATCTTTTAGTGCATCAGTAAGCTGTTACAAATAGAGGATTCTAGATTTTGAGCTGGAAAGGCCCTCAGACACCAGCTAAGTCCAAGCCCCTCATTTTATAGATGAGACAACTGAGGGCCAGAGAAGTTCAATGATTTGCCCAACTTTGAAGGAACTGAGGATGCTTACCTTGGAGAAGACTCAGGGCAGGGCATAATAGCTGTTTTCCAGTATTCGAAGGGCTGCCTTCTTCCTGAGTTCAAATCCAGCCTCAGACCTTACTAGCTGTATGACCCTGACCAAGTCACTTCACCCTGTTTGCCTCAGTTTCCTCATCTGTAAAATAAGCTGGAGAAGGAAATGGCAAACCACTCCAGTATCTTTGCCAAGAAAACCCCAAATGCGGTCACAAAGTTAGACATGACTCAAATGACCGAAAAACAACAACAAACAATGGGCTGCCCCAGATGATGGCTTCCCTGCACTTGGAGGTCTTCCAACATAAACCAGATGACCATTTTAGTATGTTGGAGTGAAGATTTCGTTCACGTATGGGTTGGATTAGATGACCACTTGGGTCCCTTCCAACTCTCAAATCCTGTGATTCTGAGTCAACACAAAGGCAGTATTTGAACCTAGGACCTCTGATTCCAAAGTCACTGTTTTTCCCACTGCTGTCTCTCCACTGCATCACTAGCATGTCCAATATTACACATATAATGAGAATCTTGGGGTAGATTAAATACAAGAATAATTCTTATTATATAAGTAATAAAAATATTATATAAAAATAAAGAATTCAAGCAACACTGTTTTGATGCACTACCAGCCCCTAACAAAGATAGCAGCCATCTGTTAAAGAAGCAAACCACCAAACTGAGAGCATAATTGGATTATCAACAGTAAGCCTCAGCTGCATCATATATATAATAGAGGAGAAGCAAGAAATAGAAATGTATTGTGGTTGGTGGAGTTGTGAACTGACCCAACCATTCTGGAGAGCAACTTGGAACTATGACCAAAGGAACTATAATTTGACACAGCAATACCACTACTAGATTTGTATCCCAAAGAGATTAAAAAAGAAAAAGAAAAAACTATATGTATAAAAATATTTACAGCAGCTCTGTTTGTGATAGCAAAGAATTGGAAATTGATCATCAATTGGGGAATGGATGAACAAGTTGTAGTATTTGATTGTGTTATAAGAAATGAGGAGCAGTTGGATTTCAGAAAAAACTGCAAAGACTTACATGAACATTATAAATGCAAAGTCAAGTGAGCAGAAGCAGGAGAACATTGTACACAACAACAACAATACTGTACAATGATCAACAATAAACGACTTTGCTACTCTCAACAATACAATGATCCAAGACAATTCCAAAGGACTCAGGATGAAAAATGCTATCTACCTCCAGAGAAAGAACTGATGGAGTCTGAATACAGATATAAGCATACTTTTTAAATTTAATTTTCTTGTTTTATTTTTCTTTTTTGGTCTGCATTTTCTTTTGCAATGTGGCTAATATGGGGATGTTTTACATAACTACACATATATAATCTACATCTAATTGCTTGCCATCTCAGGGAAGTGGGAAGGGAGGGAGGGAAGGAGAAAATTTGGAACTCAAAACTTAAAAAAAAACACAAGTATAAAATTATTCTTATATGTAATCAAAAAAATTTTTAAGAAATGCATTGTGGATCTGGAAATATTTTGATTTTATATTTTTTGATACACTGGACATCCAAATTACCCTCACTGAAGGACAGGGGATTCTGGGATTGCTGCTTTTTTCCTTTAATATTTTAGGTACTGAGTTCTTGGAGTCTGCTAGAAAGAAATATAGTGTATTGGTAATGGGAATTTGAAGATTTTCCTTGCCCCCTAATATGTTGAATGTAATCACATGGAGCCTGTGGTGGGAGGAGTTTGCTGAATGGGTGGAGCAGGAAGTTGTGAGTCAGAGCAGTTAGATGGTGGGAGAAAGAGGACACAGGCAAGGAGACAGCTAAGCTGGTGTTATTGTGTATAAATTTCTTTGTTGTTATGATGAATTCAGTTTTCTGGTGTTGGGATTTAGCTTGCTGGTGTCTGAATAAATGTTTTGCCTCTGACTTATATATGGAGAGTCTGTTATATTTTGCAATTCAGAACTATGCCAACATATTCATAATTACCATCAGTGCTGTGAATATCATGTTGGGGCTCCATTTGGCGATGAGAATGGGAATGGCAAAATATCAGACCTCTATTTGGAGGCAGAAGGGCTTTAGAAGAAGAAATGGATATCCCAGGATAGAAGGATTTACCTTATTCCTCCCCAGCAAGGGAATAGGCTAAAAGTACAGGGCTCTGTGAAAACTGGGAACCAAGGCTACAGAAGGGAGAACCTAGAGATTTGGAAATATGTTTGCAAAGAATACCAATAAAACCAGGGAAAGAGCTGGAAGGAGTGTTTAGAAGAGGCTGGATTTTACTAACAGGTTACTGTATTATATGTAAAAGCAGTGACTAGCTGCTGGAAGAGAAAGCTCAGAGGGAAAGAAAGTTAGCTGATTTGCATGAGAAACTTTCTGTTGCTCAGTGTTCAGGCTCTTCTTCAGAAGATCAAGCCGGAGAATTTCAGGTAGCAGAAGAGAAGGTTGTTGTAGATTTGGTTTGAAAAAGAAGAAAAAAAATGAACAAAAGGAAGGTGCATGAAGCTTTTGCATAGGCTGAGCCTAGTTGCCCTGACAACTGCCAGGAGAATATGGGGGGGAGGGGAATGAAACAAAGTTAGATGAAGAGGCTTTTACAAGGGCAGGCTTTCACCCCATATGAAAAGAAAGTAGAAGAACCAGGAAGGCCACACAGAGTTTAGGGAGATAATTGAGGATTTCACTCAACAGGAGGTCACTGATATATTAAATCAATTCACCCAAAGGATGGGAGAATCACTGGTGTCTTGGATGGTGAGAATCAGTGATGAAGGGGCTGGAGGAGTATTGGTAGATAGCGAGGATTGCTTGAAATTTATAGGTATTTGTCAGAATCCTTTTGTACAGCAAACTTTTAGGGATCATCATATGGTAGTAGTTAACAATATGACCAAATTGTTCGCTTAACTTCTGAGGGATGCAATAAAATGTATCCCACCTATTCTATGTGGCTTAGTGGAGAGAGACCTTTAGCAGCTACATGAGAAAGTTAAAGGAGGAGGTAATGAAGACAGACATAAAGATGGGAGACACAGTTCTTCATAGAAATATCATAGTGAAGACAGCTCTTCCTGCTTATAAGTACCTAATTCTGACTCTACTAATTGGAGAGATAGGGCACTCTCTTTTGGGGGTGCTGGATAAGATATCACAGTTGGGTGATTTAGAGGAATAAGAAAAAGATAAATTTCCTAGAGAGAGAAGAGTAAACGGCCAGAAGATTCAAAGTCAGAATAGATTGACAAGAAAAGAATTGTTTACTGCTCTATTGAGAGCAGGTATAGATTTTGGAAGAATAGATGGCATTCCAACTAATAAACTATACAAAATGCACCAAGAAAAGAGGCTTAATATTAGATGGGATAGGAAAGTAAGTACTGCCCCTACAGATCTTCCTGAATCCTTCTATCCAAATTTGTCACACCTTCAGAGAAAACAGGAAATTGGCCAGGTCCCACCTCAGATTAAAGAAAGTATACCTCTTAGCCAGAATGATGACCCCAAAACTGCAAATTAGAAAACAGTAAACAACAATGAATAAGGTTATGATAGTGGGTTCACGGATTCCAGAAGCACAGCTGACGGTATAACTATCCTGCTTCTGGTTATTGTCTCCTTGTTTCTTTTTGGCTTTTTGTCTGTTCACCTTGTTTGCTAGATTTGCTTCCTGAAGGCTTAGTACCCTCCACTTGCAGATGCCTGATCACTTAAGCCAGATGTCACCCCCTGTCCACAGCTGTGATGTGTCACTCCTGGACCTGGTGTCAACCAAGCTCTGGATGCCAGCTAAAGAACTGACCTCTCAAATGGGACCTCTTGGGGCAGGGATAGATCTATGTCCAATTTCAGAAGGAAGTAGCTATGAAGGAAGAGACCTTTGCTCCTTACCCCAAGATTTTGAGCCCCATTTGTTCAAGAGGGCAATGATGGGGTGCTTGTGCTCAAGCCCCACCCTAAGATATTGTTTTATGTGCTTGTTTTCTGTTATCCCTGTTATATTGTTGTAAAGTTCTGTTGACACTAGTTACCTCTAAACTCCCATTAACCTATGTAATGAAATATATTGTTAATGTATTTTTGCTATGTAAGGGACATGAAAGAGCTTGTGGTTGAATGTAATGGTAATGGTAATTTGAAGATCTTCCCTGCCCCCTAATAGGGGGCCTGTGGTGGGAGGAGTTTGCTGAATGGGTGGAGCAGGAAGCTAGGAGTCAGAGCAGTTAGATGGTGGGGGAGAGAGGACATAGGCAAGGAGACAATTAGGCTTGTGAGTGTTTGTGGGATGGCTATGGTATTATGTTGCTCTCTGTAGTGCTTTTGTGTATAGATTTCTTTGTTGCTATGATGAATTCTGATTTCTGGTGTTGGGATTTGGCTTTCTGGTAACTAAATAAATGTTTTGCTTCTGTCTTCTATATGGAGAGTCTCTCATATTTTGCAATTCAGAACTATGCCAATATATTCATAGTTGCTGTCATTGATGTGAATATTGTGTTGGTGCTACATATGGGGACAAGGAGTAAGGCCTAACTGGAGTGAGATCATTAGAATAAATTGAGGCCTGAGTCTTTTGGTTTGGGGGTTTGTTTTTGTTTTTATTTTTTTTATCCAGAATTGAAGAGGGAGGGAGTAAAAAGGGAATGAATGTGGGAGCTGACAGAAAAAGAACCAGTAAGTAGCAAAAGTGAAGTTAAGACACAAATGCCCAATGCTAGAGGAAATCATTCACACCTGTGTGTACAATCTACCTGAATGGGACCCAACTTGGGAGGCTATAAGCAGCTTTCAGGTGGAAATGGAAACTACTCACTGTCCAGAGAGCTGGATGGACCTAAGACAAAAATGACAATAAATAATTATATAATATTGTTATTACTACTAATAAACAACTTTCTGAGCAATTCTTTAGATGTGGACTCTATTTGGTTTCAAGCACTAGGTTTTAGGCTGTAGAGACTGAGGAACCAGGAGTCATTGTCTGTTTTCAGGAAAGGTAGCTGCCTTCACCTACAGTCTAGCACTGGGTGGACAGCTAGTGGGCTCAGCACCAGGAGTCAAGAAGACCTGAGTTCAAATCTGGCCTCAGACACTTACTGTGTGACCTTGGGCAAGTCACTTACTCCTATTTGTCTCGGGTTCTTCATTTGTAAAATGAACTGCAGAAGGAAATGGCACAAACCACTCTGGTATCTTGCCAAAGAAAACCCCAAATGGGGTCATGAAGAGTGGGACACTACTGAAATGACTGAACAACAACAGATAAAAAAACCTCCCAGGATTGTTGTGGGGATAAATTGACCTTGCAAATCTTAAAGCATTGCATAAATGTTAGCTATGGTAATAACAATTATCATTAAATGTGGTACACATTATTATTCCACCTGGCTATCTCAAACTAATCAAACTTGAAAAGAAGAGCATCAAAACAGATAAAATAAATCCGATCATCAGATGTAGCAGCGACAGACAATGTATGGAGATTGGCATTTTGGGGGCTGGGGATCCCAGGATTCCCTCTCAGTACACCATCCCCTAACCCCTACCAAGTCCCTGCGTGCTACCATTGCATCTGATGGTGACATCCTCTTTCTCCTCTTCCTTACCCACCCCAGCCCAATTATGTTTTGTTTTAGCCCAGGAAGAAGTTACTAGCTTCTTCTCTTTCCCTCTCTGAACTCACAGGACACTAAGGAGGGAAGGGGAAGTCAGACCTAAAGGTGACACAGAATGAAAAATGGATGCCCAATGGATATTCTCTCCCTCCTCGCTTTCTGACCTTGGAGACCCCTCCTCTCTGAAAACAGAGCAGTCACTTTATCTACTCTTTTATCCAACAGTGCAGATATCCCTTCCTCCCGCTGCCCTGTGACAAAGGGACAGGCAGGGCCAGGTCTGTCACTGGTCGGTGGCAGGAGCAAGTTCCCCATGGCCCACACCAAATACTTGAAACTACTTCAAAGACTGGGGATGGTCACCTTGACAGGATCCACAGCTCTATTGAGCTTTTGGCTCCTTCTCTCTGCCTGTGAGACACTTAGCTGAGTCCCCTCTCTGCCCACTCTGTATTACCCTTCTCCCAGTACAGACATGTCCTTAAACCCTTAGATGGATCTTGGGAGTTCAAAGAGCGCTAGTTAGGAACACTGGATCCTTGGGTTCCAGAGACTTGACTCATATATACCTAGGAAGATTGTTCCCCATCCCTGAACTGTGGTTTCCACAACTACAAAGTCGGTTATCACTGAGTTCATATCTGCAAACTTCAGTCAGATAAGGTCAGTAAAGTGCTTGAATTGCTTTGGTATGGAGAATCTATAAATACACCCCAGGCCTTGTTATTCATATCTGCTTCGGGGATTATCTGTGACAACTGAGGCTTCTGGTACTCCTCAGCTGGGGTGGGGGGGGGGCAGGGCAGGGGAGAGGAAGAGAGACCAAGAGAGGAGAGAAACAGAAGAGGAGGAGGAGGAGAAGAGGAAGAAGGAGGAAGAGGAGGAAGAAGAAGAAGAAGAAGATGAGATGATGATGAAAGGAGGAGAAGAAGAGGAAGAAGAAGAAGAAGAAGAAGGAGGAGGAGGAGGAGGAGGAGGAGGAGGAGGAGGAGGAGAAGAAGAAGAAGGAGAAGAAGAAGAAGAAGAAGAAGGAGAAGAAGAAGAAGAAGAAGATGATGATGATTAAGGAGGAGAAGAAGAGGAAGAAGAGGAGGAAAGGAAGAAAAAGAAGAAGGAGGAGGAAGAGTAGAAAGGGGAGGAGGAGGGGGGGGAGGAGAGGCAAGAGAAAGCTATTACAATGGAGGGAAAGAGCAGGGAAGTGAAAGGGAATGAGTTAACCTTACTCTCATTGGATTTGGCTTAAGGAGGAAACAACATACATACTTAATTGGGTATCTTGCCCTACAAGAAAGTAGGGGGGAAGGGGATAAGAGGGGGAATGATAGAAAGGAGGGCAGATTGGGGTAGGAGATAATCAGAAGCAAACACTTTTGAAAAGGGACAGGGTCAAAGGAGAAAATAGAATAAATGGGGGGGTGGGATAGGATGGAGAAAAATATAGTCTTTCGCAATATGACTACTATGAAAATATTTTGCATACACATGTATAACCCACATTGAATTGCTTGTCTTCCCAGTGGGGATGGGTGAGGAGGGAAGAAGGGAGAGAATCTGGAACACAAAGTTTTAAAAATAAATGTTAAAAATTTGTTGTTACATGCAACTGAGAAATTAGATATGCGGGCAATGGGGTATAGAAATCCATCTTGCCTTACAAGAAAGTAAAGGGGAAGGGAATAAGGGGAGGGATGGGGGGATACAAAAGGGCAGACTTGGGGAAAGGGTAATCAGGATGCATGCCGTCTTGGGGTGGGGGGTAGGGGAGAGATGGGGAGAAAATTCGGAACTCAAAATCTTGTGGAAATTAATGTCAAAAACTAAAAATAAATAAATAAATTTTAAAAGAGGATAAAATAAAAAAGTGATTGGGGGAAAAATGAAGAAGAGGAAGGAGGAGGAGGAAATAAAAGGCAAGGTAACAAGTATTTATTAAGCAGTTACTGTATTCCAGGCATTGTGACACCGGGGATACAAGCAAAAATCAACAGCATTAGTAGTAGCAACAATAGCAACCCCTTGTCCTCAAGGAGTTTGCATTCCAGTGGGGAAGACCCTGCACAAAAGTGAGCTGAAAAGCTAGTCAGGGAAAGGTGGCAGGATAGGTAAGAAGATATTCTGGCAAAGATATGTTATGCCTGGAAGGCAATGAAGCTTTCCCAAAATGGAGGCCCTGGGAAGAATTCATCAAAGAGAGAAAGGCACTAGCTTGGCAAAGGGATATATTAGGGGGAGAAGGGTGTGGGGAGGAAGGAGGTTCCAGAATGAGGAGGCCAAATGGAAGAGAAGAGTCATAGGAAAGAGAGAGAGCTGGAACAGAGTTTGGTCAAAGCCTGTCATGGTGCTGAGCACTCTGAAGGAAACCATTCTCACCTATGGGAGTAAACCATCCAGAATGGAAATGCAGCTTGGGAAATTACAGCTAGCTCTGAGAGGGAGAATGGGGCCAGCATGGTCTGAGAACTGATAAATTGATTAACTCCGTGAATTGCCATAGAATGAGATGCTAGAGAGAAGAACATAAAAACTGGTTTGCAAGAAAGTGAAATAAAGAGATAATGTACCCTTGTAGCTAAATAAAAATAATTTTTGGATTGCCCGTTGCTTGGTTAATTCACACCACTTTCTCCATTAACGTAGTTACATTATAGTGCTGGCTATACAACAATGTGACTGTTAAGCAGGTTGTTGTGCTGAATAATTTTTCAGTCATGTCCAACTCTTCATGATTCCATTTGGGGTTTTCTTGGGAAAGATGTTGGAGTGATTTTTTTCTTTAGTTCATTTTGCAGATGAGGAAACTGAAGCAAACAGGGTGAAGTAACTTGCCCAGGGTCACACAGCTAGTAAGTGCCTGAGGCCAGATTTGAACTCAGGAAGAGGACTCCATGTCTAGCACTCCATCCACTGAGCCACATAATTAACCAATCTAAACAAAGATTTCTTAATCTGAGGTTATAGACAGTTTATCTTCATGGCTCCCCTACGTTCACTCTGGGCTAATTCTTAATCCATTTCAAAGCCTGGCACAACAGGTAGAGAGCCCAAGTGTGAAGACTTAAGGAAGAAGTCCCTCCCCATTAAATGGGGGAGTGGAGGTGGGATTTCAAAGTTGTTTTGTCCCTGACTTTCATCCTACCTGTTTTTACACAGGGTTGTTGAGAATACTACCATCCTTCTAATTACCCATGTTTGAAACCTAGGTGCCCCCCCCAGCTCTTCTTTCTCTTGGACCTCACATCCAATCTTCTGACCAGTGTGCCATCTCTCTTCTATGCCACCTCTCTGGCTCAGACCCTCATCACCTACCTCATGCCTGCACTACTGCAGACTACTGGACCTTCCTGCACCAAGTCTCTCCCACACCCGTCCATGCTCGCTTGGTTGTCCAAGCGACATTCCTAGAGCTCTGGCCTGACCAGATCACAGCACTACTCCATAAACTCCAGTGGTTCCCTATAAATTCAAAGTCCTTCCTAACCTTCCCCCTCCCCTGGCCTTTCCATTCTTCTTCCATTTTATACAGTGCTACTTTCTCTGTCCTCCAGGGCATCAGCTTCCTTGCTGTTCCTCAAACAAGATGCTGTGTCTCCCAGTTCCCTGGCATTTTCTGTTCCCCCAGGCTTGGAACGCCCTCCTTTTTTCATCCCAATCCCCTGGCTGTCCTGGCAGTTCTTCAAGTCACAACTAAAATCCCACTTTCTCCAGGAAGCCCTTCCCAATGCTCCTTAATTCTAGTGCCTTCCCTGTGCTGATTACTTCGCATTTATCCTGTACATAGTTTGTTGATACATTGTGATTTGCAGGCTCTTTTACCTTCCTGTGTATCCCCAGAACTTAGGATAATGCTTGGCATGTTGGAGTTATTTCAATATTTATCGACTGAATTTTTATTATTATTAATTCATTTATTTATTTTTAGTTTTCAACATTCACTTTTATACGATTTTGAGTTCTAAACTTTCCCCCTCCCCAAGACGGCATGCAATCTGATATACACTATACATACATATACAATCATATTAAACATATTTCCACATTAATCATGTAAAAGAAGAATCAGAACAAAAAGGGGAAATCATGAGAAAGAAGAGAGAGAGAATAGTTTACTTAGATCAGACTCCATAGTTCTTTCTCTGGATGTGTACAGCATTTCCATCATAAGCCTTTTGGAATCGTCTTAGATCATTGCACTGCCGAGAAGAGCTAAATCTATCAAAGTTGGTCATTGCACAGTGTGCTGCTGTTACTGTATACAATGTTCTGGTTCTGATCACTTCACTCAACATCAATTCATATAAGTCTTTCCAGATTTTTCTGAAGTCTGCCTGCTCATCATTTCTTATGGAACAATAGAATTCCATTACATTCATATTCTACAACTTGTTTATTCATTCCCCAATTGATGGGCATCCTCTCAATTTCCAATTCTTTGTTATTGACTGTCTTTCTCACAGCCTCTGGGCCTCAGTTTCCTCATCTGTAAAAGGAGGGGGTTGGGTTTAATGATCTCTAAAATACCTTCCAGTTCTGGATCTCTGACCTATGATCCCAAATAGTCTAGATAAGAGGACATGATGACGCAAATAAGAGTGGCAACACTAGGAATAGAAAGGAGAGTGTAGATGGGATCCATATTACAGAGGCAGACTCAACAGGACAGATAATTGATTGGCTGTACACAATGAGGAAGAGGAAGGGCAAGAATGACTCAGTACATGGAAAAGTTCAAATGCCTTTGGGGATGATTCTTCCCTGCCCTGCCCTTAGGACATGGAAGAGAGACAATCCAGACCAGGGGTAGAAAACCTGTGGCCAGTCTCAAGGTCACATATGGCCCTCTAGGTCCTCAAGTGTGACCTTTTGACTGAATCCAACCCCAACCCTAAATATGCTTTCCACTCTAACCCTAACCCAAACTGGATTCAGCCAAAGGTACTTGAGGACCTAGAGGGCCACATGTGGCTACCACCCCTGGTCTAGACTCTTCAGATACCATAGCTTCATAGAATCACGGTTTAGAGCTAAAAAAGACCTCAGAGGTCATCTAGTTCAACTCCATCCTTTTTCAGATAAGGAAACTGAGTCACTTAGTTGAAGTTTAGTGGCAGCTAGGTGGTATACTGGGCTTTGAATCAGGAAGACTACTCTTGCTAAGTTCAAATCTGGTCTCAGACACTTACTAGCTGTGTGACCCTGGGCAAGTCACTGTTTGCCTCAGTTTCCTCATCTGTAAAATGAGCTGGAGAAAAAAATGGCAAACCACTCCAGTATCTTTGCCAAAAAAACCCAAGATGGGATCGCAAAGAATCAGACACAACTGAAAAACAACTGGACAATAAAATTTGTGCACAAGGGGCACAGTGAACAGAGCACCAGCCCTAGAGTCAGGAGGACCTGAGTTCAAATATGGCCTCAGACACTTACTAGCTGTGTGACCTTGGGCAAGTCACTTAACCCCAACTGCCTTCCAAAAAAGCAAAAAAAAAAAAATGAGGCAAAATTTGTACACAAGGATTTCTGGGTAGGTTCTCCTTACACACATTCTTCCTCTTCCAGAGGGAGGGGAATAGTCTTTCTGGTTCAAAGGATCAAAGGACATAGAGCTAGAAGGAACCTCAGAGATGACCAGGTCCAAAATAATAATTTTATTATATTTCATAATAACAATGACAATGACAATAACTAGCATTATGTTCTCAAGGCCTCATTAATACACCAGCTTGTGTGTGCCAGGAACTCATTTGATCACATCCACAAAAAAAGATCCAATTCAAAGGAGGGACTTGGCTGTCATCCCTTGTTAAGAAAGAATATGACTGGGATCTTTTCTTTCTCTGAAAAAGGATGTGCTGCTGCATGCATGTGACCTGAGGACCAACAGATGCATATTTTGCTATTTTCAATTCAATAAATATTTTCAACTGGCTGTCCCCCATGCCTAGAAGGCCAGCCCTCCTCATTTCCACTTCCTGGCTTCCTTGCCTGTAACACCAGTCACAACAGCACACCTGAGGACTGCTGCTGTGAATAATTTCAAGGGTCTAATCACATAGTATAATGAACTATTTATTCACAACTAAACATTGTTAAATAAAGTATAGCATTCATAGCAATATCCTTAAAAAAAAAACATACCATTGTGTGTGTGTGTGTGTGTGTGTGTGTGTGTGTGTGTGTATACACATACATATCACTTGGTAAGGTGTATGGCGCATAGCATATAACATTGCTTTGTTTACACAATCCGGGAGTCACAGACTAGGGTCTTCTGTAGCATAATGTATCTTTAAAGGGTAGCCGAGAATACCACCCCATCCACCCCAGGTCACCATAAAAACAATTTCCTTAATAAATACCAAGTCTCCAAGTAAACTCCTCTTTCATCTTAACTCAAGGTTGACTTCCAAGTCCCCTGGCTCTTCCTCTGTGGGCTAACAGCTCTCAACTCTCACCTGGATTCACAGGTAGGCAGCTCTCCACTCCTGCTCCATGTCTCAGCTCATAGAGACTGCTCCACTCCAAGCTCTCCCTGCTCCTGCCCACAGCTTCTGCCTCTAGGAAAACAAAGCTTAAAAGGACTACAACAATACTGACACCATCATCTCAATTCACCTCCAAAGTCCAGAGACTCTGTATTAACTCAGTTCACTTTAAGAGATCCCAAAAGGGGCTTAAGCTAAGCCTCCTTCCCACGGGCAGGTTTCTGCCCTACAGCTCTATTCACTTCCAAATTTCAGAGACTCCTTCAGCAAGTCTCTGCCATCAGAGGTCTCCTCCCAGCTCTGGAGGTCTCCTTTCCACCCACTCAAGTGGCTTCTCTTTGATCACTGCGTTGCTCTCTCAATGCTGGCTCCCTTAATGCCTGCTTTCTCAATACTGGCTCTTTTTATATACAGTTCTACTCAGCATCTGATTGGCTAGAGCCTGCATCTACATATGTGATTGGTTAGAGCCCACTTGCACAGGTCTGATTGGCTCAGCAAAGAGGCATGTAAGACTGAGGCTGGGAAACTGAATAACACACACAGAAAAACAGCAAAAAACATCCCACTTTGCTTGCCATTACACTGCCTACCTTTCCAAATCTCAGTTAAAGTCCCATCTTCTACAGGAAGTCTTTCCAAATCCTATTGCATAAAAAAGTAGAGATAGATAGATAGATAGATAGATAGATAGATAGATAGATGGATAGGATGGTTAGATAGAATGAATAGAGAAATAGAATGGATAGACTGGATGGATAGATAGAATGGATGAATGGAAAGATAGATGGATTAGACAGCTAGGATGGATAGATAGGATGGATGGATAGGATGGATAGATAGATAAGTAGAATAGATAGAAATAGATATAGATACAAAATAAATACATAGATAAATTTATATATATTTTGTATTTACTTAAATGTGTACATGTTTCATCATTCCAGTAGAATGCAAGCTCCTTGAAGGTAGGGATTGTTTTGTTTTTGTTCTGGTATTCCCAGCACCTAGTATAGTACCTTATGCATAGTTGGTACTTAATAATTAATCAGTTGTAAACACTTATTAAGCATCTGCTATGTGCCAAGCAATGCACTAAACTCTGGGGATGGCAAAAACTATTCCCTGCTCTCAAGTTCACAATCTAATGGGGGACACAATGTGCACGTAATTATGTACAAATATGCGTGTGTGTATGTACACATACCTTGTATATGCACACTTTGCATATATATCTAAGTATATACAACACATGTATATGTGTTTATATATACACATATGTATATATGTGTGTGTGTGTGTGTGTGTGTGTGTGTACACACAAACACAAAGTAAAACAGCCCCTGCCCTCAATGAATTTCTATTCTACTAAGGAGTTAAAACATATACACAAATACAACAATACAAAGAGATTTCAAAACTTAAGAGGGCTAACAACTGGAAGAGGGGAAGCAGGAGGGATAAGCCTTATGTAGGAAGTGACATTGGATCTGTGCCTTAAAGGAAGATGGGGCCCTAAGGTGCAAAGGTGAAAGAGAATTATTCTAGATATGGTAGATCACCTGCACAAAGGCATGGAGGTGGGAAACGAATATCATGTGTTTTGTTTGGTATTTAATATATAGCTTTTTATGAGGTAACATGGAACAAGGCAGGACTAAGAGTCAGGATATCCTGGCTTTGACACTAACCAGCTGTGTAACCTTGGGCAACATGGGTGAGTGGAAGGAGCGCTGCATTTGGAACCAGAGGGCTGGGTCAAGTCATTTAAGCTCTATGAGCCTCTGTTCATTTACTATAAAATGAGGAGATGCAGGCTGGCTGACCTCCAAGTTTCCTTCAAGATCTAAAGCTATGTCTCTTTACCTCTTTGGGGCTTAGTTTCCCCACCTGTGAATTGAGGCTGTTTCCCATTGCTGATGTTACCAGCTGCTTTGGAGCTGAGCGAGAACCTAGAGAGCGTTCACTCCAACCTCTTCATTTTATAATTGAGGAAACTCAACCCCACAGAGATGAATGATTGGCCCAAGGTAAGTAGCAGAGCCAGGCTTCAAACCCCAGTCTTCAGAAGCCTGATTTGGTGCCCTTTTCAATATGGTCAATATGGCACTCTCCCTTCTCCAGAGAAGGCTATGATAGACGATATCTAAGGGAAAGTCACTTAACCTCTATCTGCCTCCGTTTCCTCAACTATACAAGGGAAATGAAAATAGCACCTACCTCCTAGGGTTGTTTTATGAAATGAAAGAATATTTGTAAAGTGCTTAGCACTGTGAGTGACACATAGTAGTTGTTGCTTAATAAATGCTTCCTTCCTCTCTCCCTCCCTCCCTCTCTTCTTTCTTTCCTTCCTTTCTTCCTTCCTCCTTCCATCCTTCTTTCTCTCCTTCCCTCCTTCTTCCCTCCCTCCCTTCCCCTTCCTTCTCTTTCTTTCCTTTCTACTTTCCTTCCTTCTTTCCTTCCTTCCTTCCTTCCTTCCTTCCTTCCTTCCTTCCTTCCTTCCTTCCAGCTCTCCCAGCTCTAACATCTGGGAGCATCCTGTAAAGGGCATTATTTAGCAGTCATGTACACCTTTTGTTCATTAATTCATATAGACTTCTCAAGATAAATTTTGGCACATCCTACACATGTGACTTGTTGGCATGCCTTGGCCTTTAGTATCCTATAGCCCTGAAGATTAAATTGTTTCCTATGAGGTTCCCTTTAGTCCCTGCCAACACTCCATTTAGGTTGAAAACATGTGCCACCTAAGTGACAGGCACTGAGCCTGGAGTCAAAAAGAGATCTGAATTCAAATATGACCTCAAATACTGTGTGATTCTGGGCAAGTCACTTAATCTCTATCTGCCTCAGTTTCCTCAACTATAAAATGGGGATAATAATAGCACCCACATCCCAAATTATTGTGAGGGGCAAATGAAATAACAATTAAATGCAATAATATCTATAAAGCACTTAGCATTGTGCCTAGCACATAGTAGGTGCCTAATAAATCCGTGTTCTCTTCTCCCTGTCAGTGAAGTTTGTCTTTAATTCCTAGCCCCTTCCTTCCTCCTCCTTTCAGATACAGTCTCCTCAAAGGTACTGGCTCTCTAGTCCTTCCATAGATGCCCAAAGGTCCCCACCCTGGCACCAGTTCAGGCCCGCTTCTCTCCCCCATTCCCACTAAATCTCATTCTCCTTTGTCCCATTCACTCAGGGCTCTGCTCTCTGCTAGGGAACTTAGCAATTAATGGGACTGAAGTGTACATATGTTATTCTTCTCTGATAATACACTTGTATTTTATCAAGGGGCCTTCCAGAGATAGGGTCTAGACTCAGAGAAATAGGTGGAAATTTTAGGAAGCATGAGAAAGGCCCCTCCATCATCCATCCTCTTTCTGCCTTTGTGTAGGACTGGCCCTCTTCCCCACCAGATATCAAGTCCTTGGCTGGGCTGGCCTCTTCACCCCTTCCCTGCTGTTCCATCCTAAAGCCTCCCTCGCCCCCTTCAGGATTCCTTATGCTAGTCCTCTCCGACAAAGCCTCAAAGAAATCACAACAGATCTGGAGACTGGACCAGCACCCGGGGTCCTGAGCTCCAAAGCCTGGGATCCTGAGGGTGAGGGAGAGCCAGTCCGACCAGGTGGCAACCAGCATCTCTGCTTAAAAATGATTCATAGTAGAGAGAAGTTACATCCCGAAATATAGCGGAATGGAAATCCAGGCAGTAGAAGAAAATTAAACACGAAATATGTGGGCCTTGATATGTGTTCATTTAACAATATTTATTGTCCTCTGGTGAGGTTTGTTTGTTTTCATAACCAATTCAATATTTAAAAAATAACCACAGCCTCTCTCTCTCCTTCTCACTCTCTGGCTCCCCCTCTCTTCGCCTTCCTTTGTCTCCCTCCCTAGCCTGCTCTCCCTCCCTGATACCGACTCTGACAAACCAAACCGTGTGATTCTGATGGAAAATTCATTAGTCGTCTGGGTTTTTTTCCCCCTTCTCCATTTTCCCAGTCAGCTTCGCGCCTGATCTGTCAGCCTCTTCCATCCTGATTATCTGGAGACGCCAATTTCAAAGAGACATCTTAATAGTGATGTCAACGAATTAATTAGATGTGTTAATGAGCTAAAAGCAACCCAAATTAAATTAATGCAGTAATAAGCACAGACAGCAAAATTAGCTCCAATTTCTGTAAATGATTCTGAACTGTACACAACATCTCATCTTGCTAGAACATTACCATCCCCCAAAGCTAATCAAGAACTCCAGTGCAATTAACTGCTTAATTACAAAACACACACACACACACACACACACACACACACACACACACACACAGCTCATAGATTCAGCAGCCACGGTGAGTACCAGCTACCCAAGCAAGCAAGAAACAAGATGCTCTGAGATCTTCCCCCCAAATAATACGCATCTCCTCCCTATAGTTCCCTGTCCATGTTCCCCAAGTTCCCACCTCTCTAATGAACTCCAAATGGGGAAAGGGCTAAGGGTTCCTTGCAGCTCTAAGATTCTATGATTTTGTGGGACAGAGAGGGGCAGTAGGGATGGCCCTATCCCTCACTTTCACACTGCTGTGAGGAGGTCTGGCTGAATGGGAGAGGGTTAGTCTCAGGACATGTTCCCCCCACACCAAGGCCCCTGCCAGCCCACTAGAAGGAGCTATCTCACTGGATGCATCCAGCTGTGGAGTACATCCTCCTCTTCCAGGTGTGCTTCTGCATGAAAGACTAGGGAGGGCCCTGCCCCACCCCCTCTACCTTGGAGCCAAGAGCCCCAACCAGGGCTGGCTAAGTCTGGGTTGTTTATTGCTTGCATCAGAATCTGAGTTGCAACTAAAAACCTAATTGTCCAGCATTGCTGATTTCCCATAGGGGGGGAGAGAGAACTGCTAATAGCTTTGCCGAGTGGCTCAGGTATCTGATTAGCTCTAATTGCAGCAAGAGACAGAGAGAGGGAAGAGGAAGAAGGGGGGTGAAGGATGGAAAGACAAGGGGTAGAAGGGGCAGGAAGGGGGCTGGAGGGGAGGAGGAGAGAGAAAGAGACAGAATGGGAGACAAACACATACAGAGACACAAAAAATACAGAAAAGGGGAGAACCAGAAACAGGAAGGAGGGGAAACAAAATGGAGGCAAAAGGGACATGGATAGAATGGGAAGAAGACAGGAGTGGGGGCAATGGGTAGCAGAGGAGTGGAAGGGGGAGGGAGGCAGGAAAGAGAAAGACCTAGGCTAGGGAGAAGATCAGGATGAAGGGGAGGAGGGAAATGGCCAGACAGAGCTGAGATGATGGAGAAGAAGAATGGGGGGAGCCCCCACAGGCAGAGACAAAGGGCAATGGGGATGAAGGAAGTGATGAGAGAAGGACAAGTTGGGGGGAGAGAGGAGCCAGATTCCGAAACAAAGAGAGGGAAGGACAGACAAAGAGCCCAGCCAATCATGAATATGCATTTCATTGGGGCCCAGCAAACAAAACAGCTAAACTGTTGCACCTGTGGAAACCCCAACATGAGGCCGGTCTGGCTGCCAAGTTCCCTTCTCAGAGGGAGCCCACCTGGGTCACGAGGTCAGCGTATAATTGGGAAAGTCACCTCTTTATCAAAGAATTATGATATTGATTTTGAGGTTGGTAAGTAGTCTGTTCAGAAAGGAAGAATATTTCAGTGTGATAAGGCTAGGGTGCTGGATAAGGATTTACCATGATAAATATAATGTCCATGTTGTTCTCTCCTGTCTCTCCCCCTTTCTCTCTCTTATAGTGCAATTAGTTCAGTCTGTTAATAAGCAAAGGATATTTTTAGTTAATTTCAGTTCCAGTTAATTGATTCAAAAGCGAAACCCAGCAACTGAGCTAATTGATCCATGCATCTTTCACAGGGAGCATCGAGGTACTCCCTGGGTAACCATTGTCCCTGGGTCTCAGAATGGAAAGATACAAATCCCAGAAAGTGGCCAGGGACTGGCTGGAGGAGGGCGGTGAGGCCATAAAATCCCTGCTGAGAGGGGAGGGAGGGAAGGAAAGACTGAACATTGGAGCCTGGGTCCATAGTCCTTACCCCAAACCCCGACCCTTACAAAGCAGACCTTGCTGTCCTTTCTGGGATTGTTTACTAGGTTACCCAGTCCCAGGATCTCTCTCTCTCCCTCCCCTCCCCCCCTTTGTCTCTCTCTGTCTGTCTCTGTCTCTCTCTCTCTCTCTTTGTTTCTGTCCCTCTCTCTGTCTCTGTCTCTCTTTCTCTCCCCCTTACTCTCTATGTCTCTCCCCCCACCACTCTGCTCTCTGTGTGTTTTTCTGTCTCCGTCTGTCTGTCTCTGTGTCTCTCTCTTTCTCTGTCTCTGTCTCTCTCTCCCTTCATTCTGCCCTCTCTGTGTCTGCCTTTGTCTTTTTCTCCCCCTCCCCTTCCCTACTCCCTGGGGTTGGGTGGGGGGAGGTGGAAACTAATCAGTAAACTAATAAATAGAAGCACAGAGGATACAGATATTAATTAGAAGCAGTCTCTGCCCTCAAGGAACTTCCAGTCTACCTAAAACATGAATAGACTGGAAAGGTAGCACATAGTATGGTTGTAGAGGTAGTCACAGGAACTGAGTCTTGAACTAGACCTTAAAGAATAAGTTGAACCTGGATAGGTAAAGAGAAAGGAGAGGATACTTTGGGTGGATAGATTTGTGTGAACAAAGACCAGAAATGTGTGTTTATTCCTAGGAAATTAAAGAAGTCTGGCCGGAAGGGAGAGCAATAATGGAATATACTGGGACCTAAGGTATATTGAGGCCAGATTGTAAAGGGCTTTGAATGTCAGACTAAGGAATTTAGACTTCTCGGTGTGTAAGCAATGGGGGACCACTGAAGATCTGCTCTTTTGAGATGCACCCACCAACACCACATCTGCATGCCTCTATTTCCATATCATTTCTGTAGATCTAGAGTCCAGCTCCTCAGGGCTACTCATTCTCTACTTTGGGTTTCCAGATTTTGGCTGGCTCTGTGCCTGACCAGGTGCCCACATGTGTACCCACCAGTGTGCCTCCACACCCATACAGACACACAGATATATGTGCCTCTTAACAAGCAGATGTAAATTCACAGCAAGATAGTAAAGCAACAGAGCAGGGATTAGTGGCAAACCTGGGACTGCAAATCAGGGATCTTACTATTTATATGACTTTGAGTAGGTCAGTCCCTCTGGACTGCAGTTTTTCCACTTTTAAAATGGAGGCAAAAAAACCTTCAGCCCTTCCTAACATGGTAGAGTTATTAGAAAGACCAATGAAATAGGGGAACACTACTTTCTTCTGATTGTTGTTTTGTTTTTATCTTTAATTTTTTTATTCTGAACTTAACCAACACTAAATAATATTGGTGAGTATTTCCATATACAAAGGAGAACAGAAAAAGATAGCATACGAAACCACAAAATTATGTTACCTACATCTTGTATTTCCCACACGCATACAAACATACATATAGAAAGAGATGTATAGATATATACATATATATGTATATGTGTATTATATAAATATATACATATATAAACTGAATATATATGTGTGTATACGAGGAAGGGAGAACCAGAAACAGTATGGAGATGAGATAAAATCCTGGCAAGAGGGGGACACAGACAGAAAGGGAAGAAGATGGTAAGGGGGGATGAATAGCAAAAGAATAGGAGAGAGAGAGCAAAAGAATATATATATATATATATATATATATATATATATATATTTTATATTCAGCTTTCAAAGCTGCCCTGTTTCTTTGTGTTTCATTCTGGAGTTTTTTTCCTGTTCTCTTCTGTGCATCAAAAAAATAAATAGGTAAATGATCCTCTTTTAATTCTTTCTCTTCCTTTTTTTCTTTCTCTCTTTCTGGCACAGTCTTATCCACTATTCTCCTCTCCCCCTCAAAAGAAAAAAAGGAAAGCTCTAGTCCCAAGTTTACCACTAATTTATAGTCTGGTGATCCATAACTAATTGTTATCCTTATAATAAATATGCATATTCAACCAAAAATCAAATTTCCACATTGGCTATGTATGTCTAATTCTGAATCTTGAAAACCTCACCTCAGGAAGTAGGTAGCATGTTCCCTCATTAGTCCTCTGGAGGCAGGGTTCATCTTTGCATTGTTAAGAGTTCTTAAGTCTTTTGAAGTTTTTTTTCTTTACAATGTTACTCTATTGTATAAATTGTTCTGGTTCTGCTCACTTCACTCTACATCAGTTCATACAAATCTTCCCAAGTTTTTCTGAAATGGTCCCTTTTGTCATTAATTATGGTACTATATTCCATGACATTCACATAGCATAATTTGTTTAGCTATTCTCCAATTGATGGCCACAAGGGATCACTTTCAATCAAGTAATCAATAAGTATTGATTAACTTCTTACTATATGTCAGCCACTATATTAGGTGATGGGGATACAAAGACAAAATAGACCCAGCCTTTGAGAAGCTTTATACTGGGGAGTAGAGGCAGAGGGTTAGGAACAATGTACACTTAAAAACTGATACAAAACACAGAAATGGATAAGCACTGAACCTTTGATTTCACTGATATTGGGAATTCCAGTGTGAGGACCAACGCAGGTCAGCCCCTTCATTCTAGATTATAGACTCAGAAAATCATGTGGAGAACTGAGATGTTAAGTGACTTGTCCAAAGTCACATAGACAGTAAGTGTCAGAGGCAAGACCATGAACTGGGTCTTCCTATCTTCAAGGCTTCTCTCTCTCTCTCTCTCTCTCTCTCTCTCTCTCTCTCTCTCTCTCTCTCTCTCTCTCTCTCTACCTCTGTATGTCTGTGTATTTCTCTCTATTTCTGTTTCTCTGTCTCTGCCTCTGCCTCTCCTTCTCTCTGTCTGTTTCTCTGTCTCTGTGTCTCCCTCTCTGTCTCTATATTTGTGTGTTTCTCTCTGTGTCTCTGCCTCTGTCTGTCTCTCTGTCTCTTTTTGTCTGTCTTTGTCTCTGTCTGTCTCTGTCTTTGTCTCTCTGTCTCTCTGTGTCTCTGTCTTTGTCTCTGACTGTGTGTGTGTCTCTCTCTGTGTCTCTCTCTCCTCTGTCTCTGCCATGTTGTCTCTCAAGTCTTAGCTACAAAGCATATATGAAGAAAATACAAGGTAATTTGAGCAGGAGGAAGCAATAGCACGTTGAACTCTGGAGGGCAGAAGCAAGAGAAAGTAGATATTTTCAAGTGGGCTCATAATCTAGTACAGTTCAAAAATCTCTGGGAATTAGAATCAGAAGGTTTGGATGCAAGTCCTGGCTGTGACTTACACGAGTAGATCAAGTCCCTTTGCCCCCTTGGTCTCGGTTTCCTCATCTATGAAATGGGAATGATAGCCCTTGCATCATTCATCATACAGGACTGTTGTGAAGATCCAATGAGATAATCTCTCTCAAGTGCTTTCCAAACCCTATAATGTGGCAATGTGAATAGTTACTACTGTTGCTGTTATTCACAAACAGGTGCAAGGATGCATCAATCTGGGCAGAACATAGAAACAGGCCCGTTCAGTAGGACCAGTTTTAATTATGAATGAGAAAGGAGAGAGAAGGGTAATTAAGCCCAATAAATGTGAGGGTGGGAGCAGGAGTGGCATGAACCCCTGGAGCCTTCCCTGGAGAATTTCCCAGATGCCTCCAGGGCAGCCATTCTGCCTTATGCCCCAATCACAGATTTGGAGAAGGCAGAGCCTGAAAGGCCACAGCCTGGGCCACAAGAGGGCCCATTGGATGGCCATGGCTGATGGGCAGGCCAGGCTGTTAAGAGAGGCAGAGGCTGGAAGCAAATGAAGCAGTGCCTCCCTCCCTCACCCCTCAGCCCTGTTCTGCAGCATCCAATGCCAGGTTTCAGAGGCTGATCCAATCGTATTATGTTGAGAACCAAGGTGGATAAAAAGGAGGAGCAGGCCTTGGGTGAACCACTGTTAAACTGTCCTTTCTGTCCCCCTAGACTCTTAGGAACAGAGGAAGGCTTTATTGAGACACCTACTGTGTATATCTGGATTGCTTCTGCTCTGATGTTAGGTGTCTTAGGGATGTGACAGGCAGTATAGCCTGATGGATGGAATATTAAACTTGGAATCAGGCAGACCTGCTTTCTGATACTTATTAGCTATGTAACAATGGCTAAGTGACAGCAACAGATTTTGAGCCAAAAGACCTGAGTTCAAGTCTTGACTTTGCTATCTAACCTGTGTTGGCTCTGGGCAAGTCTAAACCTCAGTTTCTGTCATCTGTAAAATGAGCAAATTGAACCGGTTGGTTCCCAATGTCTCTTCCAGCCTAAATCTCTGATCCTATGACCTCTCCCAAACTCTGTTTCCTCATCTGTAAAGTGGGAAAAATAATGATAGAACCTATTAAGAAGAGTAATAAGGTCATTTTAAGGAGCAAATTAAATAATCTACACAAATTATTTTATAAATCTTAAAGCCATAAATATCAGCCATTATTATAATTATAATCTGTAACTTCAACAGTCTTCAAAGCCAGCACTCGAATTATCCACACAAATGAGTGAGAGTCAGATAATGAAAAATAGGGGATCGTAGAAGTATGGAATCTCAGAATCTCAGAACCTGAGAGAGGGAATGATTCCACCACACATACCCTAATTTTATTGAGGAGATAACTGAGGCAGAAGAGAAATGTCTCGCCTTAGATATCAAAGCTAGCTGGTACCAGAACCACTGGAATTAGAATCCACATCTAATAACGATGGGCAGCAATGGCTATTGGCGCAATGGATAGAGTGCCAGGCATGGAGTCAGGAAGACTCTTCTCCTTGAGTTCAAATCTGGCCTCAGGCACTTACTAGCTGTGTAACCCTGGATAAGTCACTTAACCCTGTTTGCCTCTGTTTCCTCCTCTGTAAAATCAGCTGGAGAAGGAAATGGAAAACCACTCCAGCATCTTTGCCCAGAAAACCCCAAATGGGGTCACAAAGAATCAGACATGACTGAAATGACTGAATAAAATTTCCTAACTCTTAGGACTTTCTTTGTTCACATCAATGTATCCCATTGCTTCCAATAAACTAAAAGTCATTTATGTCTAGCTTTGGAACATATTATATGAATTTCATGCCTCACCCCTAGTCAAGGGAAAAAACGGTTTTGCTCAGAATGAGTTTTCATGCCATCAGCAGATATCAGCTGACTGAGTTCCAGATTCATATTGTATGGGAGAGGAAAGCCAGATCAAATCTTTGAAATGGATAAGTGAGAGTCTAGTATATAAAATACCCACTGCCTTGTGGCTCTGTCAGATACTGTACTCACTGATTCAGGTACAGTGCTTAGACTTCAAGACAGGAACACCTGGTTCAAATCCTGCTTTGACAATTATTATGTTGTAATATTGGGCAAATCCCTTAATCTCTCTAAGGCTGAGTTTCCTTATCTGTCAAATGGGGAGAATACCTGTATAGTATCTACTACAAAGGGTTGGTATAAAGATCAAATGAAATAATGAATGTCAAGTAACTTGTAAATTTTAGAGTTCCATTTTGGTGGTAGTTATTATTGAGGGGGATGCACAGATTTCAAGCCAGTTGCTTTCCTCCAAGGAGCTAAAGGTCAGTGCTCTCAGATGAGGGGCCTCCTCCTACCTTGAGGCCTCATACACCATCTAGTCCTGGAGTCAGGAAAACTGGGTGTCTGCAGTCCTGGTCCTGTCACTTTTGAGCTGTGTAATCCCAGTCAGCTCACTAAATCTCTGTCTGAACCTCAGATTTCCTCATCTATAAAATGAGAATAAGAATATTTGTGCTATGGGTGGCTAGGTGGCACAGTGAATAGAGCACCAGCCCTGCAGTCAGGAGGACCTGAGTTCAAATCTAGCCTCAGACATTTGACACACTAGCCAGGTGACCTTGGGCAAGTCACTTAACCCCAATTGCCAAGCAAAAAACAAAAAAAGAAGAAGAATATTTGTGCTACCTACATTTTATAAATTCTATGGAAGAAAGTTTTATTTAGAGTCAGAGGACCTGGATTCATATCCCAGTTCTACTATCTATGCACTTCACTTAGGCTCTCCACTTAACATTTGTGGACCCCATTTTTCTAATTTGTAAAAGGAGTGGGACAGAGGAGATGGGATCTGAGGTTCCTTCCAATTCTAGGTGGCTCAGCAGATGGAGCTCTAAGTCTGGACAACCGGAGTTCAAATCCAGCTTCAGACACTGACTAGCTGTATAATCCTGGGCAAGTCACTTCACCTCTGTTTGCCTTGGTTTTCTTATCTATAAAATGGGGATAATAACAGCACCTTCCTCCCATATTATCAAAAAAGATAACATGTAGAAAATGCCTAGCAAAGTACCTTGCAAATAGCAGGCACTCTATGAATGGCTGTTCCCTTCCCCTAGATACATCTCTTATTGTTCTGGTTTCTATATTCATAGAATCCTAGATTTAGAGCTGGGAGAGACCTTAGAGGTCATCCTTTTGCTGATGAGGAAACCAAGTCTCAGAGAAGCTCAGTGATTGACCAAGGTCATACAACTGCTATGAATCCACATTCTCCTGTCTCCAAACCCAGCCCCTAGACCACTACCATCTCATGTTGTTTTCAATGGCTTCTATTATGATTCATTTTCATCTTTTTCTATGGAGTTCAAATTGAAACAGTCCTGGGATTATGCTGTTATTTGTAATGTTCTGTGGCTTAGTGCACAGGGATAACTGCTTTTTCTAATTGAATAAAAGCTCATCTTCTGTAGATTCCTTGAAAACATCTTGGGGACAGTCCCAGAAGTGAGGACAAAGGATATGATGAGAATCTTATCTATTTCCTTCCCAGTTTTTATTTCTTTCCATTGGTCTTTATATTTTGTGAGGCTTTTTGGGGGGGAAGGGGTGTTTTTCTATGTTTTGGAAGCTTTTTATTCCTTAGAGTGTGGAGATGGTATTTGATAGGGCAGCATCTATTTAAAATGTTCTTAATTTGGGGGAATGAATGTTATATATGGTTGTTATTATTATGTTGCTGTTATTATTTCTACCCCAGGATTCATTCAGTACCTGTTATAACCCAGAGCTAGGCCTTGGAGGGTGGGTAGAACTTGGCTAGGTAATGAAAGAGGGGAAGGTATTCAAGGTCTCAGCTTACTAGAAGTTGTTCCTTTCCCACCAGCCTATAAGGAGAGAAGCTGCTTTATGTTGGAGTCCGTGACCCCTGACTCATCCTTTCTGGGATTTTTGTCTTCGCCTTATGACTGATGGAGCCCACAGGCCAACAGGGAATGAGTGTGACTGGTCTTGGAGAGCTAGCAGTGATGGAAGCCTTGCCTCTTGCATTGCCACCATCCAGGTATGGGGAAGGAGGAGCTGCCCCTGGGATGTAGTACAGTTTGCCTTGTCAGGAGCACACACCTGGAGGCAGTTGCAGAGCTCCCAGAGTGCACCACAGCCCAGGCCAATTATGAACTTACTTTACATTATTTTAATTTGTCTCTAGGGCTATGAAAGGAAAATCAGGCGATTATTATTATTTTTTGGCTGGAAACTATTGCAGTCATTATATAAATTATATATAATTGAATACATTTGAGGCGTTTTCTTTTAAACAATCATGTTTTTCCCTTAGACAACAACAACTGTTTTGCTTTCCCCCTAATGACACTACTTAGCATGGCATAAAGATTAGCCTAGCCTGAACTAGCACTTTGCCCAGCAATCAGGATATGAATTCAACCTTAATATAAGTTGCAAAACCTAGTGAGGGAGCCTTAGAATTTCAAAGCAGGGGGAAAAAAACCTGGGAAATCATTTAGTCTCATTTGCAGATGTGGAAACTGGGATCCAGAGCAGGGAAACAATTTACCTAAGGTCACACAGCAAATTACTTGCAGAGTTGGGATAAGAAGCCAGGTTTCCTGGTTCTTAGTTCAGTATTTTTTCTATTACAATTCACTCCCTCCAATCTAGAGAGGTAAACATTTTTCATTTCCCACCTGGGGGGGGACCCCCATTCAATTCCAGGCCAATGTTTGTCTCTTTCAATGCCTTGCACACTGTAGGTGCCTAATAAATATTTGCTGAATGATAACTTGCCCAATGTCCCATAGCGAATTAGAACCCAGCTCTCCTACCTCCTAATCTGTTAGGCTTTCTAGGATGCCTCCTGGCTGCCTAGGCCAAAAACATTTTGCTATTTTGGCATTGGGGTTTTAAGATAATCTGGTCACAATAGGGAGATCATTTTATCAAAACAAATGCTTGTTGCTGGGGCATATTCATTTCTGGATACGTGGGGATTTGCAAACAAAATGCCCATTAATGGGAAGGGAAGATACACACACAAATGTCTGTGCATCGAGATGCAAATGTGCCCCATAGTCTGATAAGTACATTTCTTGCTACTGTACAATGAGCTGGCCATCTGCTTGTATTTATTCAGCCCTTCCCAGATTGCAACAACAATGCTGACACGGGAGCTGCTGGGAAGGTGTGTGTGTGTGTGTGTGTGTGTGTGTGTGTGTGTGTGTGTGTGTATTTGGGGGTGTTCTGGGGGAGTACAGGGAAAAGAATAGACAAGTGGGGGTTGGCTCTTCCTGCTTTGCTTCCCTGCCCAATATATCTTTACCTTCACCATATTTCAGCACCATCCCTATCCATCTGTCTTTGGGTCATTGTGTTTGTCCCTCATTCTCGAAGAGGACCCTGGCATCAGGGAGATGATGACATGACCAGGAATTGAATTAGATTTGAGGGAGGGAGGGCTGTGCATGGTCACCGGCCTCACTTTCTCCTCCAGAGCCATCTGGGTCTAGTGGCCAAATATTCAATCAGGACAATTGGAGATGGCCCAGCATGCATGGGGAGACCCTGGCCCTTTTAGGCTAAGGTTTTCAGACTCTCACTTAGAGTGAGGTAGTAGTGAATAGCACTCTTTAAAAAGTCAAGGGATGGCCCCTTTAATAAATATAAAACATCAAACTGGGAGAAGACTCTCAGGGTTGCTGGTCAAAAGAGAAAGAGTGACTCTTTACATTCCCTCTGAGCCAGGAAAGCCCAAAAAACAGCCATTGAGTGGTGCTTGGGCAGGACCTATTGTCCTATCATTGAGCTCCAGAGTGAAAAGGGTTTGAGGCTTGGTCTTTGAGAAGGAAATCTAACCAGTAAATCCCAAGTGAGCTAGGCAGCTTTCAGCTTCCAAAACTGGGTCATAGGACACAGAGCATGAACACTTGCCATCACTGGTTTTAATAATGATGATGAGGATGATCTGTCTACAAGGAATGGAAAGCTTTCAGAGCAGGGACCTAGGAGAAGACAGGAGCCATGCTGAGCCTTAGCAGTATGGGAGAGCAGGGGTGGAGTGGGGATCATAGCAGGCCATTCTGTCTGCTACTGGAGGTATGCCAAAGATGTGTGAATCCATAGAAGATGAGCTTATATCTCATGATTTTTATTCAATTAAAGAAAAAAACCAGGGGCAGTTAGGTGGCACAGTGAATAGAGCACCAGCCCTGGAATCAGGAGGACCTGAGTTCAAATCCTGCCTCAGACACTTAACGCTTACTAGTTGTGTGACCTTGGGCAAGTCACTTAACCCCAATTGCCCTTCCCCTCCCCCCCCAAAAAAAGACAAAAATAAAGAAGAAACCAGTTATTTTATCCACCTGAGCCAGAAGAACATTAAATAGAAAAGAATAATAGCAGGATAGCAACTTGTTCTTGGACTATTTCCAGGGTTATTGAGAGAATCAAATGAGATGATAGATTCATACCCATTGGCCCAGAGAGCTCACTGTCAGGTATATACCCCAAGGAATCAAAAACATTTTAATGGGGGAAAGGGGAGGATAAGGAAGTGAGAGTGATTCACGGCATTGAGAAAGGTGAGAATAAAATTAATAATAACAACTCTCATTTACACAGTGCTTTACAATTCACAGAGCACCTTCTTCATATCAGCCTTTATAAAGGAGGTAATGCAAGTATATTTTTAATTAGCCCCATCTCATCTAACGAGAGAGGTGAAAGACCTGCTTGAAGTGCCTAGTGAGTAACAGAGCTAACACTCAAATCCAAGTCTTCGGCTCTATATTCATTCAGTGCTCTCTCCACTAGACCAAGAGACATCTTGGGGTACATTCACTAGCTTGGTAGTCCAAAGACCGGGGCTCTGGTCCTGGCTCTGCCAATAGCTTGTTGTATGACCTCGGGCAAGTCACTTGACCTGGCGAGGCCTCAGTTTCCTGCTCTGTAAAATGGGCCATCCAGGTGATTACTCTAGCCCTTTCCAGCTCTAACACTCTAGAATCCAATGATCCTCAGAAGGGCCATTTGGCTTTCCAATGCTGCCTCCAGTCTGTCTCTTATCTCTCCTTCCTGGCAGAGATCAGCCTGTATCAGTTGGCCCACTACATGTCTTCCTTAATAAGCTCTAATTTCCCTCACATGTTCCCGCAATCTTGGCTTTCCCCCACATTGCCAACCAAGGCGATTTTGATCTCTGCACACATTCCTCCCCACAGCCCCTCCGCTCCCTTTGTGTGGGCTCCTCTGATCACTGCTTCTCCATCTCCTCGTGTGAGCTGGAGGTTTTAACTTGTAAAGTAACAACCTGTCACACTCGCAACCTCTTTGCACCAAAAATGTTCTTTGATCTGTGTAAACTACAATTGATGCTGGAATGCTTGATATTAATATCTTTTGTTTGTGTGTCAATGTTCTCTGGAATCTAATTAAGCAATGTTTTGAGAGCATTATATATGTTTGAACAATTCGGCAGAGCAGACAATATGAGCTATTGACCTGCGAAGATAAATTGTGCTTGCCGATTCTGAGGAGCATGCCGGCACGTGTGCTGTTCATTTCTGCTGGGGTTCCTGGAAACATATACTCTCCATGCAACTAGACCTTGCTGTGTAATCAGCCCGCGCCTCCTCGGAAACTTTATTTGCCATTATTGTGCTTTTCTGTATATGCTAGAGAGGACGGGCACACATCTAAGTACAGATGGAATAGAGCACTGGTCTTTGAGTCCAAAGGCCTGGGTTCAAGTTCAGTTTGTTGTATTGGTTGGCTTTGTTAAATCACTATTTTTACTACCCCTTTTAAAATCTTTGTTTCAAGGGGTGGTTTTCTGGGCAGAGAAGGGAAGATATATTCACCCCATTTGCTGTAGGATGCTGGGCAAGTCCCTTCAGTTCTCTGAGAATCAGTTTCCTTACCTGTATAATGGGGGCAGGGGGAATCCCCACCTGTCTCACAGGGATGGCTTTCTTTTCTTTTGGGCAAATCTCTTCACCTCTCTGAGACTCAGCAGTTCCTTCATCTGCATAATAGGGAGAAAAATTCTGGTCTATCTCACAAGAATGGCTTTCTTTACTTTTGGACCAGAGGTAATTTAATTATGTATGGATATATATGTATATGTACATGTGTATACTTCTGCATAGATATATACACGTCTATGTATACATATGTGTATTATATATACATGTGTATAGATACATATGCATGTTCAAGTACACACACATATAGACATGCAGATCAGCAACAGTTCTATATATTATAACGCTAGATCCTAAGATCACAGATTAGGGCTAGAAAGGCCATTCCTGCCACTCTTCCCCCCACGCCCCAACATTTTGCAATTGAAAAAACGAGACAAAGAGGAGTTAAGGGACTTGCCCAACATGACACAAATAGGAAGGTCATCCTAGCTCCAAGGTCAGTGCCCCTCCACTGTGTCATGCTTTCTCCAGCCAGGGTTCAGCAAACTATAGCCCTACAGGCCAGATCCAGCCCCACTGCCTGTGTTGGGTTTTTTGTTGTTGTTTGGGGGGGAGGGCATTGTAGATTGGCCTGTGGTCATGGCTTGCTGACCCCTGCTCCACTAAATTTCCTGGGGCACTGAGAAGGTAACCATCTTTCCCAAGGTAACATAGGTAGCATATATTAGAGGCAGGACGTGAACCCAAGTCTTGGTGACATGACCTAGGTTCTCTGTCTCTAAAACCAGGGTGTCAAACTAGATTATCTCCAAGACCCATTCCAGTTCTAAATCTATAATCCAGAGTGGTTAAGCAAATCATGGTACATGAATGTAACAAAACATTACTGCTTAATAACTAGCAATAAATAGGAAGAATTCAGAGAAGTATGGGAGGGCTTTTATGAACTGAAGCAGTTCATAAATGTAAGCAGTAACAGGAAAACAATATACCCAATGACTATAAATGGGAAAAACAATGCCAATAAGGAAAAACTGAATGCTGTGAAATGATAATAATTAACCTTGGCCACAATAAAGAGATACAAAAATATACATAGTTAGGTGGAAATGCATGTTCGATACTAAATATAATATTTGACTTTATAGATGTGGTGTTGGTGTGTTACTTTTGCTAAATTATGTTATACCTCTTTTAATCTTTCATTATAATGGATTGCCCTCTGGGAGGGGAAGAAGTATGTGTTAAGTAGATAAATACATAGGTAGACAAACAGACAGATGAGGGGAGAGAAGGAGAGAGAGAGAGAGAGAGAGAGAGAGAGAGATCCATAGACAAGTAGGGAAATAGATACATAGATAGATATAGATGGATGGATGGATGGATAGATGGATGGATGGATCCATACACAGACAGGTAGGGAGATAATAGATAGATAGATAGATAGATAGATAGATAGATAGATAGATAGATAGGATGGGATAGAAGGATGGATAGAAGGATGGATGGATGGATGGGTGGATGGATGGAGAGAAAGATAAAAAGCATTAATTAAGCACTTACTATGTGACAGACACTGTACTACAAGTACTCCCTGATCACAAGGAGCTTACATTCTAGAGGGAGAAGACAACACATGAAAAAGACATGAAAATCAGGGGAAGCCAGGGAGGGTACCCACAAGGGACAAGCAGAAGAGGTCATCAGGGAGTCATGGGCAGGTCCATGTTTAAAGAGAACATGGCGGGCATGAAAACTTCCTCAAATAAGAGTTCAGGTAGAAATTCACCAATCAGAGGAAGGGGTCATGAGGGTGGATGCATTGCTAATGTGAGAAGGTTATGATGGAGAGGTCATCCAAAGAAATGATAATACTGTAAAAGCTAAAAATATCAATAAAAAAATCTAAATTGGTTTTTGAATGAATAATGATTGGTCCTATGGAACCCAGAAATGTAATTTTGTGATATAGGAAGCAGCATGGTGGAACTCTGGCCAAGACAGTCAGAAGGCCTGAGTTTCTAGTCTTGATTCTATCACTGACTAGCTGTAGGCCTTGGGCAAGCCTCTTCTTCCTGCAATGCCTTAGCTTCCTTATGAGGGTCAGACTAGATGATTGCTGGCATCCCTATCTGCTTTGTGACTTTTAATGATTGAGGGGGGATGATCCAAGTCTCCAGACCCTTTGTTTCTTCTCCTCTGCCCCCTTGCTGTCCCTTACTTACTACCCTACTGTGTACTTTTGTCTTGCCTATCAGGGCTATAACTGGAGGAGCCCCCCAGCCCAGGGGAAGGGGGCAGGGCACTTTGCCTCAAGGCACCAAATTTAGAAGGCACCAACAAAAGAATAATTATTTAAAATCAGAGGGTACCAGATGTCCAGCCAGAGTGAGTTCATCATTTCCTACCTTGCTCCTCCCCTTCTCTCAACTCTCACCAATGTCCTGGGGTTCCTGTTTCTCTCACACCTGCCCTGACTCAATTAAGATCAGGCTTCATGCCACCTACCCCAGATACAAAAGATCCCAGTCACAGATCTTGTTGTTTCTTAGTCCTGTCCCACTCTTTGTGACCCCATTTGGGGTTTTCTCAGCAAAGATGCTAAAATGGTTTGCCATTTCCTTCTCCAGCTCATTTTACAGATGAGGAAATTGAGGCAAACAGGGTTAAGTGACTTTCCCAAGGTCAAGTTAGTAAGTGTCTGAGGCCAGATTTGAACTTAGGAAGATGAGTTTTCCTGACTCCAGGCCTGGTGCTCTATGCACAACTAGCTGCAGTAACAGCTCAGCTGTCTGTCAGTTCTCTCCAGAGATAAAAGTCTCCTCAGTCTATTACTCTACTATAGGATTGTTTAGCTGACAAGTAGTGAATTGAGAACTGAAAGGTAGAGAAAGTGAACTTCAATGTCCTCCTTACCAATAGGGGAGAACAAACTCCCCAGAGAATTCTGGGAAAATCTGCGGGATGCTGGAGTCCATATGGTAGAATTTCCAGTGGCTAAAAAACCCATGGTGCTTCCTCCCTTCTCACAGTCACTGCCAGGCACACCAGTCCCATGGTGAATGGGAAGCTGGCTGGCCTGGGCAGAAACAAAATGAAAAATGCCAGCATCTTAGGCCTCTGGAAGAGAACTTTCTTACCTAGTCGATTGATTCTTGCCATGGGGCATAGTGGATAGAGTGTTCATCTAAGAATCGGGAAGACCTGAGCCTAAATCCTGACTCAGACACTAGCTGTGTGATCCTGGGCATATCACTTAACCCCTGCCTGCCTCAGTTTCCTCATCATTTCCTCTTCTTTCTGTGCTTTTGACTTTGCGGACTTTAACATCATGCCTCAGTTGCAGACTCCCCCTAGAACCTCCCTTAGTATCTGGGACCTTCTCAACCAGAAACACCCACCAGCCCTGTAGCTTTCTCACAGTGGAAACTCTCTCTGCCATGCCGTCCCTCTTCTCCTATTGCTGAATTCCTCCCAGAAACTCCATTTGAGAGAAGGGTCCAGGCCATTCCCCTCTTCTCCTTTACCTTTACATACCCCCTTCCCCATACACCTACTTTTCACTTACTTTTATGTGTTGTCTTCCCTCATGAAAATGTAAGCCCTTTGAGAGCAGGGACCATCTTTTTCTCTATATTTATATCCCAAGTGTTTAGTATGGTACTTGGCATATACAGTAATAAGTCATATAGTAATAAATAGTGTATAGTATAATATATAGTATAATGAGTAAATAGTAATATATAGTAATAAGAAACGCTTGGTGCCTTGACTTGCCTGGCCTGGTTTGTTAAAGCAGATTTGTTAAAGAGTACCTTAAGTCAAGATCTTTCCCAGGTCCAACTTTGTCTGAGGCGACACCTATTCAGTAGTTAAAGACTAAATATGAAATGCGGGAAAAGATGGCCTACTTTGCCTGCACAAAAGAATCAGTATGGGAGGGAAAGACCCTCCGAGTTTCTGCCCAGAACAAAAACAATTGCTATTTGCCCACATAGCATCAGTGTGTCTTTCACTCATCCTATTCCTATGATATCAAAACTGTACATCCATACAATGATGATAGCATGTATATGTGGGCATGCACACCAATCTTCTCTGTCTGTTAAATATTTACTGGGTACCTACTATGGACAAACAGGTTCCCCTGTCCTCAAGAGCCTTATAGTCTAATTAGGAATAATAATACGAAGTCTCAGTTTCCTCTTCTATAAGATGATGGGAGGTTTGAACTCAAATCATAGATTTAGCGGTAAAAGGGGATCTGGTTGAATATCTAGTCCAACCTCCTTCATCTTTTTTTTTTTTTTGGTAAAGCAATTGGGATTAAAGAGACTTGCCCATGGTCACACGACTAGTGTCAAGTGTCTCAGGCTGGACTTGAACTCAGGCCCTCCTGCCACCAGGGCCAGTGCTCTATCCACTATGCCACCTAGCTGCCCCTCAACCTTCTTCATCTTACAGATGAGGAAACTAAGGCAGAAAGAGGAGAAAGGACCTGCCTAAGTCCACACAGGTAGGTGACCTGCTGCTTAATGTAGTGAAAACCACTATTCAAATCCGTGTTTTTGAACTCCAAATCCAGTTCTCTTTCCACTACCCCAATACCTAAACTCTAATGTCCCTCCCAGCTCTGAGAATCTGTAAATCTCAGGGAGCTTATGAGAAATGCAGCTTGAATGGCACCAAGGGAAGCTTTGCCTTCATTCAGAGGAAGGAGAGAGCACTCTGGCTCAGGTAGATCAGGATGGCTGTATGGAGGAGGCAGAATTTCAAATGGGCTTTGATTAATGGGTAAATTTGGCCTGGTGGAGCATTCTGGGTGGGAAGGAATAAGCACGGAGGTTCACATCATGTGTGGTAGAGAGAATGTAGATCAGTCTGAAGTTGTCTGTAAAGGTTCTTAACCTTTATTTTTTTGCGGCATGAATGTGTCTTTCACTCATTCTATTCCCGTGATATCAGAACTGTATACCCATACAATGTTGATAGTATGTGAGAGTTGAGAGGCAGTTGAATGGATAAAAGTGCTGGGTCTCAGATAAGGAAGAAGAGTTCAAATCCAGCCTTAAATGCTTGCTAACTGTGTGACCCTGGCAAGTCACTTAACCTCTGTCTGCCTCGAGATAGGGATGATAATAACAGCACCCCCCCCCCCCCAGAGCTGTTATAAGGATAAAATGAGGTCATATTTGTAAAGTGTTTATCACAGTGCCTAGCACATAGTAGGTGCTTAATAAATATCCATTCCCTTCACCAGGCCTTCTCTGAAACCTATGGATACCTTCTCAGAATAATGTTTTTAAATGCATGAAATTGGGGCACCCAGGTGGCACAGTGAATAGAGCACCAGCCCTGGAGTCAGGGGGACCTGAGTTCAAATGTAGCCTTAGACACTTAATACAAAACTAGCTGTGTGACCTTGGGCAAGTCAGCCCCAATAACCCTACCTTCCACCTCCAAAAAAAAAAAAAAGCAAAAAATATGCATAGATTAAATTCAAAGATTACAAAAGAGAACAATTATATTGAAATAGTTATCAAAATAGGTTAAAAAACAAATCTGATGTAGTAGTATATGCTACCTTATTAATGCATTTAATAAGATAATATGCTTAAAATATAAGCAAGTTAAAGTTTATTTTTAAAAGATATATCAGTGGGAAGGCTGCTGTTGCCTTCATTCATAATAAATTTCAGTTAGAAGTTTTTAAGTGAAAATAAAGATGTCATTATTTTCTTCCTATCCCAGTTCAGTGTCCCCATGAAATCCATCCAATGGTTGTGGATCCAACGTTAAACCCCAGCTATAAAGACTAGATGTGTTAGAAATCACTGACCTATACACCAAAAATAGCTGATATAGGAGAGAAGACAGTGCTGAATCCTGAGACCCCAGGGCACCCAAGCTCACCGGAGGCTAGTCAGTTTCCTCCCAGTTGGCTTGTCAGTTTCCTCCCAGTTAGCAAACGGGGCAGCGCCATCTGTTGGTTCCTGGGTCTCCCTCGCCAGCATTGTTGTGGGCATCTCGGTGGTGGAACCAAGAAAAAAAAAACCGGAAAGACAAGGGCTGCCTCAGTTTCCTCATCTGTAATTTGAGAGGGAGAGTTGGCTGAGGGAGCCTCCAAGGTTTCTTCCTTCCTAGGAGAAGGTTAAAGAATGCACCACGTCCTCTCCAGGCTGAGAAGGCAGAAATCACAGAACTGTGATTTAGAACAGAACTGTGTGTTTAGACAGGTTGGAGCCAGGAAGAAACCACTGTAGCCCACTGGGCCACTTTGCTGAAGGGATTGTCCAGAGGGCTCGCTTTGCCAGCCCTAGAGACACAGAAGGAGATCACCCAAGCTCTGGGTGTTTTTGCAGGATGGAAACTTAATAATAGCCACCATTTAAAGATTTAAAGTTTGCAACGCACTTTACAAACATTAGATCATTTGATTCTCACAATAACCCTGGGAGATGGGTGTTATTACTACCCCCATTTTCCAGGTGGAGAAACCGAGGCAGGCAGGGGTGAAGTAACTTGCCCAGGGTCACACAGCTTATAAGGGATGTGAACTCAGACCCACTGTACCACCCAGCTGCCTCACACATAAAAATATATACAGCAAAAAATACCACAAAGCTAATCAAAAACAAATATATACAAAGTAACAGGGCAGCTAGATGGTGCTTTGGAGAGAGCACTGGGCCTGGAGTCAGGAAGACCTGAGTTCAAATCACTTATAAACTATGTGACCCCGAACAAGTCACTTAACCCCACCCTGCCTCAGTTTCTCCATCTAGAAAATGGGGACGGTAATAAAACCCACTTCCCAGGGTGGCTGTGAGGATCAAATGAGATAATTGTGCCGTGCCAAGCACAGTGCCTGGGACACAGTCAGCGCTGTATAGATGTCAGGTGTTATTAATTATTTTATTATTTACTATATCCCAGCCCTGACACTCCTTGGCATCGTGATCATGGGCCTGTCACTCTTTCTCTGGCCTTCCATTTCCTATGAGTAAAGAGGCACAATAACAGAATGTGGCAGCCAAAATATCAACGACACCCGTATTGATTCATAGCATTCATATGGAAGACATTCCAGAGGTCACCTCGTCCAGCTCCCCCATTTTACAGATGAGGAGACTGAGGCCCAGGGAGGGTGTGACTTGCCCAAGGACACACAGCTAGTAAGCTTCTTTTGAACCCAGGTCCTCTGACTTCAAAGCCAATACTCATCCCCTTTGTCCATACCATCATCCCACCTTCCACAGGAAGCCTTCCATAGCTCCACTTCATTCCATACTTTCCCTCTGTAATTATTTCCTTTTCATCCTATATGTAGCTTGATTTGTATATACAGATTGTTCTTGCTTTATGGTAAATTTGCATTAGGCAAATTCTTCAACTTTACATAAAAATTGTGAAAGAAATCTGCATTCCCCCCCAAAAATCCAACCTATATTTACTGACTGTACAATACTCTTTCTCTTCCGTCTTGCCCCTTGGCTAGGGGCTTTTTGTACCCCTCCCCCAACATCTCCCCACAGCAACCACCACCACCAAAAAAAAATTAACTAAAAACCAAAATCTTTCTGAGTGAAAGCAGAATAGAGGTACTAAGTGACTGCCTCATAAGGGGCTTGACTTGAGACCTTCACAGGCACTAAGAGAGATCTTTGCTGTGCTCACCCTGGGCTGCTTGTGTCTGTCTTTCCTGTGCTTTGGTACCCAGTGTCTGCCCCTGGCCCCCCCATGCCACCCATCCTCTCCTGTATGTGTCTGTGGCTGCTCACCACATGTCTGACCCATGTTTTATTCCTCTCACTTATGGCCAGGCCCCGACATGGCTGGCCCCAGCCCCAACTGGGGATCCTCCCAGGATCCCTTCTCTGTCCTTAACTCTCATGAGTCCTTGAACCCTGTGCTGCCCCCACCTTCCACTGGCCAGGAAGCCTCCTTCCCTCCCCCCTCTTCTCCACATCTCCAGACAAATTGTCACTGCATAAAATTACTTTGCTTAGAGGTCTTCTGAGGATCCACTTACTTAAAGCAAGAACTATCTGTATTTGGTGGCATTTGCTCTCCTTCCTCCCCCTTAGATTGTAAACTCCTTGAGAGCAGGGACATCTTTTCCTTTTTTTGTATCCCCAGGGTTTAGCACAGTGCCTGGCATATAGTAGGCCCTTTTTATTTCATTATATACTATTATGTTTATTGAATGAATAAATAAATGAATTAATCTCCCATACTACCCTGCTTCAAAAGGTTGTTGGATGGATTGATGGATGGATAGCTGCATGGATAGATGAAAAACATTTATAAGGGTTTAATACATGATAAGCACTATGCTAAACCCGGAGGATACAAGCATTTTTAGGGTGCTAAATGCTGAAGATACAAATACAAAAGCAAAAACAGTCTCTACCTTCAAAGAACTTACATCCTAAGGGAAAACAATTTATATTGAGGAGTGATGGCCAGGGAAGGATGTCTCACTCTAGGAAGATAAAGCTTTGGTAAGTGGAAGGGGTCCATTGAGATGCCCTTTCCAGAGGCAATGACAGTCTTGATTTAATTACAATTCCCTGAGCAAGAACAGGAAGAGTGTTAAGGGAGGGCAGGTCTGAGCAGTGAAGAAGAAAGAAGAGTGGCCTAGGTGAAGAAAACATGGCCCCAGGGCTGGACTTAAAGCTGATTGACCTTGTTCCTCTCAGTCATGGGCCCTACAGATCAAGTTGCAGTGGTGACTGGGCAGAAAAAAAAGTTTTTATCAGGAAAGGTTTTTGTAAAGCCTCTGAGTACCAGATAAAGTGAGCTAACCTGGGCAAGTCACTTAACCTTGTTGGCCTCAGTTTCTTCATCTGTAAAATGAGCTGGAGAAGGAAATGACAAACCACTCCCGTATCTGCCAAGAAAACCACAAATGGGGTCAGGACTGAAACCAACTAAACATCAAAAAATACATATTTGTCACAAGGCTTTTGTTTTTCTTTCTTCTCCCCCTGTTGGGTGGGTGAGTGGGGGTGTGGTTGGAAGGTGATAAAATCAATATTTACTCATTAAAATATATATATATATATATAAAATTTTAAAAAATTAATTGCAACAGGAATGGGTTGGGAGGGGGGCTTGTATAAAAATAATAATTCATATGAAAAATGACCTGGGAACTTGAGCTGATTATGAGCTTAACGAAACAGCAGTATGATATAGCTGCCAAAAAAGCTAATGGAGTCTTAGGTTGTATTAGTGAGAGTCTAGTGTCCAGAATAAGAGAGGCCCAATTGAACTCCACATTCATCAGACCACATCATTAGTATTACATCCAGTTCTTGGCACTATGTTTTAAGGAGGATGTTGGCAAACTGGAGTGCATCCAGAAGGGGCTGGTGTGGGGCCTGGAAATCATTTCCCAAGAAGATCCATTGAAAGAGTTCAGGAAAGGCAATGTAGCCTAGTGGGATGAGTGCTGAATGTGGAGGCACAAAGATCTGGGTTCAGACAGGGGTTGGATACTGACTGTGCAGCCTGGGCAAAGAGATCAGCTTCTTTGACCATCATTTCCTTCACTCATGTAAAAGGAACATAGTACCTGGCCTGACGCCCAAGATTGTTTTGAGGCTCAAGCAGGATAGGTCATGAGAAATGAAGACAAAGAGCTCGTCCAGACCCTAAAGCACATGTGCATGCTGGAGGCGGCTTGTTTGCTGCTTTTTCTGTCATTTGTCCGTGATTTTACTGGTGCAGTGAACTTCAGATGAGGGACCTTCTATGATCCATGTGTGTCAACAGCTACTCTGCAGTTTATAGTAGGAGAGCATTCTCTGCCCGTGTGCAGTGGTCTCCATACTACATATATGCGTGGATATGTACATGTGTGTATATGCATGTATGTGTTATATATGCACAAATACATGTATATATACTTTCTTTATATATATATACACACAATATACATACATATATACACTTTATATAGATACACCCTCCACTATCTATATATGCACACACATACACACACATATACATACATATACATACATATACTATACACACACACACTCCACACTTTATATATATATACATACATATATACACACATATACTTTATATATATAATATATATTCCACATATACTATATACATATATATACTTTATATACACACACATATATATACACTTTATATATATACACATACTCCACTATATATTTATATATATATATATACATATATACACTCCACACTTTTATTTATATATATATACACATATACTTTATTTATATATACACACACACATAGACATATATATATATACTCCAAACTTTATATATATATATATATACCACATATACATATACACTCATACACTTTATATATAAATAATATATATTCCACATACACTATATACATATATATATTTATATACACACACATATATACACTTTATATATACACACACACACACACACACATAAATATATACACACTCCACACTTTATATATATATCACATACATATATACACACATACACTTTATATATAATATATATTACACACACTATATACATATATACTTTATTTATATACACACACATATATATTTTATATATATATATACATATTCCACTATATATATACACATACACACATATACATACATATACTTTATATATGTATATATATACACTACACTTTATATATATATACATATACATATATACACACATACACTTTATATATATAATATGTATTCCACACACACTATATACATATATATACTTTATTTATCTATACACACATATATATACACTTTATATATAAATACTCCACTATATATTTATATTATATATATACACACACATACACACATATACATATATATACTATATATGTATATATATGCTTTATATGTATATATACATATATACTTTATATATGTATATATACATACATATTTACATACATATACTTTATATATAATACTCTACACACTGTATGCATATATACACACATGCATACACGTTATATATATATTACATATATACATACACTTCATATATATACTCTGCATCTATGTAAACACATAAACACACATATATATTCTATATACTCCATACTATATATATACCTTATATTTATATATTCCATACTACATATACACACATATATACATACACACTTATACATATATACACACATGTGTAAATGTGTATTGTGTATATACATATATGTCCACAATTTTTGAGTACGCATCCTCCCAATATATTATTTTTACTTACTTATATATGATCTATATTACTACTTTACTAATAATTATGTAAATTATAAATCATACTCAAAAAATAGAAACTGAAAATAGATGAGATAATGCTGAATTAAAATTTGAACCTAGACACAATAGGGAGCCACTGGAGTTGATTGAGCAGTGGAGTGGCATGGTCAGATATGAGCTTTAGGAAAATCACTTGGGCAGACATAAGAATGTGTGGAGAATGTACTAGACAGAGAAGAAACTTGAGACAGAGAGACTAATTGGGAAGCTGTGGTCTTGAACTAGCAAGGTGGTTGTATGAGTGAAGAAGAAGGATATGGGAGAAAGTATGTGGAGGTTATAAATGACAAGATCTGACAACAGATTGGACGTTTGGCGTGAGGGAGGGGAAGGGCTGCAAGAGGGCACCAAGGTGCTCTCAACAGAAATAAGGAAGTTGATAAGAGAATTTGTTTGGGGGGAGCAGATAATATAACAAGATCTACAATAAGTCACAACCCCTTCATGCTTACTCATTCTGAAACTCACCCTGTCCCATTGAAAATGAAAAGGAAGGAAGTGGGATTCTTCCTCCCCAGTCACTCCCTGGCCAGGAGCACAGGGCCTGTCCTCCCAACCAACCACTGGAGGTTCTGGGATGCATGGACTAGGGGGGGAGCGAATTTTCCCACTTTCTTAGCTGCTGCTGTGAGTACTGGGGCAGATGTTTGCTTATTGTAACTGCACTGATGGGCCATAGAGAGGTAGATGGACAGATAGATACATATATACATGTTATTCAATCGTTTCAGTCATGTCCAACTCTTCATGACCCCATTTGGGATTTTCTTGGCACAAATACTGCAGTGGTTTGCCATTTCCTTCTCCAGCTCATTTTACAGAGGAAGAAGCTGAGGCAAATAAGGTTAAGTGACTTGCCCAGGGTCACACAGCTAGTGAGTGTCTGACGTCAGATTTGGACTAAGGAAGATGAGTCTTCCCTTCTCCAGGCCCAGTGCTCTATCCATCATGCCACCTAGTTATCTGTACATATATACGTATACATACATACATGCATACATACATTGGTAGGTAGATAGACAAATAAATGGATAGATAGATACATGGATACACGGATATATAGGTAGGCATATAAGTAGATGGATACATACATACATATATACATAGATGCACATATACATAGATAGGCAGACAAAGCATTTATTAAGTGCCAAGAACCGTGCTAATTGCTAAGGATACAAAGAAAATATGCTAGACAGTTTCTGTCCTCAAGGAGCTTACATTCTTATAGGGGAAGATTGCAAATAAGGGAGATCTGGAAACATAGGAGCAGGGAGTACATGCTCAGTGACACAGCTTGAGAAGTTCAGGAAATGCTGTGGAGGTTTTTAACTGAGCAAGATAAGGCCAAACACGGCCCTCCTTTAAGTGAGGGTGCCCAGAACTGAACCTAATACTTGATGAGGTCTGCCGAGGGTGAGGTACAATGGTATTGTCACCTCCCTATTCCTGGAAATGATGTCCCTTTTAATGCTGCTAAGATTGCATTAAGGGGTTTTATTTTCCTTTGTTTTTTCTTTTCACTGTTTTTTTTTCTTTTGTTTCTTTGGTTTTTCTTTGCCTACTTTTTCACACTGCTGCCCTACATTGAGCCAGCAGTCCACTCAAACTCCCAAGTCTAAGGGTCGACAGTCCATTCTGGGGTGGGTAGGTAGGGGATATGCTGGCTCTGGTGGAGTCTAGTGAGATAAGACATGACTGGAGATATCCAATGAGTGTTGTGGAGGCTTCAAACCAAACCAGATAAGGTCGAAGCTGTCCTGCACCCAGGGTGGTGCCAGGGTTGAGGGATCCAGTACATGAACTTATAGGCCAGCAAGGGGTCCTGACATTCCCTCTTCTGTCTTAAGCGGAAGACCTAAAAAATAGTTTTCTTCCCAGTCTTTTGGGAGATGGGGAGAAGGTAGGACACTCCAGTTTCTCTTTGTAACAAAGAGAGAATTCAGTCAATGGCCCTGGGGCTTTTGTTCTTCACTTAGAGAAGCTATTCACCATTTTCCAGGAAAGGGAGAGAACAGTTGCCCAGAACTACTTATATAGTACCTATTATATAGTATATAATACCTAAAGAAACTCTTCTAGATGCATCCCTGATGGGAGGACTAGGGTGCCATCCAGGCAGCCAATGACAATATTGTAGGGGTTGGCAGGGCCAAGTGACCCCTAGTCCTTGATCAAAGGCAACAGGGTAGACAAGAACATGATCCTATGAATCAAAGATGAAACTCAAAAGGGATCAATGCAAAGTCTTTCACTTGGGCGTAAGAAATTAATCTCAGAAGTATAACAATCATGGTCAAACAGAAGATGCTTTGAAAAAGATCCCAGCAGTTCTAGTAGATTTCAAGTATAATGTTATAATGCTATCCCCCCAGCGTGGGATAGCAGCCCAAAAGCTGGTGCAATCTTGACTGTATTAAAAGGGCCATTACTTCCAGGAATAGGAAGGTGATAATCCCACTGTACCCTGTCTTTGTCGGATGCCACTCATCCAGAGTATTGTGTTCAGTTCTGGGCACCACAGTTTAAGAAGGACATTGATAAGCTGGAGTGTCCAGCAAAGGGTATGGTAGAGAGCCTATAATCCCTGTCATAAAGGATCAGTGGAAGAAACCAAGCTTGTTTAGAGAAAGCATCACATCTGTCTTCAAAGATGTAAAGGGTTCTCAGGTGGAAGGGAGAGTCAACTTGTTGAGTCTGGCCCAAGAAGGCAGAATTTAATCATATGTCAGGAAAAAAATTTTTTAAAGAATTTTGTTGTTGTGTCATTTTTTCAGTCATGTCCAACTCTTCATGACCCCATTTGAGGTTTTCTTGGCAGATACCAAAGTGGTTTGCCATTTCTTTCTCCAGTTCATTTTACAGATGAAGAACTGAGGCAAACAGGGTTAACTGACTTGCCCAGGGTCACACAGCTAGTGTCTGAGGTCAGATTTGAACTCATAAAGATGAGTCTTTCTGACTCCAGGCCTAGCACTCTATCAACTGTGCCACCTAGCTGCCCTTTTTTAACAATTAAAGCTACTCAAAATTGGGGACATTGTAAAGGATTTGAGAGTTCAGGATCTGGCAGCAGATATGTCCTGAGCCCAGTGGCCTAGTCTCCTGGGGACCACAATAACTTTTATCTGACCTCTGAAGAATCATCACATTCATGACACAAACTCTAGGGATTTTGGCAAATCTGGAGTCCAGATGACCATAGGATCAAATCTGTAAGAAAGGTTTCCTAGAGAAGGTAAGATGAACAGGGCTCTGAAGGATGCATGAGATTTGGAGATGCAGAGAGGAAGGAAGAGAGAACAACATGGCCCTGAAGTAAGAATGAGCCTGAGGGAAGTGAGACTGGACCTTCTGGGAATATCTCTGCCTACCTGAAAGCCTACACAAACTTCAGGGCCCAGTTCAAGAGATGGGGAGGGAAGTAGAGTGCTGGACTTTACGAGTCAGGAACTTCTGGGTTCCAATCCTACCTCAGATATTTGCTAGCTGGGCATCCCTTATCCAGTCACTTAACCTCTCTGTCTGCCTCAGTTTCCTAATCTGTAAAGTGGGGATAATAATAGCACCTCCCAAGGTTGTTTAGAGGATCAGGAGATAATATTTGTAAAGTGCTTTGCAAGCTTTAAGGCACTATATAAGTGCTAGCTATTATTCATTATCTCTTTTATCAATTTATTTGTTCATTTATTTATTTTGATTTGATATGTAGGGTGACATAAAAACCAATAACCCAGGTTCAAATTTTGCCTAAGTCTGTGTGGCCTTAGGCAACTCCCATAAGCTCTTTGTCACAACTTCTTTATCCTTAAATTAAGTGGGATAGACTACAGGAGCTCAAGGTCCCTTCCAGGTCTAATTTTCTGACACTATATAGTACCACATCTCAACCTATTGGAAATTCCCAAAAATATGGGCTAGGAAACACTGGGGATTTATTTGCAATGATGCACTTAGATTAAATCAAAATCTCAACATCCCTTGAGATCTCAGCCTATGTTTCAGCTTTTCCACTCATAAAATGGGGTGACTCCAACTTGTTTCTAAACTAAATGGGGCCAAGCTGAACCAAAAGTGATTTGAGGAGGAAAAAGGAGACTGGCATGTCAGGATCCTGGCATCGAAGCAAGAGCCGTGATTAGTATAAAGAGCATTGGAGGCTGAGCAGCCCAGGATGAATCTGTCTCCCAGCCCATTTCATTTCCATGAATTATAGCCTCAGATTCCCAAGGGCAGCACATCTGTTAACCTGGAGGTCTTTTAACCCAAAGTACATTGAAAGGTGCCCAAATTCTATTGTCCAGACAAAGGATAACCCTGTGAATCTGTCAAGAGAATCATGCTCTTTCCATAAATAGACTTTAGAATGAAGAGGCTGACAAAGGGCCTGGATCGGAAGGCTTGCCTACATGCACAACAGAAAGAGGTGAACCTCCCTTTGTGCAATAGCCCTGTTCCTAAAAGTTGCCTGTAAAAAATCAAATCAAATCCTATTTTCCCCTAATCTTGAATGGCTCAGATTCAGTGCAAATAATTAAGCACCAACTGTGAGTGTGCCCAGCCCAGAGTTGGGTGTTGGAACAGGGGGAAGATGATCTGGGCCTTTGAGAAGCTGAGTCTGGTTAGGACAGTGCGGCACTGTGGAAAGAGCCCTGGACTGGGAGTCAGGGGACTTGGATTCAACTTCCAGCTTTGTTTCTTATTCCCTGTGTAGCCCTGGGCTAGTTACTGACCCTCTCTGGTTTTTAGTTCCCTTGGTTATAAAATTTAAGGGGGAGGGGGAGAGAGTGGACTAGAGGAAGGACTCAGCCCTGTCTGTGTCACACATCCCTTTGGCAATCTGGTGAAGTGCATAGACCCCTTCTCAGAGCAAATGCATAAAATCAGATACATGATATGATAAAACCAATTCTATTTGAAATTGCTATAAAATATTAAAAAAAAAAGTTTGTGAATACCAGGTAAAGAATTCCTGGATGAGGTGATCTCAAAGGTCCTTTATATTTCTCATTCTATAATCCTATGACTGAGCCTCTAGTCAATAGGTAGTACAGTGCACAGAATGCCAGGCCTGGAGTTAGGAAGACTCATCTTCATGAGTTCAAATCCAGCCTCAGAAACTTACTAGCTATATGACCCTGGGAAAGTCACTTAACCCTGTTTACCTTCGTTTCCTTATCTGTAAAATGTGCTAGAGAAGGAAGTAACAAAGCACTCCAGTATCTTTGCCAAGAAAATACCAAAGTGGGTCATGAAGAGTCAGATACAACTGAAAACTACTGAATAACATTTGTGTCAGGAACCGTGTTGAACAATAGGGATACAGAGGCAAAACGCAGTCCCTACTCTCAAGAAACTCACAGGTCTAATGGGGGAAACCACATGTTATTCCTAAGAGTTTACCTAGAAGCTTCTCTGGACCCCCAATACCACCCTCAAAGTTATTCAAAAGAAACAAACAAAAATGTAAATGCCCCGTGTGATTCCTATTTTTAAAGAATCTTGTTGCAAGAAAGGAGGGAGAGGGGCGGCTAGGTGGCGCAGTGAGTAGAGCGTTGGCCCTGGAGTCAGAAGGACCTGAGTTCGGATCCGGCCTCAGACACTTAACTCGCACAAACAAAAAAAACCTAGCCGTGTAACCTTGGGCAAGTTACTTAACCCCAATTGCCCACCAAAAGGCAAAAAAAAAAAAAAAAAAGGAGGGAGAAAGGGGTGCATAGTTTTACGCATAAAACAAATATTCCTTCCTGTCCAAATTTATGACTTTCATAGGATTTAAAGAAGCAGGATAGGGCTGAAGCTAGCTCATAGGAGTTCTGGAGAGCCGGTTGTTAAATTTTTTCAGTGTGATCAGTCATACCTTGGAAATACACAAAAGCTACAAATCAGGAGTTGATTTATTATTTTGTTGATTGTCTGGACTTGAGAAAGTAATGGAGAAAATGTTAACCATGAAGTTTAAAGAGAGCCTGTTATTGCTGTTCGTCCTTAGTTTTTGGACCAATGGCATCAAGGGGCAATGTCTTGACTTGTATGTGAAGTGAAGTGAGGCAGCATTGCATGAAGTTATCAGCCTCACTAGTGGCAAAACAAAAGTCAAGACAACTGGCAATGGCCCAAAATGCAGTGAACGACCTTGGCCTCTTCGATGTCTGACCAAGCTGTAAGCATTCCACAGCACCTGTTCAGCCACCTTCATGCCCTTTGAAATAAATTGTTCTCATTTACCCATTCTACCAGGGAAAGTCTTCACATGTTTGTGGTAGACACCCCTAACTCACTGACAGATTTGACACCTGTGAGTTACCCCCAACCTGGTTTAGTCCATCTGCTGAGTAGGCTTTACTTGGGTGTGGCCACTGAGCATGCTACATAAAGCTTCTTAGAGCACAGGTAAGAGTTGGGTGACAGGTGGATATGAAGGGTGGATGAGCTGCCCTGAAAAGGGCTCAGCAAGCCCTCACTCCAGAGGTGCTAGGCCTCACTGAATACCCCCATACACCTCATTTTCTAGGACAGTGCTGGGAAGAGACACAAAAGGTCATTTAATCTATCTTCTTCCCCCATTCCACAGGTAGAAAACCTGAAGTTCAGAGAGGGGCAGTTATTTATCCAAGGTCATGCAGCTAATAAGTAAAAGAGCTGGGATTTGTATTCAGGTTCTTTGACGCCAAATCTAGTGCCCTTCCCATCCTTCCACATTGTTCTGTTTCCCTCTCTAGACTATCAGCTCCTCAAGGGCAGGAGCCAGATGTCTCCTCCTTGTTTCTCCCAAGCACCTCTCTCCTAATAACTTAGCCCATGATTTATCTCTTTGTGGAGTTTGGGATGGGTTCTGTTAAAAGGGAACCCACCACTGTAATGGTAATATAAATGGGAAGATCTTTCCCATTCATTAATAGGCCCATGTGACCTGCTTATGTCACATGGAAGTCTAAGTCCCATGAGTTTGAGTCAGATGAAGCCTGTAGTGGGAGGAGCTTGCTGAACAGTGGAGCAGGAAGGATGGAGCAGAGCCCAAAGGAGTAGTTAGAGCTGAGGGAGAGAGAGAAAGCAGGCAGTGAGCTATGAGTGTTCTTTTGTGGAAAGGCCCTAGTAGGGGGAAGGCTTGGGGATGGCTGTGCCCTCTGCATTGTTATCGTGTATAAATTTCTTTGTTGCTATGATGGATTTGGCTTTCTGGTGTTGGTTTCAGCTTTCTGGTGTTTGAATAAATATTTTGGTTCTGTCTTCTATGTGGAGAGTCTGTTATATTTTATGATTCAAAATTACACCGGTATATTCATAGCTGCTGTAGGTGCTGTGAATATTGTGTTGGCGCAACAACCACTGATAAGATTGGTTTTTCCTTTGGGTTTCCTCTAAAGGGGAACAACAATGTTTGGGTACATAGATCATTTTCCTAGTTGAGGACAAGATTTTAAAGGCCATCTAGCTTAACTCCTTCATTTCACAGATGGAAGCCCCAGAGGTCAAAAGTCACACATGTAGTGAAGGACAAAGCTGAGACTTCAACTTGGGTTCCATGACTCATGTTCAAGTCTCTTTCCACTGTGTCAGGCTGCTTCCAGTGTTCCAGATCTCTAAATCTAGTGTTTCTCTTTGTTTCTTCTGTGGGTGCTAAAGGCTTGTCCCTCTTAGTAATACCCAGTAGATGGTAACCTTTGACATGCCTTGAGACATACCAAAAAGGATCTTTTCAAAAAATCTCCACTATTGCCTGACATTTTACCATTAGGGGATCATGCCTATGAATCAAGAATTGTCTTTTCCCTACAATATTTTAAAATGCAAACATTCTTGAAATGAATTACATAAAAGATCAATAACATTGTACAAGAAATGAGTTTATCTGATCTGTGTTGTTCCCTAGAAGAATCCCTGAAAATGCTGGTGCCTGAGGGTTAGTAAATAAGGGTCTGAAATCAGTCCATGAAATCAGGGATATTTATTTCTTCTTTACCATTTTTCATCCCACCTAGTACAATACGCCTTTGTAATTGGACTAATGTCTAATATGAATATATTTGCATATCCTATACTATATGCTGTTGTGGGGGCTGGGGGGAGGGAGGGAAAGGAAATTTGAAAATCAAGGAACTATGGAATTGAATCTTGTTAACTAAAACTAAACTAATAAATTAATTTTAAAAAATCTGGGATATTTATTGGGTGAGTGTGTGTCTTTTATAAGTATCTAGGTGGCATAATAGATAGAGCACAGGTCTTCAAATTAGAAGTTTATTCAGTTGTTTGTGACCTCATTTGGAATTTTCTTGGCAAAGATACTGGAGTGGCTTTCCATTTCCTTCTCTAGTTCATTTGACAGTTGAGGAAACTGAGGCAAACAGGGTTAACTGACTTGCTGAGATTCACATAGCTAGTAAGTTTCTGAGGCCAGATTTAAACTCAGGAAGATGAGTCTTCTGAATCCATGTCTATCTACTTAGCTGGAATTAGAAGATCTGAGTTTAAATCTGACCTCAGATACTTACCAGCTATGTGGTCCTGAGCAAGTCACTTGACCTCTGTCTGCCTAAGTCTCCTCAACTATAAAATAGGAGAAATAATAGCACCAGTTTCCTCCTAAAGTTGTGAAAATCAAAAGAGATAATATTTGTAAAGTGCTTAGTAAAGTGCCTAGCATATAGTAGGCACTATATAAATTTTTGTTTCCTTCCTTCCTTGTCAATATCTCTTCCAAAATATGGTATTCAAAACTGGACTCAGTACGCTATGCTTTCATTGTCATTGATTAAAAAAAAGGCTGAATAAAACACAGCCGAGATACTTGGCACTCTGCTAGAGATCTCTCTCCAAAGTGACATTGGTCCATTAATCAATATTCTTTGGTTCCAGTCAGTTAACCAGTTCCAAATCCACTTAACTATACTATCATCAAATCCACACCTAAGTGATATCATAAGGATATCATAAGACAGATATTTGTCAAATGCTATGCTGAAATTGATATAGGTTTGTCTGAGCCTTTTCCACCTCCACTCACTAATATAGTTGTTGAATAAATGAATGACACAGAAAGACAGCTAATCATGGCAGGCTTTATATGCCAAGTGCCAAAGATTAATACAGACTATACTTTCCATAGGTCAAAGAATGGAAAGGTTGCTCTGTTTTGGAGTGGTTAGGAAAGATTTCCTGGAGAAGGTGGGGTCTGATCTAAGCCTTGAAAGCTAGGGAAGACTTAGATAGAAGGAGAGAGAGAGAGAGAGAGAGAGAGAGAGAGAGGTAGGTACATACTGGTAGATCAGACAGATAGAAATAGGTAGATGAGTAGATAGATGTAAATAAGATACATACATACAGATAGGCAGAGACATGATAGATAGATAGATAGATAGATAGATAGATAGATAGATAGATAGATAGATAGATGATGGATGATGGATGGATAGATAGATAGATAGATAGATAGATAGATAGATAGATCAATTTGCCATGTTTTAACTATTGCAGATGGGTCCTGCTTTCAGGGAACTTCCATTCAAATAAGTAGGGGAGCTAAGAAGAGGAAGGAAGGTCCCTGCTTAGGGCAAGTGAGCTGAACTGGGAGTAAAGTGAGCATGGCTAAGTCCCCTCACAAAACGGTAACCTGGGCCAGGGACTCACCAGTTGGGAGAGTAGGCCTTAGGATGGAGTCATCCTGAGGGGGGGGGTCGAAGAAAAGAAGGCAATAGAGAGAATGGAGAAGGGAACCATACATGCAAAAGTAGAAGAAATATACAGTAGGCTAGGAGAACATTCAAGAGCCTAGTCAAACAGAAGGAAAAAAAAGGAGCAGTGTAAGAGTGGAAATGTGAGTCGAGTCAGATCATGGATGGCCCTGAATGCAAGACTAAGCAATCTGGAATTTCACCTATTATTAATGGGGAACCACTCAAGGTTTCTGAGCAAAAGAGTGACTTTTATTTAGATTTGAGGGGACAGAGAAGGGAGCTACAAAGTCTTCTTAAGGACATGTATCCTAGGGAAAATTTGAAATCTCACAGGCAGAGGGTCAGCCAAACCTCATTGCTATTTACTCTGAAGAATTATCAGATTTGCAACATGTAGAGAAAATGGGGGCAAGACAGAAACCTGGGTATTATCAGTTCTCGGGAAGTTTCCGATGTAGGATGTAACACCTGGATCAGCTTTTTTTGTCCACTTACTGGAAGTATGAAGGATATTACATTATCTCCAAATGATGCTGAGAGATTCAGAGAATTGCATTGGAATCTGGCAATCTCACTGGCACCAGGGACAGGAGAGAACTGGAAAAGCCCCTGTGAGAGGGGATAGGGCATGACAGCTGGTTTTGGGGAGGGGAGAAGGTGAAGGACATTGTATGGGCTGGGGCAGAGATGATAGGATGAAGTAGGAGCAGAGGAGAAGAAAAGTTTTTAATGAGGCAACTGAGTCAAAGAACTAGTAAGGGAAGGATCTGGGATCCAAAAACATAGTCTTTTGACTCCACATCTAATATTTAGGAAAATGGGATCGGCTAGGCATCCAAGTGAACTCAGAGTCAAAAGACCAAGCTTCTTGTTCCAGTTTAGGCAAATCACTTTTTAACTTCTCTAAGGCTCTGTTTCTTCCTTTGTTACATGGGGATAATACCATATTGGTCAAATATCAATCACACCCTTAGAATGAGATTTCTTTTAAAGAAAAAATATAAAGGCATACTCTGAAAGGTAAGGATAAAAACACCATATTGAAATACATGTTTAGCAGAAAAAGGGATTTGGTGGAGTTTTTTTTTTTAGCATTCCTTTTAATTTCATCTTTTTCAGTCTTATCACACATTCTCTCCTTCATGTACTCAATGGTCCAGTCAAACTGGCTTTCTTGGTGTTCTTCACACATAATATTCTATCCATAGTATCATTGTGCCTTTTTGGTGACCCTCATGCCTAGACAGCACTGCCTCCCCTTCACCTCTCAGAATTGCTAGTTTCCTTTAAATGTCCCTTTCCACATAAGGTCTTTCCTGGATTCTCCCCTGATTTGATAGTATCTCCCTCCTGAAATTAATTTGTATTGATTCTAATATGTTTTGTGTATATTTGTATGTGCATGTGTTGTCCCGTTTGATAGAATATCGACTCCAAAAGGACAGGGATAGATTCATTTTCTTTTTTTAGTTTGTAATCCCAGCACCTAGCACAACGCCTGTCATACAGTAAGCACTTACTAAATGTTTATAGATTAATTGAATTCATACTATAATTTCATTTGAATATTGAAGTCAAATTAGAAAGTCATAATTTTATCGTAATTATTTCTTCATTTTCAATACCTTTATCACTAATTTCTTATTGAAAAAATGTTTATCAGTCGATCAATAAACATATATTAAGTGCCTACTGTGTACAAGGTACTGTGTTAAGCACTGGAGATACAAAAAAAAAAGGCAAAAGAAAGTGATTAACAAAAGGAAGGCAGGGGTGGAGCCAAGATGGTGGAGTAGAAACATCACTTCTATGGTGCTTTGCTCCACACAACTTCCAAACAATGTAAAAGGGGCCTCTGAACAACTTCTGGAGCCCCAGCACCCACAGAACAACACAGAGAAACTAACCTCCCGCTGAGGACATCCCAGCAGCCCTGCAGGGAGTGGCCAGCACAGCGCTCTGAGAGCAGGCAGCTCAGCACACTGGGAACCGACAGCCCAGGGCTCTGGGAGCCGAGCCCAGGCCCCTGTGAGCCCCGGTTTTAGCCCCAGGGTGGCCAGGCCAGCAGCCGCCTGGAGGGACCCCAGAACACCAGCAGCTGCGGTGATTCCAGAATTATCAGCACAGATATGCCTAGGACAAAGTGAGATGTTAGTGCCCTACGGACCTTGGGACCAGTATTTGGGGAATGCGTCGGCTTCCTCCCCTGGGGGCAAAAAGCTGCTGAGGAAACGTGGCACAGAAGCCATTTTGCGTCAGTAGCAGCTCTAGCTCCTGGTCTGCAAACTGTAGGGAGATCCAGCAATCAGTCTGGGGGTTAATCACTCTTGCTTTAAACTGCCTAGATCTGGATTGTGGTCTGGGGGAGGGGGGGAGTTTGGGGTGGGTATCCAATTTGCCAGAGTGGGTGGAGGCTTTGCAGAGGCCACACAACCTGCGGAAGTTGTGAAGACCCCACATTGGGGCGGAAGTTCTCCTGGCTGGTGGCAGAGTCCTACTGTGGCAACAAGCCCCCAAATCAAGCAATTAAGTGGCAACATGCCTAGGCAAAAGAAACAAAATAAACAGAAAAATTCAACATTAGACTCCTATTTTAGGGGCAAAGAGGATCAAAGCATGGAGGAGGACTGTGAGGTGAGAACTCCTGCACCAAAAGCCTCAAATGAAAATACAAGCTGGCTACAGGCCATAGAGGACCTTAAGAAGCAGATAAGAGAAGTGGGGGAAAATTGGGAAGACAAATGATAAAGATGCAAGAAAAGTATGAATGACAGTCAACAGCCTGACTGAGGTAAATAACACCTTAAAAAATAGACTAACTCAAATGACAAAAGAGGCTCAGAAAGGCAATGAGGAGAAGGATGCCTTAAAAAGCCAAATTTGCCAGATGGAAAAAGAATATCAAAAGCTCACTGAGGAGATTCATTCCTTCACAGTTAGACTGGAGCAAATGGAAGCTAGTGACTTTATGAGAAATCAAGATGCTGTTAAACAGATCCAAAACAAATGAAAGAATAGAAGGCAATGTGAAATATCTCATGGGAAAAACCACTGACCTGGAAAATAGATCCATGAAAAACAATTTAAAAATTATTGGACTACCCAAAAGCCATGATCAAAGAAAGAACCTAGAAATCACTCTTCAAGAAATTCTCAAGGAAAATTGTCCTGATGTTTTAGATCCAGAGAACAAAGTAGAGGTTGAAAGAATCCACAGATCACCTCCTGAAAAAGATCCCAAAAAGAAAACTCCCAGGAATATTATAGCCAGGTTCCAGAATCCCCAGATCAAGGAGAAAATACTACAAGCAGCCAGGAAGAAACAATTTCAATATTGTGGAAACAATCAGAATAGCACAGGACCTGGCAGCTTCTACACTGAGGGATCGAAGGGCATGGAATATGATATTCCAGAAGGCAAAAGAGCTGGGATTGAAGCCAAGGGTCACCTACCCAGCAAAACTGAGTATCTTGTTTCAGGGGATAATATGGTCATTCAGTAGAATAGAGGACTTTCAAGCACTCTTGAGGAAAAAATCCAGAGTTGAATAGAAAATTTGACATCCAGACTCAAGAAGCAAGAGATGTCTAAGAAGATAATCAAGGAAAAGAAATCAAAAGGAACTTATCAAAGTTGAACTATTTACATTCCTACGTGGAAAAACAATAACTGTGTCTGATGAAACCTTTCTCATTATGAAAATAATTGAAGAAGGGTATATGGGCATATGTTTACAGGTATACATGGATAGAGGGCACAGGTTGAATTTGATGGGAAGGGATGATTCTTTTTTTTTTTCTTGTCCAACCCCTTTATTTTTCCTTTTTCTTTAAACAAATGCTTTATTAACTTTTGTTTTACATAATTCATTTCCGTCGGATTTTGTTACAATTTTTCCCCTGTTTTTCCCCTCCCCACCCTCCCAGAATAGCAGTCCCACAAGATATCACTTCCTCCAATCTGCTCTCTCCCATATCTTCTCCCATACCCCCTTCCACTTTTCCATTAGAGGAAGGTGAATCTTTGTGTCCCAATGCCTGCACATCTTATCTCCCAATTACGAGCAAAAGAGTATTAATAATAGTATTTATGTATATTTGAAACATTTAATGTTAAGACCTCAAATTTCAGATCCATTCCCTTCCTCCCTTGACACCCATTCCCTCTGGGAAGATAAGTAATTCAGTATATGTTGTACATGTCTAGCTATGCAAAACATTGCCATAGTAGATATATTGTACAAGGCTGCTTATAATTCCCTCCCACTCATCCCACCCCCCACCTGGTCCATTCCCTACTTGATCCTGTCCCTCTTCTATAGTGGGTACTTCCAACCTCCCCTCCCCCCAAGGATGCCCTCCCATCCATCATCCCTCCTCTCATCCCCCTTCCCTATTCTGATGCAGGTTGAGATATCCCATTTAGTATGTATGTCATTCTCTCCCTGAACCAAATTCAATGAGAATGTGGTTTTGCCTTTTTTGCCTTCCTATTCTCCCCCTCCCTTGCAACCACTTCCCCTTGCTTCTTCTACATGAGATAGTTTACCCTACCCTGTCTCTCCCCATCTCCTCTTGCCACTTTTCTCTCTCACCTCATAATTTCACCCCTTAAGTATCCTCCCTTCCCAACAAATTCAGCCTATGCCCTCTGTCCATATATAACTGTAACCATATATACACACATTCGCATATGTATTCATATGACCACACACCCTTCTTCCATTATTTTCATAGTGAGAAAGATTTCATCAGACACAGTTATTGTTTTTCCATATAGGAATGTAAATAGTTCAACTTTGATGAGTTCCTTTTGATTTCTTTTCCCTGATTACCTTCTCAGGCATCTCTTGCTTCTTGTGTCTGGACGTCAAATTTTCTATTCAACTCTGGTTTTTTCCTCAAAAATGCTTGAAAGTCCTCTATTCCACTGAATGACCATATTTTCCCCCTGAAACAAGATACTCAGTTTTGCTGGGTAGGTGATTCTTGGTTTTAAACCCAGCTCTTTTGCCCTCTGGAATATCATATTCCATGCCCTTCGATCCCTCAGTGTAGAAGCTGCCAGGTCCTGGGCTATTCTGATTGTGTTTCCACAATATTGAAATTGTTTCTTCCTGGCTGCTTGTAGTATTTTCTCCTTGATCTGGGGATTTTGGAACCTGGCTATAATATTCCTGGGAGTTTTCTTTTTGGGATCTTTTTCAGGAGGTGATCGGTGGATTCTTTCAACCTCTATTTTGTTCTCTGGATCTAAAACATCAGGACAATTTTCCTTGAGAATTTCTTGAAGGGTGATTTCTAGGTTCTTTCTTTGATCATGGCTTTCGGGTAGTCCAATAATTTTTAAATTGTCTCTCCTGGATCTATTTTCCAGGTCAGTGGTTTTTCCCATGAGCTATCTCACATTGCCTTCTAATCTTTCATTTGTTTGGATCTGCTTAACCGCATCTTGATTTCTCATAAAGTCATTAGCCTCCATTTGTTCCAGTCTAACTCTGAAGGAATGAATCTCCTCAGTGAACTTTTGAGATTCTTTTTCCATCTGGCAAATTCGACTTTTTAAGGCATTCTTCTCCTCATTGCCCTTTTGGGCCTCCTTTGCCATTTGAGTTAGTCTATTTTTTAAGGTGTTGTTTTCCTCAGTCAGGCTGTTGACCCTCATTTCATACTTTTCCTGCATCCTTCTCATTTCTCTTCCCAATTTTTCCTCCACTTCTCTTATTTGATTTTTAAAGTCCTTCTTAAGGTCCTCCATGGCCTGTAACCCACTTATGTTTTCCTTTGGGGCTTTTGGAGCAGGATTTCTGACCTCACAGCCCTCCTCCTGTTCTATGCTTCGATCCTCTTTGCCCTCAAAGTAGGAGTCTAAGGTTGCATTTTTCTGTTTAATTTGTTTCCTTTGCCTTGGCATGTTGCCACTTAATTACTTGACTTTTGGGCTTGTTGCCACAGTATGGCTCTGCCGTCAGACGGGGGCCAGACAGGGGAACTTTCCTCCCGAACGTGTGGGGGGGGACAACTTCCATTTCTGGCAAGCTGGAAACCCACCCACGACCTCCACCCCAGATCACAATCCAGATCCAGGGAGGTTAAAGCAAGAGTAATTACCCCCCAAGACTGATCACTGGATCTCCCTACAGTTCGCAGGCCAGGAGCTGGAGCTGCCTCTGAAAACTACAAAATGGCGTGTGTCCTCAGCTGCTTCAAGCCCCCAGGGGAGGAAGCCGACGTGTTCCCCAATTACTGGTCCCAAAGTCCATAGGGCACTAACCTCTCACTTTGTCCTAGGCATGTCTATGTTGATAATTCTGGAATTGCCACAGCTGCTGGTGTTCTGGGGTCCCTCCAGCCAGCTGCTGGCCCTGCCACCCTGGGGCTAAAACCGTGACTCAGGTGGACCTGTGCTCGGCTTCCCGAGCACTGTGCTGCTGCTTCCCAGAGCACTGCACTGGTCCTTCCTGCAGGGCTGCTGGACTGTCCTCAGTGGGAGGTTAGTTTCTCTGTGTCGTTCTGTGGGTGCTGGGGCTCCAGAAGTTGTTCAGAGTCCCCTTTTACATAGTTTGGAGGTGATCTGTGGGGAGAGTGGCTTGAACGTGCTGTTTCTACTCTGCCATCTTGGCTCCACCCCCCCAAAAGGGATGATTCTTAAGGGGTGAAGTGAAGAGGTGGGAGAGGAAAGTGGCAAGAGGAGATGGGGAGAGACAGGGTAGGGTAAACTATCTCATGGAGAAGAGGCAAGGGGAAGTACTTGCAGGGGAGGGGAAGAACAGGAAGGCAAAAAGGCAAAACTATATTCTCATTGAAGTTGGCTCAAGGAGAGAATCACATACATACTAAATGGGATATCTCACACTGCAGGAGAGTAAGGGAAAGGGGGATGAGAGGAGGGATGATGGAAGGGAGGGCATTCTGGGGGGAGGGGAGGTTGGAAGTACCCACTATCAAAGAGGGACAGGATCAAAGTAGGGAATGGACCAGGTGGGAGGTGAGATAGGTGGGAGGGAAATATAAGCAGTCTCTTACAATATATCTACTATGGTAATGTTTTGCATAGCTATACATGTACAACACATACTGAATTGCTTATCTTCTCAGAGGGAGTGGGTGACAAGGGAGGAAGGGAGTGGATCTGAAAATCAAAGTTTTAAAATTAAATGTTTCATAAGATGTCCAGGCATTGGGGCTCAGAGATTCACCTTGCCCTAATGGCAAAGTCGAAGGGGGTATGGGAGAAGATATGGGAGAGAACAGATTGGATGAGGGGATATCTAGTGGGACTGCTACTCTGGGGTGGTGGGTAGGGAAAAATGGGTGAAAAATTGTAACTCAAAATCTGGTGGAAATGAATGATGTAAACCAGAAGTTAATAAAGCATTTGTTTGGAAAAAAAGGAAGGCAGTAGAATTAGTGGGTTTGGGGAAGGTTTCCTGTAAAAGGTGGGATTTTGTTGTCCTTCGTTTCCAAAGAGGACCAATGGTAGGCCTTGCTGGTGAATTAGATTTGAGCAAGGCAGAGCTGCACAAAGTTGTCAGCCTTGCTCACTTCTCCAGAATCATCAGTTTAGTTGGGGCTTCAAGGAAGTCAGGGAGGTCAGTAGTTAGAATGGAAGAGGGATTCTGTACATTCCAGGCATGGGATACAACCAGAGAGAATGCTGGGAGCCAAAAGATGGAGTGTTTTCTTTGTAGAACAGCCAGGAGCCTGGGGTCACTGGATCAAAGAGTATATGTTGAGAAGTAAGGTGTAAGAAGACTGGAAAGGTAGGAGGGGGCTAGGTTATGAACAGCTTTGAATGCCAAACAGAGCATTTTCTATTGATCCTGGAGGCAATAGGGGAACACTGGCATTTACTGAGTTAGGGAGTGACATAATCAGACCTGCATTTTAGGAAAGTTACGTTAGTGGATTTAAGGAGGATATATCGGATCAGGGAAAGACTCGAGACGGGCAAACCCACCAGCAAGCTATTGCAATAATCCAGGAGTGAAGTAATGAGGGCCTGCACTGGAGCCATAGTTGCATCAAAGAGAGAAGGGGGTGTTTGGAGAAAATGTCACAAAGGTGAAATTGATAGCATGGATATGGGGGCTATGAGATAGTGAGGAGTCCAGGATTGACTCCTAGGCTGTGAACCTGGGAATTATGAGCGTTGCCCTCTGTAGTAATAGGGAAGGTAGAGGGGGAGAGGGTTTAGGGGGAAAGAGAATGAATTTTGTTTTCTACATGTTTAGCTGAAGATGTCTATTGGACATCCAGTTTGAGATGTCTGAAAGATGGCCGGAGATGGAGACCAGCAGAGGGACTGGGGCAGGATAGGTAGACTGAGAACCACCAGCACAGAAATGGCATGAGATCAGTGATTGAAGTCATAGAGAGGATAAAAGAAGAGGACAGAACCCTGAGGGACACCGACAGTCTGGGTAGATATAGAAACTTGGGGTTTGTAGATGTCATATGTGGACCAATGATGTAAAATCTATTTATAATTCCAACCCCATTGGGTTGTTGTGATATTCAAATAAAACTTCTATTTTTCATTATCCCACAATGATAGATGAGAAAATACACTGTCAGTTCTTGTGGTTGTTGTTACATTCAGAGGACGTTTTATCTTGAGATACAATGTCCCATCCATGGCTAGGCACTGTCATCAGAGCAGTCTCTGGGTAACGAGGGATTCAAAGGACAGGACACAGGATGTGGGGCAGAAAAAGGAGGTGAATAACGATGGCTGTTCCCCTTGACATTGTGCAGCAATGATCACCAAGCACTTGGTATAACATTCTGTCATTGGATCCTCTCCCTAGCCTTTGTTCAGTCATTTCGGTCACATCAAACTCTTTATGACCCCACTTGGGGTTTTCTTGGCAGAGATTCTGGAGGAGTTTGTCATTTCCTTCCCCAGATCATTTTACAGATGAGGAAACGGAGGCAAACAGGGTGAAGTGACTTTCCCAGGGTCACACAGCAGGTAAGTGTCTGAGGCCACATATGAACTCAGGAAATTGGGTCTCCCTGGCTCCAGGCCTGGCACTCTGTGCACTATGGCACCACCTGGCTGCCCAGGCCACAGCCTATGAAGTAGGTAACAGAAATATGATTTTCCCCATCTTACAGATAAAGAGATTGAAGATCAGAAAAGTTAAGTAAGTTGCTGAAGGTCACACAGTTAATTGGTAAGTGGTGATCCTGGAACCCAACCCTAGGGCTTCTGACTCCAATGCCACATTGCCTCCTTATGGTAACTGACATACATTATTATGGCTAACAAAAATGCATGACAGTATTTAATTCCCATATTAACCCTGCAAGACATGGGGATAACAATAGCCTTTATATTGTGCTTTAAGATTTGGAAAGCACTTTACTTATCTCATATGGGCCTCACAACAACTCTAGGAGGTAAGTGCTATTATGGTCCTCATTTTAGAGTTGAGGAAACTGAAGCAGGCAAAGGTTCAATGACTTGACATGGCTCACACAGCCAGGAAGTGTCTAAGGCCACCTTTGACAGGTCTTTCTGTCTCCAAGTTCAGCATACTATCCATAACACCTAGCTGCCTAGATGATTAGGGTGGTCACCATAAACCAGCCCCAAGGGACAACTGCATGTTCAATGACCAGGTCAGAGGGCCATAGATTTAGAGCTGGAAGGGACCTTGGAGGTCAGCCAGCTTCCTGAGAGGGGTACCATGGAATATAATGTCCCATCTGTGGCTAAGCAGCATCAGACACATTTCACAGATGAGGAGATCCGGGAGTCACACAGGTAAGTAAGCATCAGAGGCAAGGTTTTAGCTGAGGTCCTTTGACCCCAAATTTAGCACTGGCCCTTTCTGTGGCAAGACATCAGCCTCTGGCATGCCCCAGAGCCTGGGTTTCAGTGACACCTATCTTGGGACACAGGAAGGCAACTGGGAAGACCCCAGCCAACACCCAAAGAAATCAGGAAAGACTTAGGACAACCTACCTTCAAAGGCCTTCCATCACAATAGAAAGCTGTCTGTTGTAAGAGAAGTGGAAAATGTAAGACACTAACTCTATTAATTCTACTAAGCCCTTTGTCCAGATTCATTTCTCAGACAATTGGCACCAGGCCCGGAGTCTGGAGACTTGAGCTCTAATCTCTCTTTCTACTAACTAACTGTGCGAACTTTGAAAACCTACTTCCCTCTCTCCAAATCTCACAACAGAGATTCCAGCTCACAATTCTCTTTTCCTGGACTGCATTGTACATGCTTGTTTTATCTGGTGTTTGTTCAGTCATGAGTATAAAGAAAGTGGAATTTTAAAAGACACTTCCCCACTATGGGCCTCAGTTTCCTTCTCTGTAAAATGAGGGAGTTCAACCAGATGAGGAGATCTTAGTCATGTTTGTGTCATAGACCCCTCTGGTGAAGCCTCTTCTCAGAGTAATGTATTAAAATGCACAAAATAAAATACACAGGATTAAAAAAGGAAGTCGATTATGTTGAAATACATTCATCAAAAAAATATTTAATCCAAGTTCATGGATCCCAAGTTAAGAATCCCTGGATTCTGAGATGATTTCTAAGGCCTCTTCCAGCTGTAATAATGCTCTGTAAACTGTATAAATTAATTGGCGATGATGATGACAATGATGATGTGATTCTAACTTAACGATGTCAACAGAAAGTAGACAGAAGGCCAGAGAATGGAAACTCAAATTTCAGAGGCAAGATGTTTCTCTTAGAGCTCCTGAAATCATACTCTGTGGCAAGTGGCCACCTGCTCTGCTTGTGTGGAGGGTCCCATGGGCCCCTACCCCCAGCTCATAGAGGGGGCAAGCTATGGCCATGACTCAGGGCAACTGGATGGTTTGCAAGATGGCAGACGATGTGCTGAAAAGGGTTTCAGAGGTTCGGTGCCTTCATACTACAGAGGAGAAAACTGATACCTACTGAGGTTAGGTGATGTTCCTGAGATCATGATAGGAGTAAAGAGCGGGCCAAGATCTAAACCAGATCCTCTGACTCCAAATCCTGTGCCATGCTTTTGCTCCTCCTTGTATTCCCCATCACTTAGCCCTATACTCTCCCCCCTCCATGTCTTTGCCTCAGCTGTTCCCTAAACTTAGTCTGCTGCTCGCTTTCCCTACTGAGAAACAGGTACGTGGTGCAGTAGACAGAGCAATGGAATTGCAGCAGGAAGATCTGAGTTCAAATCCAGCCTTAGACATTTATTAGCTATGTGATCCTGGATAAGTCACTTAACTGCTGCCTGACTCAGTTACCTCTATTATACAGTGGGGATAATCATAGCACTTACCTCCCAGGGTTGCTGTGAGGATCAAATGAGATCAGTAGTGTTTGGTATATGGTAGATGCTTAATAAGTGTTTGTCTGTTCCTCACCCCACCATCCCATGAAGTCCTGCCCATTAAAACTCAACTCAAATGCTACCTCTCCCCTGATCTCCCTCATTCAATCATGAAGTGGGGACAGAATCTGTGTGAGCAAGATCAGCCCTAGAAACAGGGAGAATAGCTGGCCACCCACATGGTATGATAAAGTTCCATTGTTCAGTCATTTTCCAGTCTCATATGACTCTTTGTGGCCCCATCTGGGGTTTTCTCTTTGGCAAAGATACTGGAGTGTTTACCATTTCCTTCTACAGCTCATTTTACAGACGAGGAAACTGAGGCAGAAAGCGTTAAGGGACTTACCCAAGGTCACACAGAAAGATGATTTTTCCTGACTCCAAGTCCAACAGCAAGGTCTCATCCCAGGCCCCAAATTCTTTCCACTTGCCCCATCCATGATCATCAACGGGGGACAAAGCCTTTTATTCGTCCTTAGAGATGATCCTCACATTACAAACTAATGCAATGGGAGAGAAGCTAACACTTATGCTGGGGTTCCAGTGGCTGATGTCAGATTCGCTCCAAAAAGCAGGTTTTGAATTGGGAAAGGGGAAAATGAATCAGTACGGAGTGATATTTGAAAGTAAGAAAAAGATACAAAAAGGTGAAGGAGGGACCCCTCTACCAGCAACCACTAGTGCCTGGGCTGGGCCTAGAGTGGGAAGTCCTCAAGGTGCCCAACCACTAACTGCATCACAGCCCTGCAGCTCTGCTGAATGATCTTGGGTCTCCTTCAAGGTTGCTGACCTGAACAGAACTCGCCCTTCCCAGCCCCTCCATGCCCCTGCCCTGGACTCTGTGGCGGGGGGAGGAGGGGGCTGCCAGGGACAGATGGCATTGGCATGGAGCAGCAGGCCCCAGCTGAGCACTACCCTAAGAGACCCAGGCAGAAGCCGCCTTGCCATGAGTCAGAGCCAAGCACAGTGGCATATGCTACACGCATCCCTACACCTGTCGGGGGCTGGGGAGGAGGAGTCTTACCATGGCTGGATCTGGAAGGAAAGGGTGAAAGGGGGCAGGGTAGGGAGGAGGTCAGCCCCATCTGTAGCCAAAGGGATAAGGAGAACACAGCAGAGGGGGGAAAGATGAGATGGAGAGGGGGCAGGGGAAGGGTGTACCTGCTAGAATGAGGCCAGTGGGGGCAGGGGCAGAATGGGATACTGATTAGAAGATGGTGAGAAGGAAGAAAGTGATGGGGACAGGCCCAGAGGAGCAGGGGACAGGAAATGAGAATTAAGAACAAGGGCAAGAGAATTCCCTCATCTGCAAAACTGGAACTAGACTAGAAACTCTACATCAGGGACACGCTTAGGGTAGAAGAAACAGTCAAATTAGGAGTCCAGAGACTTGGACCTCTATTCCCAGCGCTGTCACTAATGAACTCTGCAACCTCAGGCAAGTAATTTAACCTAGCAGAGTTTCAGCTTCCTTCTCTATAAAACAAGGGAGTTGGCCCAGATGATTTCTAAGGGGTTTTTTTTTTCTATTGTTTTTTCTGTGCTAATGTCCTATGTTAGAGCATCTGGGTGGCTCAGTGGATAGAGTGTGGATAGGGCCTGGAGTCAGGAAGACTTGCCATTTGTGGGTTCAAATCTGGCCTCAGACATTTACTAGCTGTGTGACCCTGGGCAAGTCACTTCACCCTGTTTGCCTCAGTTTCCTCATATGTCAAATGAGCTGGAGAAAGAAAAGGCAAACCACTCCAGGATCTCTGCCAAGAAAACCTCAAATGGGGTCACAAAAGCATCAGAAACAACTGAAAAACGACAGAACAAATGTCCTATGTTGGGATCTGAGTTCAAATCCCACAAGTGGACTTAGATCCTAGCACCACACATCCCTACCCAACAAAGGACATTTGTTTTGACCTTTTGACCTTGGACAAATCATTTAACCTGTTTGGTCCTCAGTTTTTTGTCTATAAAGTGAGAAAGCTAGACTAGACAACCCATAAGATGCTCCAGAGTCTAAATTTATAATGCCATGTGCCCACTTCTCTGAGTCTACAAAGACCAAATCAGGTCATTCAGGCCGGCCCTGAGCAAAATCATGGCACCTTCAAAGTTTGGCTTCCTCATCCTCCAGTTACTACACCTCTCCTTGGGTACCCAGTGAGGTCCTTTACTACAGTGCCAGACCTGCACACCCCTCTTGTTTCCTAAAGCACATACGTGACTTTGTCACTGTCCTGTTCAAGAAGCTCTAGGGGCTCCCAATTGCCCCCAGGATAAAGTACAAGCTACTTTGGTATTTAAAACCCTTCACAATTTGTCTCTACCTTTACAGTATTATTTCACGCTGTTGTTGTTCAGTCATTTCAATCGTGTCTGACTCTTCATGACCCCATTTGGGGTTTTCTTGGTGGATACTGAAGTGGTTTGCCATTTCCTTCTCCAGTTCATTTTACAGATGAAGAAACTGAGGCAAACGGGGTTAAGTGACTTGTCCAGGGCCACACAGATAGGAAGTGTCTGATGCTGGATTTGAACTAAGAAAAATGTGTCTCCTGATTCCAGGCCTGGCACTCAATCCACTGAGCCACCTAGCTGTCTTGGAGCAGGAAGACCTGAGTTCAAATCCAGACTCAGACATTTGCTAGTTGTGTGATCCTGGGCAAGTCACTTAACTATTATCTGCCTCAGTTTTCTCTACTGTCAAAAAGGTAAAATAAGAGTACCGACCTCTCAGGGTTGTTGGCATCAAATGAGATAATGTCTGGCACAAAGTAGATGCCATATAAATGTTTGTCTGCTCCCCCTGCCCCCATCCCCCGAAGTCCTTCCCATTAAAACCCAACTCAAATATGACCTTTTCCATGAAGTTTTCCCTTGATCCCCTTTATGCAATCGTGAGCTCCCCACCAATACCTCACATTGCATTTTATTTGACATCATTCTAGTTGCTTATGTAATCTTGTATATCATAATTATGGACATTTGTGTCCTGTCGACCTCTAAATTGCAAGATCCTTGACCCTTAGATAATGATCAAGCCTTATCTAAATTCAGTATCCTGCAGAGTAGACCATCACTGGACTTTTCTGCTAACATGTTCTTAATAAATGTGTGTTGTGGACAGCTACGTGGCTAGTTGGCCAGTGAATGAATTCAAGAAAACCCAAGGTGAAATCTGGCCTCAGACACTTCCTAGCTGTGTAACCCTTGGTAAATCACTTAACCCTGTTTGCCTCAGTTTCCTCATCTGGAAAAATGAGCTGGAGAAGGAAATAATAAACCACTCCAGTAGCTCTGCCAGGAAAACTCCATAAAGGGGTTACAAAGAGTTGGACATGACTGAACAACAATAACAAAATCTATGTTGTCTTGCAGTGAATCAATCAAAAAATTATAAGTGCCTATTATGTACCAAGCAATGGGCTATATAGAACTTTATGGTTTACCAAATGTGCTTCTCACTGATAACCCTAGAAAATCAGTAGGGTGAGTATTATGATCTGACATTTACAAATGAGGAAATTTAGACTCGAGGAAAGTGAAGTTTCTGCAGAATTAGTGTAGTCTAATGAGAAGAAGACGGGCTCTCAGTGTGGTCTAATAAGAAGACTCTGGAGTCAGAGGCCGGTGTTCAAATTGTACCCCCTGACACTTAGCTGTGTGACTTTGGTTACCCAGATAATAAGTGTCAGAAGGTGATTATCAAATCTACGTTTCTTCACTCCAAGACCAATGGGCTTCCTAATAAACCACAATGCCTCCTTCAAGGTCAAGGTCCTCTTTTCAAGGTCATGGTGGGCAACCAGTACTTCTGCCTATTTGTAGGGTCAAGTTTAGGGCTGCTAGGTGGCAAAGTGGAGAGAGTGTTTGAACTACATTCAGGAAGACTCATCTTCCTGAATTAAAATATGGCTTCAAAAACTTGCTAGCTTTGTGACCCTGGGCAAGTCATTTCATTTTATTTGCCTCAGTTTCCTTATCTGTAAAATGAGCTGGAGAGGGAAATGGCAAACCATTCCAGTATCTTTGCCAAGAAAAACCCCAAATGTGGTCATGGAGAGTTGGACACAACCGAAACAACTGAAAAACCACAAACAGTCAAGTTCAAGTTCAGATGTAAACAGGAAAGGAAGGCTTTCAAACCAGTGGCAGCTACTTGAAGGATGAAACAGTGTGTTCCAAGGGAATGCAGCTACCTCCAGGTGCCATAATTTAATATTTACAAGACACATTTAAGCCCGTATAGGTCTTCTGAGCCCTTCACATGCAGATATGGATGGCCCCCTTGGCCAGGACACTAAGGTCTATCTGATTTAGCACAGAATCTAACTGTAATAACTTGGCTGAATAATCTGTTCCCTCTCCCACCTAAACCCTCCCAATGTGGTCCTGTGCCAACCCTTATAGGCTCAGAAATTATGTCTTCCAGAGTGACAGGGTAACACCTGCACCACATTTCAAATTACAGACCTCAGGGTAAAAAATACCAGTGTTGAATCAGGTGAACTTCACTGCATGCAGACGCTAGATGCACAGACTTCTAGAATCTTAAGGCTAGGAGAGTCTAGCGACAGTGTTTGGGATAGGAGGGACACACATATATTTGTTTAGCAGAAAAGGGTAAAGAATAAAAGCAATGAATATCTTATCGTATCCTTGAGTTCAAATTCAGCCTTAGTTGGCTGCTAGGTGGCGCAGTGAATGGAGCACCAGCCCTAGAGTCAGGAGGACCTTAGTTCAAATTCAGCCTCAGACACTTGACACACTTACTAGCCGGGTGACCTTGGGCAAGTCACTTAACCCCAATTGCCTTGCCTTCCCCCCTCCAAAAAAAAAACAAAACAAAACCTCCTTACAAATTTGGTCTTGGTCACTTACTAGCTATGTGACCTGAGGCACATCATTTAACTGCCTCAGTTTCTTCAGCTAGAGGATGTGGAGAATAATAGCCCCTACCTCACAAGGTCAAACGACCTTGTAAATATTTGTGAACTTCTTGGCACAGTGCCTGGCACATTTATTCAGTCATTTTCAATCATGTCCAATTCATCACGACCCCATTTGGGTTTTCTTATCAAAGACACTGGAGTGATTTACCATTTCTTTCTCTACCTCATTTTATAGATAAGGAAACTGAGGCAAACAGGGTTAAATGACTTGCCCAGGGTTATACAGTTAGGAAGTATCTGAGGCCAAATTTGAACTCAGGAAGAGAAATTTTCCTGATTTCAGGCCAGGTACTCCATCCACCGTCCCACCTAGCTGCCTTTGTCTGGCATATAGTAAGCATTTAATAAATACTTGTTCCCTTCCTCTTCCCTTCTTCCACAGTTAGGCTGAATTCACCATTTTTATGGTGATTCTAGAGTCTTGACCTCTAAGCCCTAATAAATATACATTGATCATATCTGCCTCTCTAATGGCTCACTTTCAAAAGGATTAACTCAAATGGAAAATCTTCAATGTAATCAAAGTCTCATCTTTAGAGACAGAATAGTATGTCATGGACAAAGTCTTGGACTAGACATTTGACTTGGATCTAGACATTTACTAGCTTTGTGACTCTGAGCAAGTTGCTTAATCCTTCTGGGCCTCATTTTCCTTATCTATAAAACAGAAGGGTTGGACTAGATAGCCTACTGTCCTTTCTAGCTCTAAATCTAAATCCCATGATGCTCAGTGATTCTAAGGCTACCTCTTCACCCAATGACTTCAATGAGTAATCTCCCATCCCATCTCCCCTACTATATCCATCAGTCTTGGATTCTTCCCATACCCTATAAATAATTCAGAGGCCTAGGCACCCATAGCATAGCTCTGTACCACCCGGTTCCAGTGCCAGGAATCTTGGGAAGAGGGCCCGATAATATTGCATGAGTCCAAAGTAATTAAAGTGCATCATTACATAGAAATTTGTAATTAAACACTTTAACGTAATCATGCTGCACAGCACGGCTCCTGATGAATTAATTAAAAGAACTCCAGAAATTAATGTTTGCATTGTCACCATTGTTGTGCTAGCCTCCGCAGACTCCCTGGCTACTCCCAAAGCATGTTGGGAAGTAATTATATGCCCCAATGGAGGGGGGAAGTGGGAAGGCCTTAGTGTCCCAGCAGAACAAGTACCCGAGCTGAGAAGAGCTGATGTCTTTGTAAGGACCTGGCTGGGGATGTCCTGGCCAGGAGACTGTCAAGCCTGGGCCAGAATGAAATAACTATAATAATAATAACAACAACAAAAATTAAAACTTACATTTATATATCACCTAACAGTTACAAAGTGCTTTACAGATATAATCTGCTTTGATCCACACAACAGTTCTGTGAGGTAAGTAGTATAAGTAAGATCATCCCCCTTTTGCAAATGGGGAAATTGAGACAGAGAAGTTAAATGATTTGCCTAAAACCATATTGTTAATAAGTAGGATAGCTAGGATTTGATCTTGGGTCTTCTGTTGCAAAGTCTAGGGATTTTTCCACTAAGTAGTTTGAGGCAGTCTTTAAAAAGCAGGGAGGCTAGCCTGTGTTTCCAGGGACTCAGAGATTGAAGAATCAATGGGAGAGAGAATTGTCCACCAAAAGAATAATTGGATGATATGAATAAAAGGGAAAAGTAACTAGGTCACCTTGAAGTTCATGACAACCAAATTGGTGAATACCAGGTAAAATTTTATATGTTTCCTAGATATTAGGAGATAAGACTTCAAAAATTCACGGATGATCCCAGAGCATGACATTCTAAAAGGGGAAGTCAGATTAAAAGGAATGGGAGGCCAGTAAAAATGAAGTTTTGTGAACATAGTCATGTACTGTTCCAATAAAGAAGAAAAGGGGAAATCATGTAAAGAGATGGATGTGGCTGCACAGGGCACTCTCTCATTCATATTTTTCAATGAACATGTAAAGGAGCATGAAAGGCAATATTACAGTAGAAGTACAAAAGAGCACTTTACAATGCAGTCTTTAAGGATATTATTAAGACTAAATCTCAGAAGGAACCAAGTTTTGTGGAAAATTCAAAGGAAAAATGTTTTTTTAAGCTACATTGTCGGTGAAAAGTACGAAGAATGAATAAGCTTGCTACCTGTACCAGATGAAACTTTATTATTGGATGTCTAAGATAAATCAAGACTACTCGGTTCATATTTCCCCCTTCTTTTATTTAAGATTATGGATGGAAAAATGAAGTAGTTAAATGCAGCTTAGAAGTGGAGGCCTTCATCATATGACCATATTTCCCATAACTTCACCATAGTTCCCATCATTATCAACCCTCTCATCCCTCAAGTTCATCAACTAAAGAGACTTTAACTGGAGATGGAAAATGCAGAAACAGCAACTGTTGAATAATCCTTTACCATACAAGCTTTGTGATCATCTTTATCATTGACCCTCTCTATCCTTTCTTATAATGCAAAAATGTTGCATTATATTTCATGAATATATGTGTACATGTATACATCGACATGTACATAAATTTTTTCTCAAGCAGTGCTGTGTAGTGAGAAGAAAAGAAAGATGTCAGGAGAGATTTAGATTCAAATCCTGCTTCCAACATTTACTAGCTATGTGACCATAAGCAAAACTTTTCATCTCTCTGAGCCTCAGTTTCCTAATTTTGGCTCTAGTAATTATTAGATATGCTTCCATGAGAAAGTCTCTTTGAGCCTTGGCTTACCTATCTGTAAAATAGTAATCATACAATCCATCTCACGGGATAGTTGTGATGATTAATCAATCAATCAATAAGCATTTATTAAGTTTCTACTATATGCCAGACAAACGCAGCTAGATGGGACAATGGATAGATTAGCAAGCCGGAAATCAAGATTCCTCTTCTTAAGTACTAAGAATACAAATAGAGACAAAAGACAGTCCCTGCCCTCAAGGAGCTTACAGTCTAATGGGGAGACAACATGTGAACAGATATGTACAAAACAAATTATAGATGGGATATATTGGAGATACTTAATAGAGGGAAGGCAATGGAATTAAGAGGGGTTAGGTCCACAGAAGGTGGGATTTTAGTTAAGATTTGAAGTCAGGGAGGTCAGTAGTTAGAATAGAGGAGAGAGAATGTTCCAGGCATGGGGGACAACCAGAGAAAATTCTCAGAGCTGAGAAATAGAGTATCTTGTTTGTGAAATAGCCAGGAGTCCAATGTCACTAGATTAAAGAGTCCATGTCAGAGAGTAAAGGTATAAGAAGGTGGGAAAGATAGGGTTATGCAGGGATTTGAATGCCAAACAAGGCATTTTGTATTTGCTCCTGGAGGTAATAGGGAGCCACTGGAGTTTATTGAATAGGGGAGGTGACACAATCAGACCTGATTTTAGGAAAATCACTTTACTGACTAAATGGAGAATAGGATTGGAGTGGAGAGAGACTTAAGGCAGGCAGACCCCTGTGTATCACCAAGGCAATATTCACAGCACCAACAGCAACTATGAATATGCTGGTATAGTTCTGAATTGCAAAATATAAGAGACTCTCCATGTAGAAGACAGAAGCAAAATATTTATTCAGACACCAGAAAGCAAATCCCAACACCAGAAAATCAAATCCATCATAGCTACAAAGGAGTTAATACACTTTATCACTGTAGGAAGCAACACCATCCCAAAGCCTTCCCCCTGCTCAGGTCTTCCCACAAACAAACACTCACAATCCTATATGTCTCCTTTCCTTCATCCTCTCCTCCCTCCATTCTAGCTGCTCTAACTCATTTCCTGCTCCACCTGTTCAGCAAACTCCTCCCACCACAGGCTCCATGTGATTACATTCAGCCTATTAAGGGGAAGATCTTCAAATTCCCATTTCCATTACAACCCTCCCAGAAGGCTATTTTGCATTAATTAAGGTATGAGGTGATATGGGCCTACATTAGAGTGGGAGTAGATGTGGCAAAGATGAAGTCATCAGGCCTTGGCAATAGCTTGGCTATGAGGGAGGGTGAGAGAAAGTGAGGAGGCCAGGATGACTCGTAAAGCCTGAGGGACTAGGGGGATGGTGCTGCCCTCTACAGTGATAGAGAAGGCAGGCATCAAGGGGGCTTTAGAGAGGGAGAAATGTGTTGACAAAACTCAAGTCTTCAGACTCCAGAGTTTTGCCACTGTCAGTTAACGATTATTTAATATATGCGAGTTAATGCAGGTCAATAGAAAGACTAAATAATAGTCTTTTATTGTTTCTAGAGGCCCTGGTATAATTCATTGGTGTAAAGAATGGAAGGAGAGGAAGTGTGGAGGTAAACTTTCTCCCATTAGCTTCTGAATGTCACCTTGGAAAGCAGGAAGAAGATGGTCCAGAGGGATCCTGATAGGACTCTAGCACCTGGCCTGGAGTCAGGAAGATCTGAGTTTAAATCCATCTTCAGACACTAACTTTGTGACACTAGGCAAGTCACTTAATCCTGTTTGCCTCAGTTTCCTTACCTGTAAAATGAGCTGGATAAAGATATGGCAAACCACTCCAGTATCTTTGCCAAGAAAACCCCAAATAGGGTCACAAAGAGTCATACATGACTGAACAACAACAACAAATTTCTTCTATCAAGCTGAAATCTTCTCTACCCTTTACTCTTTGCTCATAGTTCTGTTCTTTGAACCAAGTAGAATGTAACATCCCTTCTCTATATGACAGCTTTCAAATAACCTGAAGACAGCTACCATGTCCCACCTAAGTCTTCTCCTCTCAAGGATAAGCATTCTCAGTTCCTTCTGTGGTATTTTGTTAATGATGATAACAATCCCAACTACCTCACTTTTCTATGGAAGTGGTCTTATGGATGGTTTGTGTTCTTGTCTTCTCCCTAAATGTTTTATTTTGCCTGTAGGAATGAATGAGTGGATGAAAAAGGATTTATTAAGCAGCTACTATGTTCCATGTACTTTCCTAGGCTTTGGAATACAAATGCAAAAGTGAGACAGCCCTCAGTTAGCTTATAGTCTAGTAGGGTGAGAAGACATGTATAGGGGAGTGATGGAAAGGGAAACGAGCTTTGGTCTGGGGAGTCACAGGGATGGGGAGTAGGGCCAGAGCAGTTGACAGTGATGCCCACTCCAGAGGCAATGGTAGTATTGATTTCATTCCTGGTTGCAGAGAAAGCAATGGAAAAGGAAGCAGTGAAAAATGACAGGGCAGATGTCAACCTGCCTGAATAGGCCCTGGGTTCCTGATAGATGGCTTGGAGGGATTGTTGCCTAAATAAGAAGCCTGGATAGTGGACTGGGTGAGTTTTCACTCACTCATTTACCAATCAGAATAGTTCAGTCCCAGAATGGGGTTCCAGAAGCAAATTAATTAATGCCCCCAAGGAGAGGAGGTCATGATCCTCAAGGTACCCTAGTGTAGTGAAAGGTACATTAGGCCCAAGACTTAATTCTAATACTTCCTAGCCTTATGACAAGGGTCAAGTTACTTTCTCTCTGAACTGTAGTTTTCTGATGTATAAAATGGTGATAATCCTACTTACCTATCATGGTTATGATGTGGCAAGTACCTTATAAATCATGACAGAAACAAAGAAATAAAGAATTCAGTAGCGACCTACTGTGGCAGGTTCCCCAACACTGGTCTAACATTGGCAATGGTAAGGGAATTTGAAGATCTACCCTGTGCATTAATGGGTCTCACTTGGAGCCCAATGAGAAAAGCTTACTTAGGAGAGGATTGCTTTTGTTACTTTGTAATTAGGCAGTAGGTCATGAGGGTTGTGATGTCCTCTCACCCTGGAGAAGGCTATATATATATACTCTGAGGTGAGGCTTTGCTTTGGGGCTCACTTATGGGAAGAGCTGTGTGATTTGGCCAGATGAGACTCTGCGCAGCCATTGAGCCCCCTGGCTTTGATAACCAAGATGTTGGTGCTTCTCTCTCTGGTAACTAACACCCTATGTATGTAATGGTCAGACAGCTAGAAGCCCTGTCTATTGGTCTATTGAACTGTGTTATTTTCTCTGTCTGTATTTTTTGTCTGCTTGTAATTTCTGTTTGTATTTTCTGAAGTTCAGGGTGTTGACTTTTCCCCCTGAACTAAGTGAATGATATATATGTTTGATTAAAGTAAGACTGTTAACCCCTTTTGAGTTGCTTTCCTTTAGAAAAGCAGATTTAAGAACCTGTGCTGGAAGCCATCCTGGGTATGCTGTGATGCTTGCTGCTACAAACCTATGCATACACACAGGGAAATCCCACTATAACATTACCTATATATTTATATAGGACAGCTAGGTAGTTCAGCAGATATAGCACTGGGCTTGGAACCAGAAGACTCATCTTCCTGAGTTCAAATCCAGCCTCAGACACTTATTAGCTGTGTGACCCTGGGCAAGGCACTTCACCCTGTTTGCCTCAGTTTCCTCATCTGTAAAATGAGCTGAAGAAGGAAATGGCAAACCACTGCAGTATCTTTGCCAAGAAAACCCAAAATGGGGTCACAGAGAGTTGGATACAATTGAAAAATGATCTTTAACACCAAACATATTTTATATGTGTAAGCTATTATTTAACATGGAAGCTGCCTTAAGGCCTTCTGGAAGAAGGTTGGATATAAATGCTAAAGAAAAATATCTTCCATGGCTGAGACCTAAGAGCCTGGCTGTCTAGTCCCTACTAGAGCATGCTCAGTCCTGAACACATATCTGACTCTATCAGGATAAATATTTAACAATCAGTTTTCTAAAAAGTACCAAACCCTTTTTAAAGTTTAATCTACTCCATTAAGTATTTTCTCCATCACTTTCTTCAGTCTAAATAATCAAAAAACAATAAATCAATGCCTGATTGATAGAATTTGCTGATTTCTAAGCCAAAAATTTAACAGTTTTGGGGAGCCAGTATGAGCTGGTTCCAGCATACCCCTGGACCCAGGTATAGAAGGGACTGGTTGTAGCACTGTAGAGCCTGAGCTAATGACAGTAACTTATTGAGGCATCCAGGTGGACAGAGGAGGAAGATTATTTTCATCCTGCTATGGACAGCTAAACTAGCCAACCTTGCAGGTTCCAACCAGGAGAAGGCATCTGTGAGGGCCAGCAGAGATCTCAAGAAGGGGGAAACTTATGGCAGCATGATTCAAGTGGATGGAGAGTTTTCTGTCCAGAATGGTGAGTTTCTTTCTTACCTCAGCAGGGTTTATGAAACATTAGAGAAGAAAAGGATATTAGTTACTATCAGGGGTGGAGAACCTGCAGCCTCGAGGACACATATGTGGCCATAGGTCCCCCACCCCTGTTTCTAGCTCAACCCCTTCATTTTTGAGAGGCAGAAACCAAGGACCAGAAAATTTTTGTGACTTGCTCAAGGTCACACAGGTAGTATGTAGGAGAGTCAGGATTAGAACCCAGGTCCTCAGACTGATTAGCCAGTCCTTTTTCTACAGGACCACATTCCAGGTTCTGTGCTTCATGCCTCCTCCTACTTCTCTCCTCAGTACAAAATGCTATTGGACCATAAGCAGGGTATGGGACGTAATAGCTAAAACAATCATGGTGATAATAATGCTTATGGCAAGGAAGTACAGTCTGTTCCCCAAACTCGGGGAGAAGCTAGAGTACTATAGATAGACCTTAAAGCCGTAGCTAACCAGGGGCTCCAAGGGAGATAGCACGGCCTGGCTCAGGTTCCCCACACCTGGCCCTGGCTACAGAACATGACCTCTGACCTGTTCATGACCAAGCTAAAAAGAAAGGAGGTCTTTAAAAAATTAAGAGCAAAGAACTTTAGCAATAATAGGGACCCTACAAGTTATCTAGTTAAATCATCATATTTTACAGATGAGGAAACTGAGGCATAAGAAAGTTATAAAATGACTTAACCAAAGACATGCAGATATATAAAGTTCTTAAAAATATGTAGAATTTCAGATTAAATATCTCTCCTCAAACTGCTTTTTTTCTTATATTGAGAGATATCTGAAATTTGACTGCCCCAAACTATGCATTTTTAATTTAGAATAGCATGCAACATAAAATCTGTCCATACCAAATTAATTTCATGTAGGGTAGTATAATGCTAAATTACAGTAGTATAATGATAAAGTAAATGTATAAATTTTCAACTTTGGATGCTGGGAAGCTCCCTTGGGCATTGTGTAACATGGGTTCTTGCTCATAGCACTACGAAAGCTGGAGGGAAAGCTCCCAAGCCGGTTTGTCTAGCTAGTGGCTACATAAGTGCCTTGTAGGAAGTGGCACAGTAACTAGAGAGCTGGGCCTAGAGTCACGAAGACCTGAGTTCAAATCTGACCCCAGATACTTACTAGCTGTGTGACCCTGGGCAAGTCACATAACTGCTATTTGCCTTGGTTTCCCCAAATAAAAATGGGGATAACAATAACGCCTACTGCACTGGAGTATTGTGAGGAATTAAATGTGATAGTACAGTCAATCATCAACTTTCACCAGGGGAGCATGACACAAAAGTCAAATATGAGAATGTCGAAACAATGAATCTATGGAAAATAGTGGGTTAGGTTCCTGTGATCACCAAAAACTGTAATCTTTCATAAAAGATTACTGAAAACACATTTTGCATAGAATATTTATAATAAAACATTAATTCTGATCACTTTTCCTAACATAATAACCATGAAATAACCCATAAAATGCAGTATATGAAATAAAATTGATAACACACATAACATTTTTTCTCAATGGTAAGTCCCTGGAATTCTGTGACCTTTTGTGCCAACGTCTTAATTAAAAAAAAACAAAAACAAAAAAAAAACAAAAAACATTGACAGTATTCTATTTTCAATATACACACAGAGAGCAAATAAAATTCTTAAAACTAAAGCATTTTTTAATTTGAATCTTACCTTGTGTCAGATGACAGTAGAAGTATGTTGTATACTATGCAGCTGTAAACCGTAGGACCTTAGTTGCTGCTGTCAGAAGATGCTGAGACTGGCAAGATCTTGACATCACCTTAGAGCCCAAAGGACCTGTTCTACTGCTCAGGAACATAATGGAAACACAAAACTTGAGTTTAGAGGCGAACACTGAAAATAGGCACTGAATGCCTAGGAAGCGCTTTACTCTGCAATGGTCAGGGGAACAAGACCAGCTGAAATACATTGTTACTGGTCCTCTTGGGAAAAGAAGGATGAACAACAATAACAAAACAAGACACGCCTAATAAGATACGAGTCACTCCACAAACATGCCATCTTTCATTTCTTTCTCCCTATGCAAAGATAGGAATGTGTTCAGTTGCTAATCAAAAGTAAAAATGAGGCTACTAATAAAATCAGCCAAATGCTGATTAACAAAAGTTAAACAGGTAAATGTTAAGGGTTGACTGTATTTGTAAAAGGCTTCGGACAAGGCCTGACACATAAATCTCCCCACACACGAACACAGTGGCTCACACACTTTAGAAAATCTTGCAGACTGCACTAGAGCCTTCTCTCTGCCTTATGATCTCTAAAATTTTCTATGAATTTAGTTAGTATCCATCCGTTGGGACCCAGGAGAGATATATATAACCTACTTCTATCTCCTTTGTATGCTTTCCAGTATGAATAGACCTTTAGGATTTTTGTGTTAGTATTAAAATTCCCCATGCATAGAGGTTATTTTGGTAGGCTAGCATATTTGCTTTTGAGTAAAACTGTCCGCAGAGTAGTCCATTTGTATTTTAATTTCTTGGGTTTGACAAATAAACCCCCAGTTTTCCAGGAGAAATCTGTTTGTGTGTGATTTGTCAGAGTACATCCTATCAAAATATTCTAAGGCCAATGTCAACAATCCTTGAGTTTACAAGACGCTGAGTTTACAAGACAAGGTCTGTGGGAGAATTTGGAGAGCAGCCTCATTGTGGAGGCCCCGAAAGATGAGTGTTCCCATCTTTGTTAGCCTCATTTTTGTTATTACCCCCCCCACTACCCCCATTGTGAGTAAGCACCCAGGATCATAAAATTAGACCTAGAAAGAAAGTCAAAGGTCACCTCCTCCAACCCCCTCATTTTATACATGAGGAAACTGAAGCCCATGGGAGAAGGTATCAAAGACACTTTTAACACTGGTCCTTAAACTCTAGAGTCAGAAGCATTCCACCATACCACACCGTCACTTCTAATACAAACACCCAGCTTGCAAATGATCATCACCAGAGCACAACACTTCTGTGCCACTCCCCTTCTTCCAAGTTCCACTTAAAATCTCTAGTGAAGACTCCTTTTCCTCTTCAAGGCTGAATTTGAACTTCACATTCATTATAACTTGATTTCACCTGGATACAAATGTTGGGAAGAAGTGATTATGATTAGGGACACTTAACAATGAAGTTTTAACTTAGAGGTCTAGAGCCCCTGGGAGCTGCTCTGGCCATAGCAACCCATAGACAGTGAGCAAGAGGGCTAAAACTTCTGTTCTGAGCCCCTGAAAGGATCCTATCACCTATAAATAAACATAAGAGAAATAGAACTTAACAGGAGAGGGAACCTTCTTTCCAAAGTGCTTGGATTTGGAACTCTAATAATAACAGTAACAATGATCAATTAATAAAAACTTATAAAGTGCCTGATATGTGCCAAGTGTATATCACAATAACAAAATGATGATAATGATGATGAGTATTTATATAGAACTTTAAGGTTTATGGAGCACTTTACAAATATCTAATTTTATATGGCAACTATGCATCAAAAGTTACTAAACTCTGTGTACCCAATGGCACAACACCACTACTAGGTCTACAACCCAAAGAGATCATAGAAAGAAGATAAGGACCCATATGTACAAAAATATTCATAGCAACAGTTTTTTTAGTAACAAAGAATTAGAAACTAAAGGGGTGTCTATCAAGTGGGGGATGGATGAATAAAGTCCAGTATATATTTTGGAAGCAGCAGTTAGGTGACATAGTGTAGATTGCCTTAGGAAGAAAGTGTTAAGACCTGAGCTCAAATCTAGTCTGAGGCACTTATTAACTATATGACCCTGGGCAAGTCACTTTACCTATGCCTTAGTTTCCTCAACTGTAAAATAGGGATCATAACAGCACCTACCTCCCAGGGTTGTTGTGAGGATCAAATAAGATGACACAGGGTAGGGACTTAATAAATGCTTCTTTCCTTTCTTCTTACATGAATGTAATGGGATACTGTTGCGCTCAAAGAAATAATGAAAAAGATGGTTTCAGGGAAACCTGGGAAGACTTGGATAAACTGATGCTGAGTAAAGTTGAGCAGAACCAAGGGGATATTTTCTGCAATAAAAACAACACTATAGAGATGAGCAACTTTGAAAGACTTAAGAACTCTGATGAACGTAATTACCAACTGTGATTCCAGAGGACCTTTGGTAAATCATGTTTGACTTTTGTCCTGCCATTGTAGAGCACTTAGAGCTTGGTCAGGCCACCAAGATGCCAAGGTCATTCACTGCATCCTGGGCCATCACCGGATGGTGACTTTTGTCTTGTCATTGGATTTCAATGACTGGAAGGTCTGCCTCACTTAAATTCAGTTCTCCCACAAGCCTTTGGTCCTCTTCAAAAATTAAGAACAGAATGGAATAGATTATTATTAGACTTCTAGATCCAGGCAGCCCCTTCCCAGGAGCTTTTAGAATTGGAAGTTTGTTTACAATTCCTAATTTATTACAGATTGCATTATTTCTGGCATTGTTTTTACACAACCATAACTTTCTGTTGCATTCACTCTCTGTTTCTTTGCCCTTGCTTCCATCTTCCATCAAGTACAACATCTAAGTTGATTAAGGGATTCCTTATGTGGCCACATCCTCTTTAAACAACTCCATCTTTTCTTCCTCATTAGAATAATTTAGAATTGGGAGGAACCTCAGAAGGAATCATTTTATGGTTACCCATTTTTGGTTTTCTATTTCCAAATTTGAAGATGATTCTCCTTAGCAGAGAAAACAATAGCAAAATGATAACCAATTATTGGTCTTCTCCCTATTGTCCCATAGCATCATACAATCTACCCTAAGCAGTCATATTCTTTCTTTGATCTTCCTCTTGCCCCCACCATCTCCAACAAAACCCTTTTTATTCTTAGCATTTATTTAAAACTTCTGTTCATTCTAGGTTTTGATATTCCTGGCATTATCCTTGCAGAACCCTAATTTTCCTTTGTATTCACTCTCTATTACTTGCCTTTGCTTTTATCTTCTATCACATATAACATCTGAGTTGATTAATGCATTCCTTATGCAGTCACATCCTCTTTAAGCAACTCCATCCCTTCTACCTCATTAGAATAATTTGTGGGGATAGAGAATGAGTTTCACCAGGAGGTCACAAATATTACTACTTCAATTCTGGGTCACCCACTTTCTAGACACTGATTTTCAAGATAGATTTTTTTTAAAAAAGAAGAATCTAATGGAGAATGTTTAAAAAAAAAGAACGTAAAACATTGAAGAAAAAGAAACAGAGAAGACATTGGCACAGAACAACCCCTCAACCTACGCTCTCATATTCATAAATCTAAGGAGTTATTTATATAATGACCAATGTATTGGAAGAACTAACATATTAATATTAATATTTTTTTGATAAATGAACACAGAAGATAAAAGGAAGTTGCAATCAAATGTAAGGATGACTCCCTTGAGGAGATAAAGGTGTTGACAAAGTTGATTTCACTGATCACCCAAAGATAATAAGAAACATCATTTCATGGGACACTTGGTTATCTTGTCTTGCTCATGATAAACATAAGGGAAAAAAACACCATGAAGGCAACTGTAGCTTAGGCACTAATATCTGGTATAGAGGATAGAAAAGTGGACAAAATGAATGATGAACTTGCTAAGGTTCTTTAAACCAAGACACCATATATTTTGATATTCAATGACTTCGATGTGGAGATGGACACAGGGGAAAATGGCAACTAACATCTTAGAAAATATGGGTCTGGTTTCAATGGAAGAGGCCAAAGGCTTATAGTACATGCCAAAATTTCATGCCTATATATAAGGAATACTTTCTTTAAGAAGTAGAACAAGGGGGCCACTAGGTGGCCAGAGCACCAGCCCTGGAGCCAGGAGGACCAGAGCTCAAATACAGCCTCAGACACTTAGCATTTACAAGGCATGTGACCTTGGACAAGTCACTTAATCCCAATTGCCCTGCCTTCTTTCCTACAAAAGGCAAAAAAAGGAAAAAAAGAATTCTTTAGGGGCGGCTAGGTGGTGCAGTGAATAGAGCACCGGCCCTGGAGTCAGAAGGACCTGAGTTCGGAGCCGGCCTCAGACACTTAATCCACACAAACAAAAACCTAGCCGTGTAACCTTGGGCAAGTTACTTAACCCCAATTGCCCTAAAGGGGCGGCTAGGTGGCGCAGTGAGTAAGAGTGCCAGCCTCGGAGTTGGGATGACCCGAGATCAGATCCGGCCTCAGAAAATGAGCACCCACGCATAAATAATGACTAGCCTTGTAACCTTGAGCAAGTTACTTAACCCCAATTGCTTTAAAAAAAAAAAAAAGAATTCTTTAGATCAAGAATTAGGTGTTAGACATAATAATTATGGAAAAATATTCCCCCAAATGAAATTTACCCAATCTTAACAAACAGGAAATAACTACCAGAATCCTAACAGAGATCAGCTTTCTAGTGGGTAGTTAAACCATTAACTAGTTTTAATAGGATATCAAAATCAATTATTATATTTTAAAAATGGACAAAGAAGGCATCATAGAGTAACAGCAATATTGTTCAAAGAACAACTGTGAATGACTAAATTGCTTTGAATATTAAAAATACTGAAATCAATTAAGATGATAAATGCTCTCCATCCAGAGAAAGAACTGAGAAGTATGTTTAGTATGGTTTCATATTATTTCACCAATGTGATACCATTGCAGCTGCTATGAATATGCAAGTGTATTCCCAGGTTTAAATCACAAAATATAACAGACTCTCCACATAGAAGACAGAACCAAAATACTTATTCAAAGACCAAAAGGCTGAATCCCAATACCAGAAAGTCAAATCCATCATAGCAATAAAGAAATCTATATACAATAACAATGCAGATGGCACTGCCATCCCCAAGCCTTGCCCCTGCTAGGGCCTTCTAACAAACAAACACTAATAGCTCACTGCCTGCTTCCTTTCTCTCAGCTCTAACTACTCTGACCAACTTCCTTTCAGCTCTGCTCTACCCTTCCTTTTCCACCCCTTCCTGCTCCACCCCTTCCTGTTCTACCCATTCAGCAAGCTCCTCCCACCATAAGCTTCATGTGACTCAAACTCATGTGACTTAAGCAGGTAACATGAATCTATTAATGGATAGGAAAGAACTTGCCATTAAGCAAAAATACATTAACAATACACACACACATGTCTGTGTGTGTATGTGTATGGGGGGTATGTATGTGTATATATACACACACATATATTTGTGTATGTTATATATACATGTATACATACACATATATTTGTGCCAAATGGTGGCCTTCTCTGGTTCAGGGAAAGGAGGAAAGGAGGAAGACAGTTCAGAACTTAAAATATAACTCCAAAAAAATTTAAATTAAATTAAAAAGAAAGATAAGAAAAAAATTTAAAGATAAGAAGGCATTAAACATAATTGTCACAATTTCAACTTTACCTATCCAAGAAAGCCATAAATCTTCAAAAAGTAGAAAAGGCAAAGATATAGACTTTGATTATCACCATTTCCTATAGAAGTTTAATAAATGGAAGGAGTGGCCACAAGGAGGAAATCAAAGAACCCCAGAAACCACATTAGTGAGCAAACACTTGATCCGTTTGCATAGGGAAAAGACATGGCAGCCAAAGGCAACACCGGTTTAGAACATAAACACATTGGTGAAATACAACAGATGAAGATGATAGAAGATTACAAGCAGCACTACCTCAAGAAAACAGTAAAAAGCAGAGGAGAGAAAAGCATACCTACATGAATCTTGGCATCAGACCCAAATAAGCCGTATCATTCCAAGAGTATTTATAAATTAAATTGGAACGGCAACAAATAGATGGAAAGTGGAACAGATCTTCTGGCATTTCTATAACAATTCATTCTTATAATAAATGCCAGTGGAACAACCACAGTTGGACTCTTAACTTCATCTTTGATATACTATATCAAGAAGTATAAAGGAGATACCGAAGTTATGATATGATCCCTACCCTTAGGGAACTTATCTTCTTGGAGGAGGTACTCCAGTCATCCTGATGAATATCTGGCCACTGGACCCAGATGGCTGTGGAGCAGAAAGTGAGGCTGGTGACCTTGCACAGCCCTCCTTCACTCAAATCAAAGTCAACTGCAAGTCATGTCATCACTTCCCTAATGTCATGGTCCTCTTGGAGAATGAAGAACAAACACGGCAACAATAGTAACAACACCAAACGTATAAGAATTCAATACAGCTTATTTTCCAGTTTCTTACTGCTCTATATCAGAGGTTCTCAACTAATTGGTCTCAAGACCCGTTTACATTCTCTTTTTTCCCCTCTCTTTTTTTATTTTTTAGTTTACATCATTTATTTCCACAAGATTTTGAGTTACAAATTTTCTCCCCATTTTCCCTTACCCACCACCCCAAAACAGCGATCCCACTGAATATCCCCTTCCACAATCTGCTCTTTCCCATATCTTCCCCCATCTCCCCTCCAACTTTCCAGTAGGGCATGGTAGATCTCTATGCCCTTGGGGCGGCTAGGTGGTGCAGTGAGTAGAGCGTCGTCCCTGGAGTCAGAAGGACCTGAGTTCGGATCCAGCCTCAGACACTTAAGGCACACACACACAAAAAAAACCTAGCCATGTGACCTCAGGCAAGTTAACCCCAATTGCCCTAAAAAATATATATATATATATCTATCCCCCAGTGCCTGTATATCTTAATTCCCAGTTACATGTAAAATAATAATAATTATAATTAATATTATTATTATTATATATTTTTAACATTTGATTTTAAAACTTTGAATTACAGATTCTTTTCCTTCCTCCCTCCTCACCCACCTTTACTGGGAAGATAAGCAATTCAATATAAGCTGTATATGTGTGGCTATGCAAAACACTTCCATAGTGGATATATTGTGAAAGACTGACTATATTTCCCTCCATCCTATCCCACCCCCCACTTCTTCTATTCTATACTTTGATCCTGTCCCTTTTCAAAAGTGGGTGCTTCCAACTTCCCTCCCCCCAGCCTGCTCTCCCTTCCATCATCCCCCCTCTCATCCCTTTCCCCCTACTCTCCTATAGGGTGAGATACCCTCTTTAGTGTGTATGTCATTCCTTCCCTAAGCCAAATTCAATGAGAATAAGGTTGACTCATTCCCTTTTGCCTTCCTGTTCTTCCCCTCCATTGTAACAGTTTTTCCTTGCCTCTTCTATATGAGATAATTTACCCCATTCTGTCTCTCCTCATCTCCTCTCATTATATTCCTCTCTCACCTCTCAATTTCACCTTTTAAGTATCATCCCTTCCTATTCAATTGGTCCTGTGCCTCTATGTATACTTGTACACACACACACACACACACATATATATATATATATATGTATATATATATATACACACACTCACATATGTATTCATATACCTATATACCCTCCTATATAGACATATATATGTGTGTATATATATATATATATATATATATATATATATGCATTTCTATTTCCTTCAACTATTCTCATACTGAGAAAAGTTTCATAAGTATAATTATCATTTTTCCATGTAGGAATGTAACTAGTTTAACTTTGATAAGTTCCTTATGATTTCTATTCACTTATATTCTCATGCTTCTCTTGATTCTTGTATCTGAATGTCAAATTTTCTATTGAAGTCTGTTTTTTTTCATCAAAAATACTTGAAATCCTCTATTCCACTGAATGACCATATTTTCCCCTCAAACATGATACTCAGTTTTTCTGGGTAGGTGATTCTTGGTTTTAATCCCAGCTCCTTTGACCTCTGGAATATCCTATTCCAAGCCCTTCTATCCCTCAAAGTAGAAGCTGCCAGATCCTGATCCTGTTTCCACAATATTCAAATTGTTTCTTCCTGGCTGCTTGTAATATTTTCTCCTTGATCTGGGAACTACAGAACCTGACTGTAATATTCCTAGGAGTTTTCTTTTTGGTATCTTTTTCAGGAAGTGATAGGTGGATTCTTTCAACCTCTATTTTGCCCTCTGGTTCTAAAAAATCAGGGCAATTTTCCTTGAGAATTTCTTGCAGGATGATTTCTAGGTTCTTTTATTGATCATGTCTTTCAGGTAGTCCAATAATTTTTAAATTGTCTCTCCTGGATCTATTTTCCAGGTCAGTGGTTTTTCCAATGAGATATTTCACATTGCCTTCTATTCTTTCATTTGTTTGGATCTCTTTTTTTTTTAAAGCAATTGGGGTTAAGTAACTTGCTCAAGGTTACACGGCTAGTCATGATTTATGTGTAGGTGCTCATTTTCTGACGCCAGTTTCGATCCCGGGTCATCCCAACTCCAAGGCCGGCGCTCTTACTCACTGCGCCACCTAGCCACCCCTGGATCTCTTTAATAGTATCTTGATTTCTCATAAAGTCACTAGCTTCCATTTGCTCTAATCTAATTCTGAAGGAATGATTCTCTTCCGTGAGCTTTTGAGACTCTTTTTCCATCTGTCAAATTCGGCTTTTTAAGGCATTCTCCTCCTCATTGCCTTTTTGAGCCTCTTTTCACATTTGAAAGTCTATTTTTAGGTTGTTATTTTCTTCAGTTAGGTTGTTGACTCTCATTTCATAATTTTCTTGCATCATTCTCCTTTCTCTTCCCAATTTTTCCTCCACTTCTCTTATTTGGTTTTCAAAATCCTTTTTAAGCTCTTCTATGGACTGTAACCAGCTCATTTTTTCTTGGAAGCTTTTGGTTCAGGAGTTCTGATTTCACTGTCTTCCTCCTGTTCCATGCTTTGACCTTTTTGTCCCGAAAATCGGAGTCTAATGTTGGATTTTTCTGCTTGCTTTGCTTCCTTTGCTTGCTCATGTTGCCACTCAATTACATGATTTTTGAGCTTTTTGTCACAGTAGAACTCTGCTTCCAGTGAGGGGAGCTTTGTCTCAAATTGCTGGGGTTTTCTCAGTTGCTGGAGCTATTAGTTGGGTGCCCTCTCTGAAGCCTCCACAAGCTCTGGTAAACTGGTCATACACCCCAGTACCTCCACCCTAGACAGTGATCCAGATCCAAGCAGGTTAAAGCAAGAGCAATTACCCCTCAGACTGGTTGCTTGGTCCCCCTACAGTCTGCAGGCCAGGAGCTCTGAAGCAGCCACTTAGCAGTGGCTGCATGGCCAAGGTGCCTCTGTGGATTCTCCCTCCAGGGGTTAAAGGCTGGCCTGCACTCCCAAACTCCCTGTTCCCAAAGTTCACACTGCACTGACCTCTCACTTTGTCCTAAGCATTTATGGGTTAATTATGGAAACCACCACAAATGCTGGTGATCTGAAGTCCCTCCAGCCGTGGCTAGGTGTGGCTGCCCTGAGGCTAAAACCTCCGACTCAGGGTCATGTGGGGCCGGGCTCGGCTCCTAACACACTGGGCTGGCCCATTCCTGCCAGCCTGTGGGCTGTCTTCAGCAGGAAGTTAGCTTCTCTCTGTCATTTTGTGGGTTCTATAGCTCCAAAGTTTGTTTAAAGTCATTTTTTACATGAATTGGGGGAGGTGAAAGCAGGAGGTGCAGGGAAGTCCTGCTTCTACTCTGCCATCTTGACTCTACCCCCCCCCCCTTTACACTCTTAATTATCGAGGATACCCCACTTGAAGAGCTTTTGTTTATGTGGGTCATATCTATCAATATAATCTGCAGAATCTTTTAAAACTTAAAACATCTTGGTATTATTATGAAAATAGTTTTGAACTCCTGGGCCCCCTGAAATGGTCTCAGAGACCCCTGGGTCATACTTTGAGAACCAATGTTTTACATCATGACTTGATCAGAAGCAGAACTATGAAGTAGGCAGAATTTGTCTCTGGCACCTTCGCTTTCACTCCTGTGCCTTCTCCCCCATCATTGAGTGAGTTCCCCAGTTCTTTCATGATGTCCTGGAATCCTTCTAGACAAAAGGGGCATAAAAAAGAAACTTGCTCAGGGGCCAGCTAAGTGGTGCAGTGAATAGAGCACCTGCCCTGGAGTCAGGAGGACCTGAGCTCAAATCCAGCCTCAGACACTTAACACAAAAACTAGCCACGTGACCTTGGGCAAGTCATTTAACCCCAATTGCCCTCCAAAAAAAAAAAGAAAAGAAAAAAAAACTTGTTCAAATGAACATATTAGTGGCAGAATGCATTCCCTCTCCCTCCAGCATTTTAATAGAAGATAATGCTTAATCTAAAGGAATGAATCTCTAAGGGCAAAATGTCATACATCAATGAAATCATAGATTAGATTTAGGTCTGAGACAGACCTTTGAGATCATGTCATTCAGTCTTTTTTGGTATTGTAAACTCCTTTGGAAGTCTGGTGAAGCCTATGGACTTCTCAGGTAATGTTTTTAAGTGTACAAAATAAAATTCATAGCATTATAAATGAAGCCAATGATATTGAAATAAAGATGTAATTTTTTTCCCTATCAAAGTCCATGAACCCCCCTGAAAACTACTGATGGACCAAACTTCTAGTTAAGAAACCTTAATCCAGAGCATTTCAGAAATGCCAAGCAGGAGTTCAAAACTATTTTCACAGGAAACTGAGACCCAGAGAAAAGTCAGTGATTTGTCTACACTCAAACTGCTAGTAAGTGTCAGAGCTAGGGTTTGAACTCAGGTCCTCTGCCTCCAAATGAGGTGTCTTTCTGCCACAGCATGATTTTGAAGCAATGAGCCCTTCCTGGATCTCTTCAAATTGCAGCAGCATAAGGTCATTCCTGACTCCTTATGGCACATGGACCACATAAGTCAGGCTAGTTTCATAATGCTTGTTTTAAGACATTTAAAACACAACCACCAGGTACTGGAGCTAGAAGGACCCTTGGACATTATTCAGTTTAACCCTATCATTTAATGTCCCATACACCCCTTCTGACACCACTGATGTCTCATTAAAAATGGTCTCATTTATAGGATTGGGGGTTCTCTTGAAATGGCAAATAAAAGTAAAGGGGAGTTGAGGAATACTTGTCACCCCCATCCCAAGTGTTTTTCTAGACTGAAAATACTGGGCAACAAATGGGGACAGGGGGTGGGAATTTAAAACAAAGTATACACCAATAGTAAGCATGGGTAGGGAAGAGGGTCAGACAACTTCTCTGGTTTACCAAACAAATTCCCAAAAGGTCAAATTAATGGGGCTTGGCTAGGCATGGGTTTATTGTTTCCCCTCAATGATATCACTAAGGGGCCTTTTATCCTTTAGGTTAGGCCACCAGGCTTCTTCCCAAGTGATCTCTGTGGTAATTGCCCCCAAGTACCACAGGCCACATTATGGAGCAACAGTGCTGAGAAGGAGCGAAAATCCAGGTGTATGCCTCCTGGGGCATACCAAGGTAGGTGTGTACCAATGCAGGTGTGTACCACTGGAGGTGTGTACCAATGCAGGTGTGTACCAATGTAGGTGCGTACACAGTGGGCAGATGGGGTCCAAAAAGCCCAGAGTCAGGTGAATACTGAAGGGCTATCACCAACATCGTGGAATACCCTAGGGACTGAAGGCTTTAAAAATTAATACACAGAGTTCCCAATGATAAGTTATATAGGATCATGAGATGTAGGTCTAGAAGAGCCTTGTATAATCTAGGGCTTAGATTACAGGCCAGCCCTCTCATTTCACAGATAAGGAAACTGACAATCAAAGAAAGTGAGCCTCGAAGATTGCTCAAGTGATAATAGGAAGGAGGCCAGCACCGGAATCCGGGACCTTCAGCCTCAGACTCAGGGCTCACCCTGTGACACTCCTCTTGGGGGCCTCACACCCACCTTGCCTCTGCTCTAGTAACACCCACCCTGGCTCACCTCCAGCGCTTGGCACTTTCTGTCCAGTTGCTTGCCACCCTGGGACCAGTGGATGCTGGGGCAGCTCTGTGATGCCAAACTGAAAGCCAAGGGACCGAGCCCCCCAGCCCCGTGTCCTCTTCGTGCTCCCTCTTCCATCGGTGGCTCAGACCTGCCATTCCCTGCCCTCCAGGCCACGGTGACAGAGATGAGCCTGGGCACTGGGTCCACATCTCCTAGACAGGCCCCCTTCTTCACCCTGCCCAACCCCCAGAGGAACAATTTACCTTTCGGAACAGGTCCAAGATATTAATTAAGATAAATCTACCTCAATTTTGAGATTCTCTTATCATGTAATTTATCAAAATTATGTTAATTATTTCTGTAGGGCAGCAAAATTATTACCTCTTCCGTGTCTGATTTGTATTAATATTCATAATTTAATAATTCAGCATCCTGGCCATCTGGTTCGGGGAGCACCGGTCCTTCCCCTCCCTCTGTCTGAGCCAGAACATCTCAGGCTCTCCTGGCTGGCCCGCTCCGGTCAGGGGGGACCCCATGGGGCCGGGAGAGCAAAGCCACCCTCCTCCTTCCCTCCTCCTCTGCACCTTTCTCCTTTTCTTCCTCTCCCCACTTCTTTCTCTCCTCCTCTCCCTCTTCCCTCCTCCTTCCTTCCTCCTCTCCATCCTCCCTCTTTTCCCTCCTTCCTTCTCTCCATCCTCCCTCTTTTCCCTCCTTCCTCCTCTTCATCCTCCCTCCTCCTTTCTTACCTCCCCCCCGCCCCTCCCTCTGCTCCCCTTGGAAAGCCCGAGAGGGCAGGGGCGGGGGGAGCTGCCTGCACCTGTAGGACGGGCTTGCACACTCCCCCCCTGCGCACCACCCTCTTGCACACTCACACACACTCACACACACACTCACACTGGGCTTGGCAGGTGAGTGGAGCTGAATTGACATTTTCCACACTTTGTGATTTTTACACTGTAATTTGACATAATTAATGCCTACATTACTGTTGATAATTTAGCTAGTTAATTAAACTCCGAGGAGATAATTAAGGAGAGGCTACTGCTTGGATTGCTAATTGTTTTTGTCATTATTTCAGGGGGCCGACAGCTGCCGGCTGAGTCATCCTGTTTTGTCAGCTGACGGGTCATGTGACGGCAGGGGTCCCCGGAGCCCCCCGGCTCAGGCTGGGCTAGGGCTGCGCTGCCCGCCGGCCGGCTCCAGGTTGTGGACCACGGCGAGCCGTCTACCTGCCTGCTGCTGCTGCCCGGCTTCTGGGCGCTCTCGGGAGGGCTCTCTGGCCTCCCCTAGAGGCGAGCCGCGTGCACTGCAGCGTGCCTAGACCCGGGCCTGGGAGGCTCACCTTTGGGGACTCACCTGCGGGTCTAAGGTGGGCGGGAGCTGGAGAATCAGGGTGTGTCCACGCGCCTCCCGCTCTCTGAATGAAGCGCTCACGCCCCAGCTTCTCGAGATCTTGGACTCTACCTTCCAGGGGACCATCCCCACCAAACTCCCGCACTTTACAGATAAGGAAACTGAGGCCCAGGGAGTTTCAGTGCCCGAGCAAGGTCCCACAGGTAGACAGCTGCGAAGGCTGAGCTGGACCCTGGGCCTTTCGCCTCCTAAACCACTGGTCTTTTCCACCGCACCCAGGCTGTACTTTGTGCAAGCCTGACCTAATTAATGGGAAAAGTGTTAGATTGGGAATGAGAAGAGCTTGTTCTGTGAGCTCCTGGAGATATCACTAAGCCTTTCTAGGCCTCAGTTTCCTCATCTGCAAAAAGGCAGAATTGTAGGAGATGCCCTCCAGTGCACTCTAAATCCATGACAGATTAAAAAGAGCTCGCGGAGATCAGAGCTGCCGGGAGGCGGCCAGTGCCCTGGACCTGGAGTCAGGAAAGCCGGCTTCAGCTCTCTGCTCTGCCACTAACGGGCTGGATGATCTAAAGAAGGCTGCCTCCAGCTCCTCATCTGCAAACTGAAGGGACTGGGCTATGGGGGCTCCTTGGCTCCATCAGCTCAGTCATATAATGAATCACATTCATCTACACCCCCGTGAAGACATGAGGGGGGTTGGAAAAAACCCTGCTAGAGTTGTAGCCATATTCACTCCCGGACAAATGTGCTTTTAAAGAAAATTTTAAGATTTCAAAATTTTTGAAAATTATAGGAGAAAAGGAAAGGCGACGTGTATAATACATATTAGTGTGCTTTTCCATATACATGGAATACATATTCGTATACATATGCATGTGTATGTATGTAAATGTATAGGCCATGCATATGTGTGCACTCCATACATATATGCCTTCTATGTATGTGTGTATATATGCACGTATGACATACTTTGTAGTGGTTTTGTTTTTCAATTGTATCTAACTCTTCATGACCCCATTTGGGATTTTCTTGACAAAGACACTAGAGTGGTTTGCCATTTCCTTCTCCAGCTCATTTTACAGATGAGGAAACTGAGGCAAGGAGGGTTAAATGACTTACCCAGGGTCACACAGCTAGTAAATGTCTGAGACTAGATTTGAACTCAGGTATGTGTGAGTGTGTGTATGTATACGTGTATATGTTTACACACACATTTATATGTATGTATATATATATATATATATAATATGTAAAAGGACACTAATCAATTCCTAGGTTTAGCTTACTTTCCACTGTCCATATGGTGGCAGGTACCTGGATTACAAGTGTTGTATTTGGAGGAAATAGTCACACATATAAATAATAATAGCTACCATTTATATAGCACTTAGGGTCTGCAAAACACTTTACATATATCATTTAATCCTCACAACGACTTTGAGAGATAGGTGCTGTTATTATGTCCTTTTTAAAGATGAGACAACAGCCTGACAGGTCAAGTGACTTGCCCAGGGTCACACAGCTTAATGAGCCATATATGCTAAGCAATTATAATGGCACATCTCCTAATAGCTTGAATTCCTACAAACTCTAAGGTTTCCAAAGCACTTTCTTCACGCTATCCCTAGGAGGCAGGTAATACAGATATCCCCATTTTTGCAGTTAGAGAAACTGAGGTGCAAAAAATGAAACAATTTGCTCAAGGCCACACTAGTAAGGGATAAACTTGTGAAACTCAAACTTATAAAATCAAGGCAAATACGGAAGAGAAAAAGAAAAAATATTTATTTCCTGGAGAAATATTAGAACAGGGAAGCCGCAACAAATTAAAAAAATATTTTTTTTGACATTCAAAATGGTCTTGAGACAATGGGAAGGGCTAGATGACATGTGGAAGGTCCTTACTAGGTTTAGGATTCTAAAGAACTATTTGAGGCTAGAGGAAGTTCACTCCATTTTCAAGACACTCCCAAATGCAGCTCAAGTGAGACTAAAATGTAATTGGTAAATAATTAATAAAATAAATAAAAATACAATAAAGTATGGGTAATAACACATATTAAAACTAAATCCATATACCACATTCAGGGATACTTATGTTTGGATTTTTTATTATTCAGTTGTGTCCAGCTTTCCATGACCCCATTTGGGGTTTTCTTGGCAAAGATACTGGAGAAATTTCTCATTTCCTCCTCCAGCTCATTTTACAGATGAGGAAACTGAGGCAAACAGGGTGAAGTGACTTGGCTAGGGTCACATATCCAGTAAGTGTCAGAGGTCAGATTTGAATTCCTGATTCCAAGCCCAGTACTCTATCCAGTGTGCCACCTTGCTGCCTTTATGTATGGGCAGTGGGCCCCCATTTCTATTTGATTTTGACATCACTGACCTGGACAATAGGTTCAGGAAAGTTTGAGGTCTTCTATATTATAGACTTAAATGTTGAATGAATGAATACTGCCTCCAATCTTTGATGAGATTCTTATGAGCCATCCTTCACACCACTATCAAAGTAATCTTTCTAATATGTTTCTAATCAAGTACCTGAGTGACTTTAGGTAAGTCGTTTAATCTTCCTTATCTATAAAATGAGGGAGTTGGATCTGGTAGCCTTTAAAGCCCCTTCCAACTTTAAGGCTATGATCCTATGAATATCACTCCTGCTCAAAAACCTTCATTGGCTCCCTGTTACCTACAATATAAAGCAGAAACATTTAATCCTAGGTTTCAAAGCCCACTACCTCTGATTCCACTTTCCCTATGTAGCCTTTTTTGATTCTAATTTCCTTCACAAAACCTATACCAGTTGTGTCAAACTCAAATAGAAACAGAGACCATTAATCCATATATAATAATCCTTTCAGGCCCTATATTGGCTTAGTTTTTAAAATATAATATTACCTATATTTTACTGTATTTTTATTTATTTTTGTTAAATATTTCACAATTACATTTTTCCAGAATTTATTTATTTTTAGTTTTCAACATTAATTTCCACAAGATTTTGAGTTCCAAATATTCTTCCCATCTCTCCCCTATCCTCCACTCCAACATAGCAAGCATAAGGAATACCCCTTGTCCCAGTCTTCTCTCTCTTATATTACCCCTCCATCCTTCCCCTTACCACCTCAGCCCTTACTTTCTTGGAGGGCAAGATGGATTTCTATACCCCATTAACTGTATATCTTATTTCCTGTTTGCATGTGACAATGTTTTTAAAACTTTGAGTTCCAGATTCTCTCCCTTCTTCCCTCCTCACCTAACCCCACTGGGAAGACAAGCAATTCAATATAGGTTATACATGTGTAGTTATGCAAAACATTTCCATAGTAGTCATATAGTGAAAGACTATATTTCTCTTCATCCTATCCCATCCCCCATTTATTCTATTTTCTCCTTTGACCCTGTCCCTTTTCAAAAGTGTTTGCTTCTGATTATCTCCTATGCCAATCTGCCCTCCCTTCTATCATCTCCATCTCTTATTCCCTTTCCCCTATTTTCCTATAGGGTAAGATACCCACTTGAGTGTGTGTTATTCCCTTCTTAAGCCAAGTCCAGTGAGAATAAGGTTGACTCATTCACTTTCATCTCCCTGTTCTTCCCCTCCATTGTAACAGCTTTCTCTTGCCCTTTTAATGTGAGATAATTTACCCTGATCTATCTCTCCCTTTCTCCTTCTCCCAATATATTCCTCTCTCACCTCTTAATTTTATTTTTTAGATATCATCCCTTCATATCCAACTCACCCTGTGCCCTCTGTCTATGTATACATACACACACATATATATGCATATACCCACCTATACATATATACATATGTATATATACGTGTGTGTACATGTGTGTATATATATACATATATGTATGTATATATATGTATATATATATATATATATTCCCTTCAACTCTCCTAACACTGAGAAAAGTCTCATGAGTTACAAATATCATCTTCCATGTAGAAATGTAAACAGTTCAACTTTAATAAGTTCCTTATGATCTCTCTTTCCTGTTTACCTTTTCTTGCTTCTTGTATTTGAAAGTCAAATTTTCTGTTCAGCTCTGGTCTTTTCTTCAAAAATGCTTGAAAGTCCTCTATTTCACTGAATGACCATATTTTCCCCTGAAGTATTTTACTCAGTTTTGCTGGGTAGGTGATTCTTGGTTTTAATTCTAGCTCCCTTGACCTCTGAAATATCATATTCCAAGTCCTCAGATCCTTTAATGTCGAAACTGCTAGATCTTATGTTATACTGATTGTGTTTCCACAGTACTCAATTGTTTCTTCCTGACTGCTTGTAATATTTTCTATTTGTGGAATTTGGCTATAATATTCCTAGGAGTTTTCTTTTTGAAATCTTTTTCAAGAGGCAATCAGTGAATTCTTTCAATTTCTATTTTATCTTCTGGTTATAGAATATCAGGGGAGTTTTCCTTAATCATTTCTTTCTTTCTTTTTTTTTTGCAGGGGAGAAGGCAGGGCAGTTGGGGTTAAGTGACCAACCCAAGGTCACACAGCTAGTAAGTGTTAAGTGTCTGAAGTCACATTTGAACTCAGGTCCTCCTGACCGCAGGACTGGTGTTCTATTCACTGCACCACCTAGCCACCCCCCTTGATAATTTCTTGAAAGATGATGTCTAGGCTCTTTTTTTGATCATGGCTTTCAGGTAGTCTAATAATTTTTAAATTCTCTCTCCTGGATCTATTTTGCAGGTCAGTGATTTTTCCAATGAGATATTTCACATTCCCTTCTATTTTTTCATTCTTTTGGATCTTTTTTATAATATCTTGATTTCTCATAAAGTCATTAGCTTCCATTTGCTCCAATCTAATTTTGAAGGAATTATTTTCTTTAGTGAGTTTTTGAACTTCCTTTTCCATTTGGCCAATTCTGCTTTGTAAGGCATTCTTCTCCTCACTGGCTTTTTGGACTTCTTTTGCCATTTGAGTTACTCTACTTTTTAAGTTGTTATTTTCTTCAGTATTGTTTGGGTCTCCTTTAGTAATCTGTTGAGTCATTTTTCATGATTTTCTTGCATCACTCTCATTTCTCTTCCCAATTTTTCCTCTACTTCTCTTACTTGATTTTCAAAATCCTTCTTGAGCTCCTCCATGGCCTGCTACCAATTCATATTCTTCTTGGAGGCTTTTGATTCAGTTTTGGTTTTGTTGTCTTCTTCTGGTTGTTTTTTCACCAAATAATGATTCTGTAGTCTGATTTCTCTTCCTCTGCTCATCTTGCCATCCAATTACTTGACTTTCGAAGCTCTTTGTCGCAGCAGAAAGACTTTCTTTCTACTTTCAGAGTAGAGTGCTCTGTCTCAAATTTCTGAGATTTTGCCCAGCTGTTGTCAGAGCTTCTTCTAGGCACTTGCCTCAGAACTGTAAGGAGGATGCCCTCTACCTCACCAGCATTCCTCCTCACCCCAGGACCACCACCCAAGACTGCAACCCAGATCCAAGCAGGGTAAAGCAAGAGAATCCTGCCTTAGTGCCAGCAAAGAGATTCCTGCATTTGCCCTCTGATAAGTTGCTTGGTACCCCCCCCCCCACACTATCTGTGGTTCTGGAGCTCCTGAAGCAGCCACTGCCACAGGGGCTGGTACCACCTTCCACCTCCACCACCCCAGGGCAGGAGCCAGACTGGGCTCTTCTCTCACCCAGATCCAACAGTTTCCCCACTGACCTTTTACTTTCCCTTTTGTTTTTATGGGTTGAGAAGTCTGGAAACTGCCATAGCTGCCAGCGATTCAGTCCCCTGAGGTCTGCCCTGACTGGTCTGTGCAGACTGCCATCGTCCATAGGGGACTGAGCTCTGCTCCCGACCTGATGCAATAGACCCTTCCTATTGGCCTGTCAAGCTTTCTTCAGCAGGAGGTGTATTTCACTCTGTCATTTGGTGGGTTCTGTAGCTCTAAAATTTTTTTAGAGTCATTTTTTACAGGTATCAGAGATGGTTGGGGCACGAGCTCAAACAAGTTCCTGCTTTTACTCTGCCATCTTGGCTCCCCCCCTCCCAATTACTTTTCAATTTGATTCAGGCCACCCTTGGGAATATTGCCAACCCTATGTTTGACACTTCTGGTCTTCACTACAACCCAACTATAATGGTAGTCATAACCCTCTTCTGCCCCTGTGTATCCCTCCCTCATATGAGGAACAAGAGATTCCCTCCACATCTCTGCCTTTTGAAATTCTTCTCTTCCTTCAAGGTCCAGCTCTGCTGCCACCTTACCCATAAAACCTTCCATGATGATGCACCCACTCCTAACCCCACCTTGTGAAAGTTATATTTCATTACAAATTTTTTTCAGATTTTCAGATTAAATTTTCAAATCAAAATTGCCTGAATTCTTTTTTGTACTTATTACATCCTGTCTCATATCATGCTGAATGACTTACATATCTAATCTTCCCTTTTAGATTTTAAGCACCTTGAGGTCAGGTACTACGTTATATTTTTTTAACCAGCCCTGTGGTTTTACAGGAATAGGGAACTTCCACAAAGTAAATCAGCACAGATTTAAAGTCCAAGAGAACTGTCTGTGGCATTGAGAGATTAAATAGCTATCATTTTTTTATCTTTATAGCCCCAATCCTAGCACTTACAAAGTAAGCACATAATTTTTTTCTTGTTAAACCAAATTAAATACAATTGAACAAAATATCCCATACTAATGGAGAGAAGTATAAATAATCCCCAAATAATAAATCCATTAGTCAACTAATGCTATTAATTGAGCCCTTACTGTGTACTAGGCACTTTGGGTGCACAAGAGACTATATAGTTCCTACCCTCAAGGAGTTTACATGTATTTGGGAAATTAAGACATGCATGAAAGGTAATTGATAAATGAAAGGCAATTACCAACGGAAGGAAGCATAGGCAGAGTGCCAAATGAATGGTGCAGATAATAAGGCATATAAGAGGGGATTGGGGAAGAAAAGAGATCAGTATGGTCAGGGAAAATTTCATGGAGGTTTGGGTTGAGCCTTGAAGGATGGATGACATTTGGATCGGGAGGCACCTGGGTTAGAGAAAAAGGTGCAATTATAATTACTTCCATTTGTATAGTATGTTAAGGTTGTACAAAACTTTTAACTCATCACAGCCCTCTGGGCTAAATATACTTCTCCTCCTAATAACTAAGGCTCACAGAATTGCAAGGACTTAGTTCATAAAGATCAGACCCAGAATTAGAACCCAGGTCTTTCCACTGCACAATAATTTATTTAGCAAAAACAGAGGGATAGAAAGTACAAGCCATGACTGAGGATACCAGATAGGCTGAAGCAGAGTGTTGAGTGGCAGGGAGCTGGGGAGAGATAAAGGCTGCAAAAGTAGGTTTCAAATTATAGAGGACCTCGAATATAAAAGCAACTTCGTAGACTGAAACCAAAGATGACAGATAATCCAAAAGAAACAGAAGCCTAAATTTCATTACAAAGAACAACAAAAAAATCTCTAACAAAAGCATTATTAACCTTCCATTGATGCTCCTTCCCCTTATTTCAAACAATAATCAATATATGAAAATCCACAAAATAAAAGAACATGGACAGGCATTCTGACTTCCAGCTAGGGATGTGCTGGACCCAATTCAAAACAGCTCACAAGAGCTGATTATTAAATTTTCACTTTGAGCATTTACACCTTGAAAAATAGCAAATGCTACAAGTGGAGGCTTGATTTACTGTTTTGTTGATTGTCCAAACTTAGGGAAATGTTGGCGAAAATATCAATAATGCAGATTAAATTTACAAGTGTGTCCTGAGTACATTTATTTTCCCCCAGAGAGCCAATTCTTAAATATTTGCCAGTATAAGAAACTCCCAACCATAAACAACAGTGATCATGACTTCCAATAGAAAAACAAGAAAAAAAAAAGCTGCATCCATTGGATCTTCTCTTGGCACCTCAGTTTTTCCATCCAGGAAGATTGAGTTTTCCCAATTCCAGTCAATAAGAAATTTAACTCATGACTCCATTGGAGCCTTTCTGGGATCTTTTTAATGGAATACCTTCTCTCAGCCCTTCCCTCACCTCAGAATAGGAATCTTCAAAGAGGCACAGCTAAGGGCTGAATTACACCCTATTAGTGGGTTATAAGAATGTAGAATCATAGATTCAGAGCTGGCAGAGACTTTAGAAGCCATCTTAGTCCAACCCCTTCATTGTATAGTTAAGGAAACTGAAGTGGCTTGCCCAGGGTCACCCTTGTAGCTAGTTAGTAGGAGAGCCAGTATTTCAACCCAGATGTCCTGCCTGCAAATCTATTGCTCCTTCCACTGTAACACTCTGATAGCTGCTGGACTTAGCCACTTAGAATTTACCTCAAACCAGGAGAACACTGTACACGGTAACAGCAACATTGTGCAATGATCAACTCTGATTGACTTAGCACTTTTCAGCAATACAGTGATCCAAGACAATCCCAAAGGACTCATGATGGAAAATGCTGTCCACGTCCAGAGAAAGAACTGTGGAGTCCGAAGGCAGATTGAAGTATACTATTTTCACTTTCTTTGTTTTTTAGTGTTTTTTTTCTTTTTGTTCTGTTTCTTCTTTCACAACATGACTAATGTGGAAATATGTTTTACATGATTGCACATGCATAATCTATATCAGATTGCTTGCCATCTTGGGGAAGGCGGAGGAGAGGGAGAAAAATTTGGAACTCAAAATGTTATTAAAAATTAATGTTGAAAATTGTCTTTACATGTAATTGGAAAAAATAAAATACTATTTGGAAAGAAACAAACAGCTTGCCTCATAGGTTGGGTAGTAGTCAAGTAAATGCTCATTGGTTAGGGAATGTAATGGAATATTATTATCACACTGTATATAATAATAATGAATATGAAGAATACAGAGAAGCATTAGAAGATGTATATGAGCTGATGGAAAGGGAAGTAAGCAGAAAAAAATGCACAATGACTGCAACAGTTAATTAAAAGAATGACAACAACATTGGAACTGAATGTTGTTAGATGCTAATATCCAAGCTTGGCCTCAAGTAAGAAAGGAAACAAATATCTATCAAGTATCTATTGTGTGTATACCAAGTACTTTACAAATATTATCTCATTTGTTCTTCACAATAACTCTGCAAGGAAGGTGTTGCTGTTATCCCTATTTTACAGTTGAGGAAACTGAGGTAGACAGAGGTTAAGTGACTTGCCCAGGGTCACACAGTAAGCTCTGAGACCATATTTGAACCCAGGAAGATAGAGTTTTCCCAATTCCAGATCCAACACTCTATCCACTGTAGCACCCAGCTGCCCCACAGTAGACACTTAATAAGTGTTTATTGACTGATTAACTGTCTCACCCCACTCTAATCCATCCTCCATTTAACCACCAAAGTGATTTTCCTAACTTGCAGGTCCCATCATATCACCTCCCCCAACTCAAGAAACTCCAGTGACTCCCTATTGCCTCCAGGATCAAATACAAAAAGCTCTGTTTGGAATTCAAAGCCCTTCATAACCTAGCCCCCTCCTAGGTTTCCAGTTTTCTTATACCATACCCCACCCACCCACCCACCATGCATACTCTTTGATCTAGCAATACTGTTTTCTTGGCTGTTCCACAAATAAGAATTCCATCTCTTGGCTCCGGGCATTGTCTCTATCTGTCCCCCATATCTGGAATCTCCTCCCTCCTCCTCTCTGACTACTGACCTCCCTGACTTCCTTTAAGTCCCAACTAAAATCCAGTCTTTTCCTGGATTCCTCAATCCCTCTTAATTCTAATGCCTTCCCTGTTATTTCCTATTTATTCTGTATGCAACTTTCTGTGCATTTATTTGTTTTTAAGTTGTCTCCCTCATTAAATTGTAAACTCCTTGAGGGCAGGGACTGTCTTTTGCTCTTTTTTTTTTGTATCCCCAGCGCTTAGCACAGTGCCTGACACATACTAGGTGCTTAATAAAGTTTATTGATTGACTGACTATTTAAACCTAAGATCCTATGATTTTAAATGGCTAAGCCAAGACTCAAACCAAGATCTTCCGGCATCAAGTTGGGTACTCTATCCATTATACCATGACCTTCTTGAATGAATACAACAATCTAGCTATGTCATAATTAACACTCCCTCCTGTCTAGTGGGAAGAGTATCTGGAGAGAGGCTAATCTCAAGCATCCCTATTCATCCCCTCACATGTCAACATGGTCTAAGGGTGGTGAAGAAGACAATATGTTCAAATCTCAAATTAATTTCTAAAGGGAAGGGGCAAGAAGTTATTTAGGGCATAGGAGTCCCAAGTCTGGCATTGTACCACCTAAGGAAAAGAGGTATCATAAGATCCACTTCTTAGAATCAGAAATTACATCCCATCTCCCCCTACCCATCCCATCCAAGTCCATTCACCTCTCTCCCTCAGCAGCTTCTAGCACTACCACCACCCTTACCCTGGATCACCATTGATTTTTAAAAGAAGGATGTCAGGTAAAAATGATTAAGGACAAATCTGATCATTGACCAAATTGATCATAGCTTTGTGTAATGAAAAGATTGGAATCAGAAGACTGGGCTGGAGGCCAATTCTGTCGTTTCCTAGTTCTGTGACCATGAGCAAATTATTCTTCTCTATGAGTCTCAGTTGCCTTATTTGTAAAATGAGGGAGTTGTACCAGATGATCTCAAACATCCTTTCCAGCTCTAATGGTCTATGGATTATCATTTTTAAGAGTCAGAAACCATGTCAGAGTTATAATTCTACTTATTAATCCAACAAAACAATCAATACTAAGAGCATTAGAGAATGACAAAACAAAATGCTATGTGAGATCTAAGGGAGAAAGTTGTTACCACCTAGGCAGATTGACAAAATACAAAATATATAAAATATAATTTTTTTAAAAAGCATTTCCCAGAACCCCAGACTCTCGGTTTATATAACAACTAGAATTTGTATAGAATTTGTATATCTAAGATTTGCAAAGCACTTTACAAGTATTATCTCATCTGAGACTAACAGCAATGCTATGAGTTAATTGCTATTATTATCCCTATTTTATAGATGAGGAAACTGAAGCAGACAATAGTTAAATGACTTGTCCAGGGTCACACAGACAGTAAGTATCTGAGGCAGGATTCCTGACTCTAGATCCCGTACTCTATCCACTATACCATATGAACCTAGTATATCTTGGAATCTTCTCCAAAAATCCTATTTTCTTGGTTTATTTTTCTTTCACCCAGAATATTAGCCAAGAAGTTTATGATATGATTCATTGTGAGGTTTCTATGATGTAGGTAAAAGACCCAGCTTCTCTGCAAGCACTTAGGTAATAATACATATCCAGTATGGGGTAGCCATTCTTATACCACATATGCAAAATGCATGTGACAAAAAGGACTGACTAGAACATAAACAGCTAATATAATTCTCTTCCCTGTGGTAAATACTACCTCTTCTCCTCCCCTCTCCCCCGCTCCCCAAAATTTCTACAGTTTTCCAAACTTATGGTGCCATCCTATAGTTTAGACCCATCAAAGGGAAATGAAATTAGAATTGCTAAAGAGGCAGCCCCCCTTTCCCATTAGACCTATACTATCCAAATCAATGTATTAGAAGAAGAAAGTGTTCAGGTTATTGCTCAAGTATAAAATATATAGGATTACAAAGGAAACCAGTTATATTGAAATATACCAATTACCAAAATATTAAAAATTTAAAAACTAGCCCCAACTGTTCATCTCCTTATTGCTTCTCCAGCTCCAGGGCCATAGGCTCAATACCCAATGTAAGATTTCCTGATATTTCTAGAGTTCAGAAATTTCTCCCATTTGGACACATGGTTTTTTCTTCCATGGATGCCGTTTTATGCTTAGTTAGATCATTGCATCTGCACAACCAGGTCCAAGAACTCACTACTGTCCCACTGATTAGCTGCCATTTTGGGGCTGAGGGGGAATGCCAAGTCTCTGAATGGTTATGCCAATAAAGAGGCCTCACCTCCTCACACATACTCGCCCCAGGATTGAAAGTCTGTGCTCAAGTCTCTGTTCTCAGATCTCTTCAGATCTCCCCCCTCAGGTATGATAGCTACCTTTTGTAGATAAACCCAGTGCAGAGAGGTGGTTCTAACCGCACAGCAGCCCAGGCAAACAAAATCATCCTCATTCATTGAGACCTAGTCATGCATCTGCAATGTGATGAACAAGGTCTGACATTATAGTCCAAATCTCATCCCACCTCACTAGTTGTGTGGCTAGGGGTAATTCTCTGAATGTCCCTGCGTCTCAGTCTCCTCATTTGTAAACAATGGGTGATAACAAATGCAACCTACCTCAGCAAGTTCTTATGAGGTTCAATAATAAAAGTAAAATGCTACAGTTATGATTATTTTCAATGAAGTGGGAACAACTGATCAATAAGTCCCATGCCCAAGAGAGGTCATCAGTCCTCTCAGGTGCTAATGGCTGTGTCCCCATAGAAAAATATCCTTAAAACTCCTAATAAAATTTTGCCTCCCTATACATTTATCAAGTTTGTGATTCTACTAAGATGGAAGCATTTGACTATGTAGCTAAGTGCCATAACCATTTAAATAATTTAATATAAAACTTCATTTTGTATCCAAAGTACAGTAAAACTTTTTTAACCAAAATATTCATGAAATGTGGCATTATGGGTAATTACATTTTTCTACATAGCCGAGATTGAACAGAAAACCCTTTTTGTTCCAAGCCTGCCTGTTGAAAAATCTCCAAAATGCATTAGCTTTCTTTCTGGCTTCCGTGTCTTTGTTCATTATTGTTTGGGATTTGAGCAAATTGTTTCCCTCTCCAATTGAAGGCCTTGGAGATAATGAATGGGGAGATTTGGAACTCTGGGAATTTGAATCTTCCATCATCAGCTGCATCATCTGGAATGTCTTTCCCACTCCTTTTGTAATTAAACAAATCGTATCCTTCGAGGTTCCCCTGAAGTCCTATTTTCTCTGTGAAGCCTTCATCAAGCACTCTGATCCACAGGGATGAGTCCTTTAGTGAGACCAGCCTTGTGAATACAAGTGAATCTTTTTTCTGATTTAATTAATTCCAATTCAATAAGTATTTATAGAGCATCTATTATGTGCCAGGCATCTTTCTAGGCTTTGAAGATATAAACACAAAAATGAAAACAGTCCCTGCCTTCAAGGAGCTTATAAACCACTGAAGGCAAACAAGTACACAGATGAGTCAACACAAAATTTATACAAAGTGAATGCAAATTATTTTCAATAGGAAGGAACAGATTACAAATCTGAGAATCGGCTGCAGAGAGATTTCAGTTGAACGTATAGGAGCTGATGAGATCACAAAGGGAAAGATTTTAGAATCATAGATGCAGAGATGGAAGGGAACTCAGAGTTCTTTCGGTACTTGAGTTCTTAGCCTTTTTTGTGGCATGGGCCCATTTGAGGGTCTGTTAGAGCCTGAGAACCCCTCTTTAGAATGATGTTTTTAAATGCATAAAATTAATACATAGGATTACCAAGTTAATTATATCAAAATGCCAAATATCAAGATATTAAGAAATAAAAAACCAGTTCATAGACTCCATGTTAAAATCCCTGATAAAGTGACTAGTCTAACCCCCTCATTTTGCAGACAAAGAAACTGAGGCCCAGGGAGATGATGTAACTTACCCCAAGTCACACAAGTAGTAAATAGGCAGAGGGTTAAGCCAGATGTTCAGAATGTTGACCCCTAGAACCTAGAAGAGCCTCAATCACCAATTATCAGGGCCTGAGACTAGATGAGGGCAGCTAGGTGGTGTGGCGGATAAGTGCTGGGCCTGGAGTCAGGAAGTCTCATTTTCACGAGTTCCAATCAGGCCTCAGACACTTACTAGCTCTATGACTCTGGGCAAGTCACTTAGTCTTGTTTGCCTCAGTTTCCACATCTGGAAAATGAGCTGGAAAAGGAAATGGCACAAACCACTCCGCCATCTTTGCCAAGAAAACCCCAAATGAGGTCACAAACAGTCAAATGATGGAGCAACGGTGAGACTAGATGAATCAATTTAAGAGGATTTATGGAGTATTTACAGTTGTGTCCTGCCAGGCATCTGTTTCCTGCCTTCAAGGAGTTTACAGTCTAGTTTGGGAGGTAATATGAATACACACAAAAGAGGTAGTGAACAGGCTGCTAAACTGTGCAGAAATTAATGCTCTCAGCACTCAGGGAAAAGCTTCATCATTGAGGACAAGAGCAATCAAGGAAGGCTTCCAAGAGGAGGTGAAATTTAAGCTGGGCCTAAGCAGATGGGTTGGAGTCATCCTGCTTGGCATCACAGCAAGAAAGCAATGTAAGGGAACTTGGAGGACACTGGGAAGTACTTCAGATTTATTAGTAGCCATAATCAGCCTGTAAGAATCAGAACTGCTGAGAGAAATCAGCTTTGCTGGTGGCTGGCCCTTTGATCTTGAGGCTAGCCCTGTGAGACTTCCTTGCTGCAGAGAAACTATGGGAGAGTGAGAAAAGGGTCTGAGAAGGCCTGAGCAGGGGCTCTAGGCCAGGCCTTATTGGACTTTTCCCACTCAAAATCCCTTTTTGGGTCGCATGGCCTTATGGCATGCACAGAGCAAAGTACTGATGCTTTGTGTTTAGGACCAAGACTGCAGTGAATGCAACACAGGCCAGCACTGCCAGAAACACCTTGGATTCATTACGGGTTTGAGTCTTAATTAATTTTTGGTCTTTTTGTATTCAGAGACCTTTTACTGTTGCCAAACTTTTCTCGACCCGAAGTTTAAAAAGCCCTGCTTTAGGCCATGGTGGTCCCTAAGTTTTCAGATGGTTTTTGTACCCTGATATGGAGCTGCTCCTCTGTAGAATGCTCTAGGCAGATAAACTGAGACCTGGGAAAGGCCAAGGTCACCCACTGCATCCTGGGCCATCACCCTCATCGTGACCTTTGCCTTGCCACTGGACTTCAGTGAGTCTGGAAGGGAGAATGAGGCTGATAACTTTGTACAGCTCAGCTTCACTTAAATCCAACTCATCCAAAAATAGATGGGTGAATTCTTTGCGATTGATATGTTGATTAATTTGGGGTTTTTTGGTGTTTTGTTTTGTTTTTTTGCTTTTTGGAGGGGAGAGGGCAGGGCAATTGGGGTTAAGTGACTTGCCCAAGGTCACACGGCTAGTGTGTCAAGTGTCTGAGGTCATATTTGAACTCAGGTCCTTCTGACTCCAGGGCCAGTGCTCTATTCACTTCACCACCTAGCTGCCCCTATGTTGATTAGCTTTACTGAGCTGACTTTTTTTTATTTTTCTATTTCATTATGTTACAATTTATTAATTACAATTATGTTGTATGTATGTACAATGTTATAATTTATTAATTATAATTACAAATTATATGTTCCCTGGGTAAGGAAGGGAAAGGAATATATTTTAAAATAAAATTGATGTTATTCAGCCATATTTTAATTATTTTCAACTCTTCATGATCCTATTTGGAGTTTTCTTGGTAAAGATTTGGAGTGATATGTCATTTCCTTCTCTAGCTCATTTTATAGGAGTTGAGGAACTGAGTCAAACAGGGTTAAGTGACTTGGCTAGGGTCACACAATTAGTAATATCTGAGGCTGGATTTAAACTCAGGAATATGACTGACTGACTCCAGGCCCAGCACTCTATCAACTGTGTCACAAAAGTGATGTAAAAACAATTATCTATCAATGTGTGTGTATCTGCATGTGCATATATACATATATGTATATATATATACATATTTATATACATAATTTATATTAAATATTATATTGTGTTAATTATATTTATTTGCATTGATTATTAACATTATATTATGTTAAATAAATACAAATAACAGTCTGGGGCCTTCCTCAGGGAGAACCCCCAGGAGGAAACCCCCAAATTTGACTCAGATCATAAAGCCAACCAAAGCTAGAGTTTCTGAGTTCTTTGTCCTGAAGGCCAGGTCTGTATCTGAAATAGAAGGATTAAAGAAGAGTAGGAAAGTATTCCAGGTAGGAAACATTCAAAATAAAGGTACAACTCCTCTTAACAACCCTGAGAAATGAATGCTATTACCCCCATTTTCCTGAGGAAGAAACTAAGACTCAGAAGGGTTGAGTGGTTTGACCTGGGTCACACAACTTCTAAGTGTCTGAAGCAGGATTTGAACTCAGGTCTTCCTGAGTCCAGGATCAGTTTGCTATATGCTTCTAGGTAAGAGGGATAAAATACAAACTCCTCTGTCTGGCATTTGAAGCCTTTATCAGTCTGACTCTTCCTCTATTTCCAAATTGCTTCTATTACTCCCACACACACATACACACTTACTGTTCCAACCAAACTTAATAGGTGATTAAGAAACACTTACTAAATTTAACTTAATAAATAGACTGGAAAGAAGTAGAAATGGGGAAAGTTGGGGGAAAAGACGATGATGTTATAAGGCCTGGAGGATCCCCAAATCCCCAATAAATGTCCCAGTTAACACCAGGCCTGGAGTCAGGAAGTTGTTGTCCAGTCATGTTTGGCTCCTCATGACCCTATTTGGGGTTTTCTTGCCATTTCCTTCTCCAGCTCATTTTACAGATGAGGAAAATTAGACAAACAGGGATGAAGTGACTTACCTAGGGTCACATAGCTAACAAGTGTCTGAAGCCAAATTGGATGAGCCTTAGTGACCCCAGGCCCAGTATTCTGTCCACTAAGCCACCTAGCCACGATAGTTAGAAGGTGAGGAGGGGACAACAGCACTCAGGTGGCTCAGGTATCTCCTCTCCAACTGCAGAAAGAGGAACACCTGCTCCTCCCACCCCCCCCCACCCCAATGCACAGCGGGAAACAGGTGCAAAGAGCACCCAGAAAGCCCATGGCTGAGTGAGAGAAAGGGTCAGGGCAGCACCTGGGAAGCATCTTACAGAAGGTCTGCTACCAGCACAACCAGCAACATCTGGGGCCAGTCGGGCTCATGGCCAGGGAGGGAGCCAGCTCTGTTTTGGATCTGTGCACAGGGAAGCAGCCAAGGCCAGAGCCCCAGGTGAGTCACTGGGAGCTGGATCCCAGACCTAGAAATTACTGGGGTCTAAGCTTAGCCACCCACATCCAGCACTAAGCAGGGCCTGCCTGCTTCATCCAAGAGCATGGAGGGAGAGAGGGAGAAGAGAGGAGAGGAGAGGAGAGGAGAGGAGAGGAGAGGAGAGGAGAGGAGAGGAGAGGAGAGGAGAGGAGAGGAGAGGAGAGGAGAGGAGAGTGGGGTGAGACAGTTAATCAGTCAATAAACACTTACTAAGGTTTTTTTTAATTTGATACTACCCTAACTTTTCAATCTTATCTCCCTCTGCACAGCCAGACTAATCTGCCACTTAAGCATTCTTTAAGCCTACCTTCTATTTTCCCAGGCTCCACACCTTTGGAAATTTGCCCCACTTAGAATTCCTGTCCTGGTCTTTCCTCCCTCTTCGGACCCCATCTACTTCCAGTCTCATCTCTTCTATGAAGCCATTCCTGGCCACCTCACATCACCTTCCAAATTCCTAGCCACCAGCTCTCCAAGTCACACATTTTGGCCCCTCCTGTATTCTTTTTTTTTTTTTTAAGCAATTGGGGTTAAGTAACTTGCTCAAGGTTACACGGCTAGTCATTTGATTTATGCGTGGGGGCTCATTTTCTGAGGCCGGATCTGATCTCGGGTCATCCAAACTCCGAGGCCGGCGCTCTTACTCACTGCGCCACCTAGCCGCCCCTTTAGGGCAATTGGGGTTAAGTAACTTGCCCAAGGTTACACGGCTAGGTTTTTTGTTTGTGCGGATTAAGTGTCGGAGGCCGGCTCCGAACTCAGGTCCTTCTGATTCCAGGGCCGGCGCTCTATTCACTGCGCCACCTAGCCGCCCCCCCCTCCTGTATTCTTAATTTTTTTAAATTAAAGAGCATTTATATTCTCTCCCTCCCACTCACCTGCCCCCTTCCATTGAGAAAGAAACAAAAGAAAAACAAAATCCTCCTAGCAAATATACAGTCAAGCAAAACAAATTCCCACATTGACTATGGTGCGACAATTGTTTGTATGTGTCCTGCACCATAAGGGCATCCACTCTACATCAGGAGATACACTTAATTTCATTTCAGCAAACGTTTTAGTGACTCTGTATACAAAGTTCTGTGATAGGCATCGGAGCCACAAAGACAAAAAAAAATCTATGTCCTCAAGAACCTTATCTTCTACTGGGTAGGGGTAGGGGAATAACACTTGTACACAGATAAATGAATACTGGACAATATGAGGAGAGAGCAGGTGGGAGGGATCAAAGGAGGCATCTCTGAGGAGGTCCCATCAGAGTGGACACACATTGCCTTAATTGTTATTTACCCTTTTTTGCATATGGATGCTAGTATCCCTTAGGTAGACCATAAGTACCTAGAGGTGGGAATGTTGACTTATTCTTCTTGGCATCTCCCCAATGCTTTGTTCAATAAATGTTGATTGATTGACAGATGATTATTGATAATGATTATTGATTATCCTCCTAGTTGACTGAGTATCTATCAAAGTTTTCCCAGCACCCAAGTCCTCCTGAGCTGGACTCATCATCCTCACCCTTCTTAGGCCCATACGGTCTTCTTTCTTTTCCTTCTCACCCTCTGCCATATGCTCGGAATGGAGCCAAATGTGGATAGATATGGCTGGAGAAGGGACAAGCAGCACATTAGGTGGAAGGAGAGCCTGGCTCCTCCAGGCCAGATAACACCATAAATAATCAATCAATCTTTGCTTGATCCTTAAGTGCCTGATGTATCCTCCAACAAATTGAATCACCTCCTCTACCAGGAAGTTCTCTCTTGTAAATAAATGAGAACAGAAATGGCCCATATTGAAAAATAATGTTGTTAAAGCTGCTGATTAAGTTTTACACAGGCATATGAGAGCAAACTAAAAGGTTTTAGCTTTTTAATTTAAGAAATGAGGAATATGATATAATTTCAATTTGTGATGAGATAAGATGTTCTCGATATTGTGGTTTCAATTGGATTACATCCTAATGTACTTTATAAAGTGTCAGGCTAGCTGCAGATTAAGGTATGTGTGTAATATTCTTTATTAACAATTTAATGGACTGGCTTTCACTCTATCTATCTTAATCAGTGTTTCTAGCCCACCTGGGAGGCCTCGTTAGTGCAGAACCTGAAACTCCAACCTGATGAAAGAGGGAACAGAATGATCCATCAGTGTCAGGGATGAGAGGGGGGCATCATAGCTTGGGCCCAACACTGATGGCTACATCACCTCCAGCTTCTGGCAGCTGAGTCTGCCTCTCATAGAGTAAGGATTCCCCGGGGTGGTTCAAGGCCTTTCTTCGTGCTCATCCCCAGGCCTGCTTATAGCATCATAGATTTAGCCCAGGAGGACATCTGAGAGATCGTTGAGTACAACAACCTCATCTTAGAGATAAGGAAATGGAGGCTAAATCACTTGCCCTGGGTCATATAGCTAGAAAGAGTCCAAGGTAGAATTCATGCTCACCAGCTTTGGCTGGTATATAGAAATATTGCTAAAGGAGGAAGAATGGGAACTAGGAGATACAGATGTTGGAGAAAAATTAGCCTTCAGAAGGTGCTGTCTCCTGGAGACCTTTTCAGGGTGTTAGAGACTAGAGAGGTTAACGAAGAGATTCAGTAGCTAAGGAAGGGCTTAGGATCATAGACCTAGACCTGAAAAAGACCTGAGAAGTAGGCAAGTTGGGGTGGCTAGGTGGCCCAGTGAATACAGCACCAGCCCTGGAGTCAGGAGGACCTGAGTTCAAATTCAGCCTCAGACACTTACTAGCTGTGTGGCCTTGGGCAAATCACTTAACTCCAATTGCCCTGATTTTGCCCTCCAAAAAGCAAAAAAAAAAAAAAAAAAAATGGAGGCAAGTCTAAAAGTTCATTTTACAGATAAGAAAACTGAGGCTCAGAGTGATTAGTTTGCTCAAGGTCACATAGGTAGTACCCATCAGAAGCAGGATTTGAACCCAAGTTCTAGTGCTCTTTCACCTAAACCAGCAGCAGCCTAAAACCATCAAAGAGGGGGGTCAGGAAGAACACAGGATCTAGAGACATAAGAATAGAATCAATGACTGGCCCCACCACTAGCTACACATGTGACCTTGGGAAAGACACTTCTATCCCTAGGAAGCTTTCAGATTCCTCATCTGTAAAATGAAGAACTTGGGCAAAATAATTAGCCTTAAGGTTCTTTCTGGCTCTAAATTCTGTGATCTTTTGAGAAAGAAAGGACCCATATGTACAAAAGTATTTATAACATCTTTTTGTGGTAGCAAAGAAGTGGAAATTAAAGGGGTACTCATCCATTGAGGAATGGTTGAAAACACTATAGAATAAAATGGAATAATATCGTACCATAAGAAAGGAGTGTTGGGGGGTGTTCTGGGAGGCCTAGCACCTCTGGTGTGAGGCCTTGCTGAGCCCATTTCAGGGCTACTCAGCCACCTTTAGTGTCCCTATGACCCAGTTCTCATCTGTGGCTCCAAGAATGTAGGATGCATAGGGCCACACCCCAGTAAACCATCTTGGCAGAAGCACTAAACCAGGTTAAGGGTAACTGAGGGGTCTCAAACCTATCAGTGAGTTGAGGGGGGAGGGTGTGTCTACCCCCAAACACATGAAGACTTCCCTGGCAAAATGGGCAGATGAGAACAGTTTGTTCCAATGGCCAAGAAGGCAGCTAAAGCAGGCATTGTGGAGCACTTAGAGCTTGTTCAGACATCAAAGATACCAAGGTCAGCCCCTGCATCCCAGGCCATTGCCCAACATCTTGACTTTTGTTCTGACACTGGACTCAGATGACTCTGGGAGACAGTGAGTCTGAAGACTGTACAACTCTGCTTCACTTAAATCCAATTCGAGATTGACTATGCCCTTGGGGTTGGAGGGGGGTGGGAGTTGGATCATCAACTAGTTAGGGTAGAATCTTACTTCCTTGAAGAGGGAAGTCTTACATCACTTCACCTCACCTCACCTCACCATTGTTCTTGTCTGAAACCAAATGGGAGGCTTCACAGCAGAGTGGTCCAGAACTGTAGGGAGTCCCCAGGAGGCCAGATCCTTGTTTTTCCCTTTGAAGACTCCCCTGGAAGGTTCTCTTCTGAGCATAAAGTCACAACAGAATGTTTTCTCTCTCAATTTTTGAAAGTAATTTTTGTGGCATAGGCATTAATTATTCTTTAAACATCTGATAAAATTCATCTGTAAATCCATCTGGACCGAGTTTCTACCCTGCATCTCCCCAATCCCTTTACTGCTAATTCAATTTAGTTTCCTGAAAATGGATTGCATAAGAACCCTCTTTCATGCTGTTATAATTTGGTTATTTTATATTTTGTATTTATAGTTTATTTGTATTTAGATTTTTATAATCCTCCATTTCTTTTAAATTCTCAGTTTTGCTGGTATGTAATTACATACTATAGTAAGTGCTGAAGCATCACAGACCTGCCAAGCACCCTCTACATTACCTAGTGCAATAGGGCCAAATTCAAACAGAAATTAATCTCTGCAGGCAGACATGGACTTAGAAAACAGCAAAGTGACATCATCTATGCTGCATTGCATCCTTATTTATTTTGTTAGACATTTCTCAGTTCTATTTTAACCTGGTTGATGCCTCACTAGGGAGGAGTCCCAATGTGAACCCCTCTAATCTGAGGTGTAGAAGAGGAAGCATCTCACCCGCAGAGGTGAGGTAGCTTACCCAAGGCCACATGGCTGATACTTGGCAAAGGGGAGATTGGAACTCCATTCTCCAGCTCTATAGACAGAATTCTTCCCACTGTATCCTACTGTTCCTCTTCACTCAGGGTTCTCTGCACCTGAAGTAGAACCTACAATCCCCTGGAAATGGGAGATGGATCATAGCAATAGAGGGGGAGCCAGAATGGACCTATGATGGCAACTGAAAACAAAGATACCTAGCTTTTGTAGAGTGCTTTAAAATTTGCAAAACACTTTACAAATATCTCCTTTGACCCTCACAGCAACCCTGTAAGATGGGTGTTGTTATTCTCCCATTTTAGAGACAGGGAGACAGAGCTGTCAGAAGTGAAGTGACTTGTCCAAAGTCCCACAGGTGATAAGTGTCTGAGGCTTCCTGACTGGGTCCAGCTGTACCACCTAGCTGCCTACTGTGACATCATGTAATCCAGACCCTCATTTTACAAAGAAAGAAACAGAGACCCAGGAGGTTGTTGTTGGTGGTGGTGGTGATGATCCATTTTTTTAAAGGACCAATGACAATCACTAATGTGAAAATTGGATTTGAGTATATTAGCAAGTGCCCTAGCAAACCCAGGATGGACTGCTAGCACAAGTTCTTTGATCTGCTTTTAAAGGAAGGACTGCTCAAAAAGGGGTCAACAGCCTTACTTTAATTACAGATAAGTAGAAAGGAGTAGCCAAGAAAGAATCCAACAGACAGGGCTCCAACTGTCTGAACAGAATAACACAACCACCTACATACACTACCAGACTGGAAGAGCACCAACATCTGAGTAGTCAGGGAGCTCTTAACAAACAGCTACTCAGAGTCCCATCCAGGGAATCAAAAGGTCTTTCTCATGAGTGAGGCCCAAAGCAAAATATCGGCCTCCCAGTATTTATAGTTTCCAACTAATAGACTCAGAGCCAGAAGGCATCAGAACTGTCATGACTCAATGCCTAATTAGCTTAGTTCCAAAAGGTGTGAAAGCCTTTCTACAAGCAAACCTCCCCCAAGTAAGCTCCTCCTTAGGCAAGTTCCTCCCCCAACAGGCTCTATGCTACTCAGGATGTGTCACAGCTGTGACTGGAATATCCATGTACCTTTAGACCTGGGAACATAGCTCCTGTTCCAAGGAAAAAGGAGACACATGGTCACAGAGGCCTATTAATGGATTGGAAAGATCTTCCTATTTCATTAACATTACAGTGAGACAATTGCACAAAGTCGTCAGCCTCACTCTCTCTTCCAGAGTCATGGAAGTCCAGTGGCAGGACAAATGCCATGACCATGGATGTTGACTTGGGATGGTTATGACTTGCAACAGGCTTTTTAGAGAAGATGAGATTTTAGCTGACATTGAAGGAAACCAGGGAGGCCAAGAGGCAGAGAAGAGGAGGCAGAGCAATCCAGGCCTGGAGGGTAGTCAGTGCAAATGGCCAGAGTGGAGACACGGAGTGTTGTGTTCTAGGAACAGCACAGAGGCCAGTGGGACTGGATTACAGAGTAGAGGATGGTAAGGCACAAGAATTCTAGGAAGGTAGGAAGGGACCGGGTTATTAAGAGATTTAAAAGGGGTGGCCTTCACCACTCACTAACACATAGACTCACTAGCCAGCTCCATGGGATAGTCGCCATGGGAAACAATAACTGCCACTTATATAGCACTTTAATGATGATCAAGCATTTTGCATACTGAACACAACCCTGTGACGTAGATACTTTGGTTATCATTATTCCAGGTAAAGGAACTGAGGCTTAGAGAGTTTCAGTGATGTGTCCGTGCTCATGCACATGTATGTCCATTCATTGTGTAGCTAATAAGTGTTGGAGGCAGGATTTGAATCTGGGTCTTTCTGACTCCAAGTCCAGTGTTCTCATTTTGCAAAGCTGCCTATAGCAGAGGAGCAGCTAGATGGCTCAGTGGATAGACACCAGACCTGGAGGTAGGAGTGCCAGGGCAACTACCCACCTGCAGCTGTAAATAATTCCAGGGATGGCAGCAAAAGCCTCAAACCCCTTCATTTCGGCATTCCTCCCCCTACTTTCTAAGTATCTGCAGCCCTTTCTGGTCTCCTTGCAGAGAGGTGGGCTTCCAAGGGATGGGAGCTGGAAGGTTTAAAAGGAAGACCTGAGTTCAAATATAGCTCTAGATGTGTGAGCCTGGGCAAGTCACTTAAACCCTGTTTGCCTTAACCTACTGGAGTAGGAAATAGCAAATGGCAAATCACTCTATTATCTTTGCCAAGAAAACCTGGTCCCCGGGGTCATGAGGAGTCAGACTCAACTGAAGGACTGGTGTTTAATAGGAGGAGCAGGAAGCAGTTTAATCAATAGAGGAGATAAATGATGGCAGCTTCTTTCCAGTGGTCAATGAGTCAACTCTTGCTCTGTACTCAGCAGTTGCAAAAGAAGTGTTTGTTGATTGACTGCTCCTGACAGAGGAACCCAGGACGTCCACCCCAGCTGGCCTATTAATTAAGCAGGTAAAGTGGCAGAGATAGGCTATAGAAAAGAAAGTGAACAGATGTCCCAAGATGGAGCTAGGAAATGGCGATAATAACTCACATTTATATGACATTTTAACATTTACAAAACTCTTTCCTCACATAATCCAGAGAGGTAGGTAGTGCAAATATCATTATCCCCATTACAAATGAAGAAACCAAGGTACAGGAAGATTTGGGGTTTTCTGCCTTGCCTTTCTCTCTCCCACTAATTTGCATGGGATACGCCCCCCACCAAAAAAAAAGATTTCAGGCTTGAGAAAAACTGGGAAAAGGGAGTTCTGACACAGAGAATGTCAGGCAGTTTGCTGGACTTTGCTGGAGTTTTCAAAGTTTGTCTTTAAGGGATTCTTAACCTTACTGTATTGTGGATGGCAGTCTAGTGGAACCTATCGGCCTCTTCTCAAAATACTGTTTTAAAATAATTGAAGGAAATGCTTAAATTTCAGTAAAAGGTTAATGAAAATAAAGATGTTAAGTTTTTTTCCTAAGTTCACAGACACCTCTCCACCTTGGCACATACCCCCAGAAATTTACCCATAGATCCCTTCTGTGGACCCCAAGTAAAGAATCTTTGCACTGAAACATTCTTCAAATGCTAATCTGCACATTAAATTTCAAAGAATTTCTGACCCTAGCTTCTGATATAACCCCTTACCCTCTGCAATCAGGAAGTGGAGATTTAAAAAAACACTGAAAGCTTGTAGAGGCCATAGGCAGCTGACTGGCAGCTCTGTGTCCTGGAAACAATTCCCCAGGGTGTGGAATCTCCTTTAGGAGAGGGAACACCTATTACAGCCAAGGCTTTGAGAACTGACAGAACTCCCCTTATATGGGAAAAAAAACCAAACTACTGCGGGTTTTCTCCTAGTCCAGTGGACGGATATTTGAAGATTCTGTCTTTTGAAAACATCTGTAATATAAGCCTCTGGTCCTTTAACAAAAAGACAAATGTGAGACCTCACGATTCCTCTTGGGGAAGAGATTGCCCATCAGCTAAGGATTCTAGCTGAAGCCAAAAAGTAGAAACAGAAAGCAAACTTTGTAACTAGAATTCCCAGGGGCATAATGCCTGGCACTGAATAGCGGTGACCAGCGGATGAGTGCCCCAGACTATCCATCAATGACTCAAGTGCTTATTAATGTACCACTATAGGCCAGGCACCAAGCCATGTGCTAGGGATACTGGGTTAAAGAACAAAACAATTCCTACTCACCAGCAACAACTGGGAAAACTAGAAGGAAGCAGCAGCCAGAAGACAGGTGACCCTGTTGTATTAGGGAAATGAGTCTACACATATCCACTCTGGCTACCCATTTTCCTATAAATGTCCTCCTCCCTGCTTACTCCCTTCCCAGATCCACTATTGATGGTAAATATTTATGGGATGGTAGCTCTCAAGTCAATGAGGGAAATGTCCTTTCTTACAGTGTTATTTCAATAACTACCTTATTGTGAACTAATTGAATGATAAAGTCAGTCCTCTGGTTGACTACCAATACACCAGTTCAGACTTATGAGATGTTTTTGAGCATGTGCAGACCTATGAAATATTTTGAATTGGGGAAATTTGTCTTGGGGGGAGAGTCTCACATATGAATTCTGAGAAGAGGGTTCCCCAGGTGCTCCTGGAGGAGTAGTAGGGGAATATTACAACATCAGAAGAATATGAAGAATTCAGAGAAATAATACGGGATTTACATGCAACAATGAAGAATGGAATAGCAGAGCCATATGTATATACATATACACACATATATAATTTATATTATATTATTTTATTATATTTTATTACATATAATCTATTAGATTAATATTATTTATATTATATTCATAACATAATATACATGTAAATAATTTTATATATATTACAATAATTTCAATGAAAATAATACCAAAAGGTTTTTTAATTCAGATTAATTGTAATAATAACCTTGGACTCAAAGAACAAGTGATAAAATAAATATACTTCTCTTGGTAGAGAAGTGGGGTACTATAGATACAGCATATGGCATACATTTTGAGAATTTTCCTGTCAGTTTGCTTAACTGTTTTTCTTTGTTAGAAGGGTAGGATTCAATGCAGGGGAAGTGTATATTAGGAAATAACTGTGATCTAAAAATAAAAGATAGCAATAAAACATTTTTAACAAGATAATGATGGTGGTGGATAAGACATCCGAACTCTGCCCACTTCCAACCCCCAGTTATCTCTTTCTAAATAAGTAGGACCCTTGAGCTGTACTGGCCAGTCCTCTCTCTTAGTCCTGCCCAGCCTACTCCCTCCTTCCCAATTTCCCCCCCACAGTCCACTTTTCCATTCAGGACACACATAGTTCTATCTGCGTCCCTCCCTACTACTTTTCCATGCAGCACTTGTTGAAGTCCATGAGGCAGGCAGCTTGTGGCTGGGAGAAACAGGCTCCTCTTAAATCCCCCAGTTCCCATCCAGTGGATGCACAACTCTCTGCAAAAGGGGCCTGGCCAGAAGGGGCTGCAGGTGCTTAGAAAGTGGGGGGAGGAGTGCCCAAATGAAGTTGTTTGCGGCTTTTGCTGCCATCCCTGGAATTATTTACAGCTGCAGGCGGTATTAAACTATGTCGAGCAAGTGTCCTCATTTACATGCTAATTCATTTATACCCTCTGGATTGATTTCTCCAATTCATTTTCAACCCACTAACTCTTCTGATATGAATTATATTAACACCTCCAGAATGGCAGTGGGGGAACTCAGTGGAGCTGTAGCCTTCTTGCTGCCCTTCATCCTATCCTCCTCATTTCCCTTGTCTTCCCATCTAGAGAGCCCCTCCCTGGGTCTCTCATCTCCCAGGAGGCCCCTGGGACAAGTCTAAAATTATAGTAACAGCTCACATTTATATTGTGCTTTAAGGTTTATGATGTGCTTTCCTCTCAAGAACCTTGTGAAGTAGGGGAGCACAAATATTTAGACCTCCATTTTCCAGATGAATAAACTAAAGACTAGAACAGGTAAGTGACTTGTCCATGGTTACTTAGGTAGTAAATGGAAGAGCTGATCTAGAACCTACACTGGCTCATAATAAATGGCAAATATATATTATTATAATGGGAAACCGTGTGATATAGTAGAAACAGAAATCAGGGGACCCGGGTTCCAGTTCCCTGTCTATGTCTCACTTTCCTCAGTTATCAACTAAGGAAGCTTCATGTATGTTTGAGGAAAGATCACAGCAGGGGAGTGTGTGGGAGCCAGTGAGAAAACTAATTATTAAATTTTCAATGTGAGCATTTACACCTCAGAAAATTGGCAAACACTACCAATCAGGGATTGATTTAGCATTCTGTTGATTGTCTAGATTTAAGAAAGTGATGGAGAAAATTTAATAATGCAGGTTAAACTTAAAAGTATGTCCCACCTACATTCTTTCTCCAGAGAGCTGGTTGTTAAACATTTATCCACGCATCCATGGATGAAGGGGAGATTCGTTACCTAAATGTTAGTGATGATGGGGCCATAGAGGCTATATGGCATAGTGCCTAGAATACTGAGCACAGAGTTAGGAAGACTAAGTGGAACTCTAAAGTCAGGGGCCTTGAGTTCAAATCCTACCAGGGGTAGGGAACTAGCTGTATGACTTTGAGCAAGAAACTTAAGGGCCTTAGTCTCCTCATTTGTAGAGTGAGGGGTAAAAGCAGATAACCTTTTAGGTCTAAATTTCTGATCCCGACCCAAACCTCTAGGTGTCTCAGGCTAGTTGCTAAGACTATAAAATCCTGGGGCGGCTAGGTAGCTCAGTGAATAGAGCACCGACCCTGGAATCAGGAGGGCCTGAGTTCAAATCTGACCTCAGATACTTAACACTTATTAGCCATGTGACCTTGGGCAAGTCACTTAACCCTAATTGCCCACCTTACCCCCTCCAAAAAGCAAAAATTTAAAAAGACTATAAAATCATCTATAGCAAGGGAATCCCCTACATGTAGCATGGGGGTATCATTGCATGACTTTAAGGGAAGTAGAGTAGATATCTTTAGCCTCTTTTTCCCTCAACACTTGTCCAATGGGGACTTTAATTCCTTCCAGGAGGGAAAGCAGGAGGTTAGAGCAAGAAACTTGGCCCCTCTGCTCTCCTCTGAGAGAGGTGGTACCAAGCTAGAACTATATCTATTACATCTTAAATGTTACTGGGGGTTGTGACTTTCAGGTTCAAGCTAAACTTCTGGTCCCTGTTTCATTAATGGGGAAAGGAGCAAGACCCCAGTTTTATAGCCAAAGTTTAACTCCCTTCCCACCAAATACCAGTTCCATAATGAAAACATGTAGCAAAAAAAGGACAGAAAATCATTCGTTTAAGCTGAAAGAAAAACAATAATCATAGAAAGCATCCATATGAGAATATGTGCCAGACAATCCAGAGTGAAGGAGCTCTCCCATTAGGAGCGAGGTAACTGAGCTCAGCCAAGAGGGAGTCTCAGATCTCCCCCAAGGGGAACTTCCCTGAAGTCTCCAGTGTAGCAAGCTGGGGATAGGGACATGATGGAGACTGCCAGCTCCTCTCATTTCAGCTTCTTCCCAAAGCCTTATTTTCCCTTCAGCAACCTGAAGTAAGGTCGGCACTATTCATCTTTTCAAAGCAGGAAACAGACACTCCCTAAGTGACTACAGAACCTAAAGGTACTGAAAAGTCTTGGAAAGCATGGCCATCTCTTCTGCTCTTGGAACTCAGTGACCCTCACCCAGATGGAGCACTTATCTCCACCAAGGGGATTCCATACCAATAGATTTGGGACTCGGGTTGCATGTGTATATACGTATAGTTTAGGATGTGCCTCAATAAAAGGCGTTCCTAACTCAAAACACAGAATCTGCTTACAAACTCTGGAAGATTTTTCTAACAAATAGCAGGACAAAGAACGGGTATAAAAATAAGTCGTCTTCTTGGAACTGGGCTCCAAGACCATAAAGCAAGCCATGGAAGATGGAAGCAGATCAGGAACAAAATACAGACAAGAGTACAGTGGATTTCACACTGGATTTGGAGTTCAAGGATCTGAGTTCAATTCCCAGCTCTGTCACCGATCCCATGATCCCACTGACCTTAGGTCAGTTACTTAGCACCTTTGGACCTCCATTTCCTCATGCAAAAAAGAGGAGGATTGGATTAGATGCCTTCAGAGGTTCCTTTCCCACTCTAAATCTATGATATGGTGAGATTGGTACCCAAGACCCATTTCAGGAAAGGGAGTAGAGAATGGTTGGAAGTGTCTGAGAATTGCCAAATTGGGTACTCAGCCCGGAGATAGCCTCCAAAGATCTGAAAATATTGATTAACATCATGCTGTACTTTTGAGATCTGGATTTATTGGCCAGAGATCTTCCCATTCAATCTAATTCGAAAAGCATTCATTAAGCTCCTACCAAATACTAGGCATTGTGTTAGGTGATAGATATAGAGATAGGTACTGGACTTATGATTTCATTCATCTAGGGATCTCCTCAGTGAGAAAATAAGTATTCATGCTCATTTTCTTTGTAATTTGTAGTCTTAGAGAATGGTCTAAAGCACTGAGAGGCAAACTAAACAGTTCTTTTTATTAAGGAGTCTGAAATCAAAAGGGTCACAGGCAAGGGTATGCTGGTATTTAAAAATCAGCTTTCCCCCCCCCAAAAAAGTATTCACACCATAAGTTTAATCTGCATTATTAACATTTTCTTAAGTCAAGACAGTCAACAGAACAATAAATCAAGCCATGATTTGTAGCATTTGCTGATTTCTAAAGTGTTGACACTGAAAATTTAACAAGCAGGTTGGAGCTGGCTCCAGCTTACCCTGACACGGGGCAAGGGGGATGGTAGGAGTATAGATAAACCATTGTGATTCCTGCCCATGCACAAAGCAAACTCTACTAAGATATACTCCCTGAAAAAGGAAAGTGGCAAATACTGGAGAGGCTGCAGGAAAATAGGCATATCAATGAATTGTTGGTTGAATTGTGAATTGGCTCAGTCATTCTGGAAAATAATTGAGAACCATAACCCAAAAGTTATTAAACTACATACCTTGCAACCTAGTGATCCTATTACTAGGCCTACACTCCAAAGAAAGAGAAAAAAGGCACATGTATACAAATATATTTGTGTCAGCTCAGTGCTGGCAAAGAAATGGAAACTAAAGAGTTGTCTAACAATTGGAGAATGGCTGAACAAACTATGGTATCTGAATGAAATGGAATACTGCTGTGCCACATGACAAAAGGGAAGGTTTCAGAGAAACTTAGAAAGACATATATTAACTGATACAAAGCAAAGTGAGTGGAACCAGGAAAGTAATATTTATAATAACAACAATATTGTAGATATAAACAATTTTGAAAGACTTAGGAACGTTGATCAACACAATGACCAGTTTTAATTCCAGAGGACTTATGATGACACATGGTACTCCTTCCTCTGGACGGAGAGAGGATGGATTCCAGATGCAGAAGGTGACAAATGTGAGAATTTATTTCGTTTGTGCATGTTTTTACAAGGGTTTTGTTTTTGTTTTTTTAGTTGAGAGAGAAAAAATAAATGCTTGTTGATTGAAAAAAAAGGAAGGAAGGAAGAGGGAAGGAAGGAGAGAAAGGAAAGAAAGAAAGAAAGAAGAAGGAAGGAAGGAAGGAAGGAAGGAAGGAAGGAAGGAGGGAAGGAAGGAAAGGAAGGAAGGAGAGAGGGAGGGAAGGAGAGATGGAGGAAGAAATGTGATCTATGTGTATTTTTTTAAAATAAATAAATGAAAGGGAGGAATTCTCTGTTTCCTCAGACTCTGGCTGCTATTGATCCTGAATCCTGCCTTATCATTTCAAGGTGTAGGGATGGGATTGGGGACAGAATTTGATTTAAGTTACTCAACTTTTACACTGGCTGATCTCATTTTCACCTCGCTGGGACTAACTTGAAATCACTCTGACCCAGATTTAGGCTTATTCTCTATGGACTTTGGAATTTGATTCATTGCTGTGAAGTACATTGCCCTCTTGAGCTCAGTAAACTCCACAATCCATTTGTGAAGACCTCATGAACATCTTTCTGGAGCTGGGCCCTGCCCAGATGCTTCATCAGCATCTTGTAGAAAAGGGTCTTGAGTATCTTCATAGGTGACCCAGGCAAGCTCTCCCAGGGAAGGACCCTATGGTTACATACACCTACATCAACCTCTTTGGAGCCAGGAGGCCTAGTTCTGAACTGTTTTTAGTCCTTAATACCTCAGTTTAGGAAGAATATTGGTAAACTAGAGAGTTCTAGGGGAGGGCAACCAAGATGGTGAAGGGCTTTGAATCTATGCTGTAAGAGGTTGAGGTGAAGGTCCTGGGGTGGGCGGGGCAAGGTGTGTTTAAACTGGAGAAGAGTAGACTCCAAGGGGATAGAAAAGCTGTGGAAGGAGAGTGTTCTCACTGACTGATCTGAGAAGGCTTGGCAGCCTCTATCCAAGATCACTTAACCTCCCTCAGTCTCAGTTTTCTCATCCCTAAAATGAGGAGGTGGGGCTAGATGGCCTCTGAGATCCCTTCCAGCTCAAAATCTATCATGAATCACAGTATTAGAGAATCCAAAGGAACAAATCACTCTGGAGTTATCCAGTCCAAATCCTTCATTTTTATGGTCAAGGAAACTGAGGCCCACCGAGGTTAAGAGATTTGTCCCAGATCCCATAGATAACTGATTCAGAGAATCACAGAATTTTAAGATTAGAAGGGATCCCATCAGCCATTCCCATCACCCATTCCTCAAAAAAAAAAAAAAAACCCACTTCAACACAGCCAACAAACGGTCATCCATCTTCAACTTGAAGACTTTCAGTGAGAAATCTACTAGAACAGTTTTTTTTTTATAATTAAAAAATTTTTAAATTAATATTGAAAAAAGAGGACTGGCTCTGGAGTCAGAATCCTTGGGTATAAACCCCGCCTTTGTTGTTTACTTATCTCTAAGATCTGGGATAAATTACTTAATTTCCCTCAGTTCCCTCATCTGTAAAATGGGGGGGAGAACTAAATGACTTTTGAGGATCCATCCAACTTTCGCCTTCTGATCCTATTATGACCTCCTAAAGCAGCCCATCCTATTTACATTTGCAGACCTGTTAGGAAGTTATCTTTGACATTGTTTGGATCCGTCTCTTATCTGCTTCCACCCATTGCTTCTAATTCTTCCCTCTGGGACCAGACAGAAATAATCTAACCCTCCTTTGCACGATGGCCCTTCATATACTTTAAGGCATCTTCTGTGCTTGTTGAAGGCCTCCCTGAGTGTTTAAGAGTGAGCGTAAGCCATTCATCCTAGCATCCCTAAAAATATTACCTCTCTAAGAGTGGTGAGCATTGACACCAGCCCCTTTTACCTGTAGTGGGGACAAGGATTTAGGATAATGGCCCAAATTATTCATCCAAGTTCCCTATTGTTTTTGTTGAGTCGTTTCTTTGGCAAAGATACTAGAGTGGTTTACATTTCCTTCTCCAGATCACTTTACAGATAAGGAAACTGAGGCAAAGAGGGTGAAGTGACTTGCCCAGGGTCACACAGCTAGGAAGTGTCTGAGGCTAGATTTGAACTCAGGAAGATGAGTTTTCCTGGCTCTAACCACTGTGCCACCTAGCTGCCCATAAGCTTTCTGTGGCCCACTGCAACTTGAGCCCAAATTTACTTCCTAGCCTTATAGCTAGCATTGATATAGTTCCTTAATTATACACAGATCTTTACATGTTCTCATTTGATCCTCAGAACAACCCTGTGATATAGGTGCTATAATTATACCCATTTCACAGATAAGAAACCTCAGGCTGAGAAAGGCACATAGATTTGCCCAAAGCCACATAGCTAAGCATCTGGGAATCATTTAATCTTTGACACTAAAATCTTTAATAAAATCCTCTATTTCAGAAGAACTGACCTATACACCACTGCCATCCAAAATGCAGGACAGATTTCCACTTCCAAGTCCTAACTTCTTACCTAGAAAGGCCTTCCTCCCTGCTCTCTGCTTATGCAAGTCTTACCCCTCCTGAAAATCCCACCTCCCCCAGGAAGCCTTTCCTGATCCAGCCCCATCTACAATAAGCTTTCCTCCTCCCATAGTACTAGCTGTCTGTGCTACTCATTTAGCACTTAGCACAGGCAGCCTTGTCTCATCTTTTATAGACAATAGGATTTTAGGATTAGAAGGGACCCTCGAGGTTACCAGTCCAACCCTTTCATTTGACAGGTGAGAAACCTGAGACCAAAAAAGTCAATCAGTAAGTCACCACACATGTATTAAGCACCATGGAGGTGTGGGGTGTCCAGGGAGGCCTAGCCCCTCTGGTGTGAGGGCTTGCTGAGCCTTTTTCTGGGCCGTTCATCCACCTTTGGTGTCTACCTTTACCCAACTCTCACCTGGGGCTCCAAGTTGTAGGGTGCATAGCAGCCATACCTCAGAAAGCCACCTTGGAAGACTGGTTAAACCAGGTTGAGGGGAACAGGCCTCAAGCTCATTGGTGAGTTACCCCAGGCGTGTGAAGACTTCCTCCAATGGAATGGGCAGATGAGAACAATTTGTTCCAATGGCCATAAAGAAGGCTGAAGCAGGCACAGTGCAGCTGTTAGAATTTGGTCAAACATCCTGGGCCATCACCAATTGTCTTGACTTTTCTCTTGCCACTGGACTTTGATGACTCTGAAAGAGTAAAGCTAATGAACTTTGTGTGACTGCCTCACTTCCACCCAATTCATGCTTGAGTCAAGACATCACCCTGTGATGCCATTGGTCCTCTCTGAAAATGAAAGACAGCCAACGACAACTAAGCACCATGTTCCAGGAACTATCCTCAGTACTGAGGATATAAAGAAAGGCAAAAAACACTGTCACTGCCCTGAAGGACCTCTCATTCTAACACTCTAATGGGGCAGACAACTTATAAATAAGCCTCGACATACAAGACATATAGAGATTAGATAGAAGATGGTTTTAAAGGGAAGCATGATTGGGGCAGGTTGGGGAGACTGTGCAAGGTAGAAATGGCTTCCTGAAAAGGTGGGATTTGAGCCGAGTCTTAAAGGGACTCAGGAAAGGTAAGAGCCAGAGACAAGGGGACGGAGCATTCAGACACAGGAAGCAGTCAACAAAAAGGAATGGATGTGTAGTTTGAGATTGTTATATGACTTCATAAGTGTCTGTACTCTCTCCCATTTATACTAAACTTTATACTACACTATATCTCTTTATACTAAAAGCTTTTTTGAGGATGAGGGATCATATCTTTGTATCTCTACTAGTGGCTGGTATGCAATCCAATGAGTGAGTGAATGAATGAATGAACAAGCATTGAATAAGTATTGGGAATACAAATGAAAAAGCAAAACAGTCCCTGTTCTTATGGAACTAACACTCTAATGGGGAAAGCAACAAATGGGGTTTCATCTGCAAGGCATTTGGAAAGGCCCAGTGATCCTTAGCTAAGCAGGAGGGGATGTAACTTCTTTAATGTTATTTCCATGGATAAACCTACATCCATGTCTGAAGTTGAACCATTTAACAACACCAAAAACTTTAGCAAAAAGAATTCCTTTGGGGTGGCTAGGTGGCGCAGTGAGTAGAGCGTCGTCCCTGGAGTCAGAAGGACCTGAGTTCGGAGCCGGCCTCTGACACTTAATCCACACAAACAAAAACCTAGCCGTGTGACCTTGGGCAAGTTACTTAACTCCAATTGCTTAAAAAAAAAAAAAGAATTCCTTTTCTGCGTCTTCAGTCTGCAGTATGGCTGCTGAGGAATGAGGGACCTTCAGAGGCAGTTACTCGTTTGCTCCCCTGGGTGATGGCTACTGTGGCTGGACTGGAAATAGGACCTATGCTCTGTGGGGTACTTTGAATCCTAGGCCAACCTGCCCAATGGTGGCAGTTGTCATAAGTTTGTGTTGTAAGCCGGAATCCTTTGTCTTTTAGAATACCATATCCCAAAATCCGCTCTGACTTGAGGTAGAGGCTACCAGGTCCTATATAATCCTGACTGTGGTCTCCACAAGGATTGCTCCCCTCCTTAATGGTGTGGGGCAAGGCAGATTGAAGCAGGGATGGTGGCCTGAGGGAGTAGAATGCTGCTCTGCCAGGGGCTTTGGGTCTCAGGATTCTGATCTGTCTCCATCAGGGTCTGAGGGAAGGTGATGGTCAAGCTGATTATGGTAGTTTGAACTTCCTGGAACATGCTACTTCCTGCCTCTCCCAGGATTCCTTGCCATTTCAATAAATGTTTACAGAATGAATGAATTGATGAATCAGTGAATGAAGAAATAGCAGAATCAAACAAGTAATAGTTTGGTTACCTAACCCTAGTCCCACACCGTTGCCTGACTACCTCCTACCACATTGACTGCTTTCCATTCTCAGGAAATAACTTTTTCCTTCTATCAGTCAGCAATCCAGTTGTCTCTAAGTGGGAGTTGTAATTGGCCCCTGATGCTTGAACAGGCCTTGTACATAGCTGAAGTGAGCAGCCACCTAAATAACAGAATTTTTTTTCTTTTTTTTTTTTTTGGAGGGGGGAGGGCAGGGCAGTTAGGGTTAAGTGACTTGCCCAAGGTCACACAGCTAGTAAGTATTAAGTGCATGAGGCCAGATTTGAACTCAGGTCCTCCTGACTCCAGGGTTGGTGCTCTATTCACTGCACCAGCTAGCCACCCCCTAAATAATAGGATTTAAGGGGCAGCTAGGTGGCATAGTGAATAGAGCACCAGCCCTGGAGTCGGAAGGACCTGAGTTCAAATTTGGCCTCAGACACTTGACACACCTACTAGTTGTGTTGCACTGCCTTCCCCCTTCCAAAAAAATAAGATTTAAGAGTTGTGGGAAAGCCCACCAGGATTCTTCCACTGTGTTGCCTGAAATTAACAACTGTTGAGCTTCAACTTGGGATTGAGGTCTTGGGTCTCTTAAAGTCAAGATGGAAATGTATTGCCAATTGTAACACACAGTAGCACCCCACTACAAGTCACCGATTCTTATATTCATTTCCTAAGGAGGTTGAAGGTAGGAAGTAGACCTTGATGGGAGAAAGAGAAGAGAAAAATGGAGAGTTCTGTACCGGTAGATGAGGGACTTCATATCCTCCTCTCTGTCTCCCCAAAGCAAGTCTGAAAAAAGACAAAGAAACAGGAAAGAATGAGAAACTAGAAGAGTGAGGAAGGCAGAAAAAGGTCTGGAGCATGGGCAGGGAAGTCATCCAAGAGAGGCACCAGGATATTAAAGACACATATAACCTATTTCTTAGTATTGTCTCAAGCAAGCCTGAGTCAGGACCTGCCAATGTTGGCCCTAGGCTATCATAGGCTGAATGGGCAAGAAGGTGGGGAAGACAGTGGCTCCAAGGTCAGATACCTTCTACCTGGGGAACAAGAGACATCAGTGTCCCTACTGCCCTGGGACCAGGACCCTGGGAGGCTGAGCTCCGGGATAGGAAGACCAGGAACTGCATGATGAAAGGCTGTTTTTCTTTGTGTTCACAGAGAATCACTCTGAGAAGCCCCTTGTTTATTCAGAGCTGTTAATGATCCGTCAGCAATTACCTCTGAGATTGTAATTAAAGGGAGCAGCAGCAGAGAGAAAGTGAGAGTGAGAGGGAGGGAGGGAAACCACCACCACGAAGGGAGAGAAAGTGAAAGAGATGGTGATGGAGAGAGAAGGAAGAAGAAGAGGAGGAAGGGGAGCAGGAGGCAGAGACAAATGAATAGAGAATGCTAGAAAGAGGGATTGAGAAGGTAAGAAATAGAAACAGAGGGAGAAAGAGAAAGAAGAAAGAGATAGAAAGGGTTAGAAACTGAGTGGAGATAGAAAATAAGAGAGAAAGATGGATAGAAATACCAAGATAGAGGGATAGAAAGGAAAGAAGGAAGGAAGGAAGAGAGGGAGGGAGGAAGGGTGGAAGGAAGGAAGGAAGGAAGGAAGGAAGGAAGGGAGGAAGGGAAAAAGGGAAGAAGAAAGGAGGGAAGGAGGGAAGGAAAGAAGGGAGGGAGGAACCAGCAGATACCTAGAAGGTACCTAGAAGAATGGGGCTGAGTAGATGAAATAGATATTTGAACTGGACAAACAAGTCATTAAATAGATGAGTTAGGAGATGTATATTCTAGTCTCCATCCCATCACTCGTAGCTGTGTGTCCTTTATCCCTTTGTGGGTCTCAGTTTTCTCATCTGTAAAATGAAAATGTTGGCATATATAATCTGTACTCTATATAATCCATAAAGCTCCCCTTCATGCGGTCCCACTTCAAAGGGTGAGGAATATGCTTCATAAATCTTAAAGAGCTAGAGGCGGCTAGGTGGCAAAGTGAGTAGAGCGCTGGCCCTGGAGTCAGGAGGACCTGAGTTCGGATCCAGCCTCAGACACTTAATGCACACAAACAAAAAAACCTAGCCGTGTGACCTTGGGCAAGTTACTTAACCCCAATTGCCCTCCAAAAAGCAAAAAAAAAAAAAATCTTAAAGAGCTAGAGAAATGTGAAATATTGTAATTACCACAATAGCTATGCCTCATGCAAAATATTTCAAAGAAAAATCCAGCCTTTTGGCCTGATCAGCTATAGGACAGAAAAACATGTAGCCTGGAAGAGTAGAGCCCGCCCCACCCCAAGGGGGTCAGAAAGCCAAAGGGTGAGAACCTTGAATACACTAGAAGTGACCAGTACAATCAGTATTCAGACCAGAGTATCCCAGTCTCACAAGGGCTTTGAGGCTACTAATGCTCTGTCCTAAGACATCCAATGCTCTGAACCTCCAAGATCCAGGAGGGCCTATCCCTTGGAGGTAAAGATCAGTGCAGGAACCCAAAGGATCCAGGGTGAAACCATGCATAGTCAATGGCTCCATCCAAAAGCACAGCAGGGAATAGAGCCTGGCCCCGGCTTAAAGCCTCAGTTAGGGAATTAAAGCTTGAGACAAACACTAACCAAAGTTATTGTAGATTTAGAGATCCCCCAAAGGAAGGCTAGTAACTCTGAAACAATACAAGCAGAAGTTCAAAGGAAAACAGATTCTCTACAAAGTTACAAAAATACTTAGAAGAAATGAAGCAAATTAAAAATAAATAAATAAAAGCTTTGAAGGAAAGAATTAGGAGGGAAAATAATGTAGAAGAGAAAGTGATGAAACTTATAAAAGTAACAGATTTCCCAAAAACTGAACTATGCCCAATAGAAATCAATGACTCCATGAGACATTAAGAGAAGACAGAACAAAATCAAAATACTGAAAAAAAATAGAAGAAAAAGTAAGATAGCTGATATATTTTTTAACTTACTTTGAAAACAGGTCGAGGATAGAGGATTTAGATCTCATTGGCTTCCTGAAAACCATAATAAAAATATGAATACTATAAGAAATCCCCAAATCTATTAATACCAGAGAGTAAAACAGAAAGATTCCACCTCTTGAAAAAAAACTAAAAAAGGAAAAATATTTCAGTCAAATAACCAAAATCTAGACCTTCCACAACAAAGAAAAACTACTTTAAGTAACCAGAAAGAAGCAGTTCAAGTACAAAGAAACCCAGTCAGGATTATACAGGACCTGATGGCTTCTACCACAAATGGGAGGGGATTTTGGAATATGGTATTCTAAAAGACAAAGTATACAAATAAAGAGGAAGAGGTGGGGCATTTGGTGAAACTCACTTCTCTGAAATAAGGAGAAGAGTGAACCCAAACAAAGAGTTTGGTGTAGAAATACTGTAAACTCAACAAAGAAATAAGTGGATATTGGGATAGAGCAAGATGAAGGATAACACCCAGGAAGATAATAGTTGCCAAGAAAACAAACTTCCTCATCCTGAAGGGAGAAATTAAAAGGAAAGGCAAAGAATAAGAAACTAAGGATCTCTCAGCTGAAAAATGACTGAACAAACTGTGGAGTATGAATGTAATGGAATATTAAGTAAGAAATCGAAAAGAAGCTTAAGCTCCCACACCAACCACCTCCAATGCCTGAAAATATGACTGTAAACAAATTTTAGAGCTACAGAACCCACAAAGTGACAGAGAGAAACAAATCTCCTCTTGAAGAAGTCTGGCAGGCCAACAGGAAGGGTCTATCGAATGAGGCTGGGAACTGAGTGCAGTCCTGCTTGAGCTATACAGGTCCAGATCTGGGGCAGCACAGACCAGCCAGAGCCAACTTCAGGAGAATGAATCACCAGCAGCTGTGGAGGTTTCCAGACTTCTCAGGCCATAAACACCAAAGAGAAAGTAAAAGGTCAGTGGGGAACCCTGTTGATCCAGGGGGAGAGAAGAAGTTGGTACAGCCCCTGACACCAGGGTGGCAGAGGTGGCAAAGGCTAGGTGGCTGCAGCTGCTGCCACATGGCCTCCAGAGCTCCTGGCCTGCAGATCATAGGGAGACCAAGTGACTATTCAGAGGGTAATCACTCATGCTTTGACGTGCTTGGATCTGGGTCACAATTTTGGGTGGTGGTCCTAGAGTGAGGAACACCAGTGTGCCAGAGCTTGTGGTGGATGTAGAGAGGGTGCCCTCCTCATAGTTCTGACAGCATTTGTGAAAACCCCAGCAATTTGGGACACAGTTCTCTCCACTCTGGAAGCAGAGTTCTACAGTTGCAAAGAGCTAAAAAGTCAAGTAATTGTCTGGCAATATGAGAAAACAGAGGAAGCACAATAAGACCACAGAATCCTTTTTGGGGGACAAAAATATACATATATGTGTATATATGTATACATACATATATGTATAGGAAGGTATATGTGTGTATAAATACAAATGTGAATGTGTGTATGTATATACATGTATACATAGACAGAGGGCACAGGATCAGTTGAACATCAAGGGAGGATATCTAAAAAATAAAACTAAGAGGTAAGAGAGGAATATATTGGGAGAAGGAGAAAGGGAGAGATAGAACAGCATAAATTATTTCATACAAAAGAGGTAAAAAAAAAAAACCCATTACAATGGAGGTGAAGAGCAGGAAGGTGAAAGGGAATGGGTCAACTTTACTCTCATTGAACTTGGCTTAAGGAGGAAATAACATACACACCCAATGGGTATCTTGCCCTACAGGAAAGTAGGCAGGAAGGGGATAAGAGGGGGGATGAAGGAAGGGAGGGCAGAGTTGGGGAGAGGGTAGTTAGAAGCACACATTTTTGAAAAGGGGCAGGGTCAAAGGAGAAAATGGAATAAGTGGGGAGTGGGATAGGATGGAGGGAAATATAGTTAGTCTTTCACAATATTACTACTATAGAAACGTTTTGTGTAACTACACACGTATAGCCTATATTGAATTGCTTGTTTTCCCAGTGGGGGTGGGTGAGGAGGGAAGAAGGGAAAGCATCTGGAAATCAAAGTTTTGAAAACAAATGTTAAAAAATTGTTTTTTACATGCAACTGGGAAATAAGATATACAGGTACTGGGGTATAAATATCTATCTTGCCCTACTAGAAAGTTAAAGGAGAGATGGGAGAGGATATAAGAGAGAGCAGATTGGGGGAAGGGGTATTTGATAGGCTCACTATCTTGGGGTGGGGGTAGGGGAAAGACAGGGAGAAAATTTGTAACTCACAATCTTGTGGAAATGTATGTTGAAAATTAAAAATAAGTAAATAAATAAAAGATTTTTAGGAGCTATTTAACTCAAAAAAAAAAAATAAAGAAATTTAAAAGAACTGATTTCATAGAATCCTGGATAAAAGAACTGATACTAAGTGAAGTTAGCAGAACCAGAAGGCCAATATTTACAATAACAGAAACATTTTAAAGACCAAGAATGCCAAAAAACTGAAGAGCTCTGATCAATGCAGTAACCAATCACGTCTCCTGTGGACCTATGATGAAGCACGTTAGCTACCACCTGGCAGAGGGATCAAGATGCAAAAAGAGATATTCATTTTTTGATCACAGCCCCCTCATAGATTTATTTTGCTTGTGTGTTACAAGAATTTTTTTCTCTCTCAGTATTTAATTGGGTGATGGGAGTTAGCAAAAGGGATGCCCCCCCAAAAAGACAAGCCAGTGAAATATTTCTGAAAATGCACAGAAGGAAGTAAAAAGATGTCAAGAAAGAAGCACAGACAGGATAGTTTTGAAAGTAACATGAGTTTTAGCATATTTTTTTAAGTAAGCAATAGAGATGCAGTTTCATGTGCAATCTTCTTTGTGAGTTCTGATGATTCCACCTCCTTCTCCCCAGTCATATTGCTACCATAGGAACCCTCCCATCACCACTCTCTCTGTGTTGTTTCCCCCTATTAGAACATAAACTCTTTAAGGGTAGAGATGGTCTTGCTGTCTTACTCAGTCTTACTCAGTCTTACTCAGCACTTAGCCCAATACATAATACCTAGTAAGCATTTAATGAATGCTTATCCATCTATCCATATAGAAATATAGGAATGCTTATTTTTTGTTTAGATTCAAAATTTTAAAAAAATTTTAAAAAGGAAATTAAGATGATTATAAAACACCCAATAGAATTTTTATTAAAGGAGTATCCTATATCAATGGGGCAGATAAGGTGGCACACTGGATAGAGGACTGAGTCTGAAGTCAGGAAGACTCATCCTCCTAAATTCAAATCTTGCCTCAGACATTTACTAGCTGTGTGACCCTAGGCAAGTCCCTCAACCCTTTCTGCTTCAGTTCTTTGACAATAAAATGAGCTAAAGAAGGAAATGGCAAACCCCTCTATTATCTTTACCAAGAAAACCCCAAATGGGGTCACAAAGAGTTGTACACAACTGAAATGACTAAACAATACTATACCAATGAAATCACAGGTCTAGATTTTTTTAATTATTTTTTTTGCTTTTATTTTGGAGGGAGAAGGGCAGGGCAATTGGGGTTAAGTGATTTGCCCAAGGTCACACAGCTAGTAAGTGTTGATTTTAAAAATTCTTTATGAGAATTGCCTTTATCTAGAGATAATAACCTTGATGAAAGTATGAAAGTCACAAAAGCAGGTTTTCACATAATTGATTGAAAGGCACAGAGAATACAAGATCATAGTAGTATATGTCTATAGAGGGAAGGAACCTCAGGGACCATCTAGTCCAAGTCCCTCATTGTAGAGGTGAGAAAACTGAGGCCCAGAGAAGTTACACAACTTTTCATAGGAAGGAGTAAAAATCAGAAGCCAGATTTGAGAAACACAAGAAAAAAACAAATCTGTGAAGGATGCCACTACACAGATTTGAGATATAGTTGGTTGTATGGGCAATCCAATGTCTATGTCTTAAATGGAAACTATAGTTGGAGAAGAGTTAAGCACAGAATTAAATAAAAATAAGAAGAGGATGGGTTGGATTACATTTGGGAAATCATACAAAGTTGTCTGTATTTCAAAGGCAACATGGCCCATCGGTAGAACCTCAACAGAAATTTTATGAGTGAGAAACACACAGAATGAGCAAATGTGGATGGCCTTCAGTCTGCAGCATTGGAAGAAAGTGGCTTCAATGAAATCACTCATCCTTTGATGTAGAGAACTGACAAATATTCTATGATTCTGGGTTCTAATTGGTTAACCCTTAACAGCATACCGTTTTCTAGAATCCAAACCACAACAAAGTTAAAACAGCTAAAATTTTTAAAAACATTCTGCACAATACTAATTGATGTTTAAAATAATAGGGCCAGGGGGGTGGAGCCAAGATGGCGGAGTAGAAACGGCATTTCCAATGTGCTCTGTCCCACACAAATTTCAAACAATGTGAAAGGGAGCTCCGAACAACTTCTGGAGCCACAGAACCCACAGAACGGCACAGAGAAGCTAACCTCCTGCTGAGGACAGCCCAGCAGCCCTGCAGGGAGCGGCCAGCACAGCGCTCTGAGAGCAGGCAGCACAGCGCGCCGGGAACCGACAGTGCAGCCCACAGAGCCTAGCCCAGGTCCGCGGTTTTAGCCCCAGGGCGGCCGGGCCTTCAGCCGGCTGGTGGAACCCCAGAACACCAGCAATTGTGGCGATTCCAGAATTATCAGCACAGATATGCCTAGGACAAAGTGAGAGGTTAGTGCCCTATGGACTTTGGGACCAGTATTTGGGGAACACGTGGCTGCCTCCCCTGGGGGCAAAAAGCTGCTGAAGAAACTCAGCACAGAAGCCATTTTGCAGCTTCAGTAGTGGCTCTAGCTCCTGGTCTGTGAACTGTAGGGAGATCCAGCAATCAGTCTGGGGGTTAATCGCTTTTGCTTTAAACTGCCTGGATCTGGATTGTGGTCTGGGGGGAAGTTTGGGGTGGATATCCAACTTGCCAGAGTGGGTGGAGGCTTTACAGAGGCCACCCAACTGGCGGAAATTGTGAAGACCCCACGTTTGGGCAGAAGCTCCCCTGTCTGGTGGCAGAGTCCTACTGTGGCAACAAGCCCAAAAATCAAGTAATTAAGTGGCAATATGCCTAGGCAAACAAAACAAAATAAACAGAAAAGTTCAACATGGGACTCCTATTTTAGGAGCAAAGAGGCTCAAAGCATGGAGGAGGACTGTGAGGTCAGAACTCCTGCACCAAAAGCCCCAAATGAAAATACAAGCTGGCTACAGGCCATAGAGGACCTTAAGAAGCAGATAAGAGAAGTGGGGGAAATTTGGGAAGAGAAATGAAAAAGATGCAAGAAAAGTATGAAATGACAGTCAACAGCCTGACTGAGGAAAATAACACCTTAAAAAATAGACTAACTCAAATGGCAAAAGAGGCTCAGAAAGGCAATGAGGAGAAAAATGCCTTAAAAAGTCGAATTTGCCAGATGGAAAAAGAGTATCAAAAGCTCACTGAGGAGATTCATTCCTTCAAAGTTAGACTGGAGCAAATGGAAGCTAGTGACTTTATGAGAAATCAAGATACTATTAAACAGATCCAAACAAATGAAAGAATAGAAGGCACTGTGAAATATCTCATGGGAAAAACCACTGACCTGGAAAATAGATCCAGGAGAGATAATTTAAAAAGTATTGGACTACCTGAAAGCCATGATCAAAGAAAGAACCTAGAAATCACCCTTCAAGAAATTCTCAAGGAAAATTGCCCTGATGTTTTAGATCCAGAGGGCAAAATAGAGGTTGAAAGAATCCACAGATCACCTCCTGAAAAAAGATCCCAAAAAGAAAACTCCCAGGAATATTATAGCCAGGTTCCAGAATCCCCAGATCAAGGAGAAATACTACAAGCAGCCAGGAAGAAACAATTTCAATATTGTGGAAACACAATCAGAATAGCCCAGGACCTGGCAGCTTCTACACTGAGGGATCGAAGGGCATGGAATAAGATATTCCAGAGGGCAAAAGAGCTGGGAATGAACCCAAGGGTCACCTACCAGCAAAACTGAGTATTTTGTTTCAGGGGAAAATATGGTCATTCAGTGGAATAGAGGACTTTCAAGCATTCTTGAGGAAAAAACCAGAGTTGAATAGAAAATTTGACATTCAGACACAAGAAGCAAGAGATGCTTGAGAAGGTAATCAAGGAAAAGAAATCAAAAAGAACTTATCAAAGTTGGACTATTTACAGTCCTACATGGAAAAACAATAATTGTGTTTGATGAAACCTTTCTCATTATGAAAATAATTGAAGGGTACATGGCATATGTTCACAGATATACATGGATAGAGGGCACAGGTTGAATTTGATGGGAAGGGATGATTATTTTTTTTTGGAGGGCAATTGGGGTTGGGTGACTTGCCCAGGTTCACATGGCTGGGTTTTTGTTTGTGTGTTGGGTGTCTGGGGCCAGATCCGAGCTCGGGTCCTTCTGGCTCCAGGGCTGGCTCTCTGCTTGCTGTGCCACCTAGCCGCCCTAAGGAAGGGATGATTCTTAAGGGGTGAAGTCAAGAGGTGAGAGAGGAAAGTGGCAAGAGGAGATGGAGAGAGACAGGGTAGGGCAAACTATCTCATGTAGAAGAGGCAAGGGGAAGTATTTGCAGGGGAGGGGAAGAACAGGAAGGCAAAAAGGCAAAACTATATTCTCATTGAAGTTGGCTCAAGGAGAGAATCACATACATACTAAATGGAATATCTTACCCTCATTCACTCTCCTGAGTAGGGGAAAGGGGGATGAGAGGGGGGATGATGAAGGGGAGGGCATTCTGGGGAGAGGGGAGGTTAGAAGTACCCACTATCAAAGAGGGACAGGATCAAAATAGGGAATGGACCAGGTGGGAGGTGAGACAGGTGGAAGGGAAATATAAGCAGTTTTTTACAATATATCTACTATGGTAATGTTTTGCATAGATATACATGTACAACACATACTGAATTGCTTATCTTCTCAGAGGGAGTGGGTGACAGGGGAGAAAGGGAATGGATCTGAAAATCGAAGTTTTAAAATTAAATGTTTCATAAGATGTCCAGGCAGTGGGGCTCAGAGATTCACCTTGCCCTAATGGCAAAGTCGAAGGGGGTATGGGAAAAGATATGGGAGAGAGCAGATTGGATGAGGGGATATCCAGTGGGACTGCTATTCTGGGTGGTGGGTAGGGAAAAAATGGGGGGAAAATGTAACTCATAATCTGGTGGAAATGAATGATGTAAACCAGAAGTTAATAAAGCATTTGTTTAATTAAAATAAAATAAAATAAAATAATAGGGCCAGCTAGGTGGTGCAGTAAGTACAGCACTGGCCCTGGAGTCAGGAGAATCTGAGTTCAAATCCGGCTTCAGACACTTAACACAAAACATTAGCCATATGACCCCAGGCAAGTCAACTCCAACTGCCCTACCTTCCCTCCTCCAAAAAGCAAAAAAATAAAATAATAGGCCATATGTATAAACACCTTGTGGTTATTTAAAAAAAAACAACTTCTTATATTAGCTTATTTTGTTTCAACTCCGTAAGGTAGCTAGTGCACATATAAAGTTATTCCAGTTTTGCAGATGAAAAAATTGAGGTTCAGAAAAGTTAGTCACTTGCCAAGGTCATTTAGTTGGTAAAAGATGGGACTCAAAACCAAACCTGTGTAGTGAATCAAGTGTTGGATTTGGAGTCAAGAAGTTCAAATCCAACCTCAGACACCTCTGCAGTGTGACATCCTGAGAAAGTCAGCTAACCTCTCTTTATCTCATTTCTTCATCTGGGCAATGAGTGTGTTGGAGCAGCTCCCCTCTAAAGTCTCTTCCCAATGATCCTGTGATCTCCAGACATCCAAAACTATATAAGTTATAACAATAACCCTAAAGCTCTGTGACATCCTGAAATATTCATTCAATCAGCCAAGTTCTTGATAATAATAACTTTTATATAATGTTTATTATATGCATACTGTGCTAAGTACTTTATAATTATTATCTTTTTATCTTACAACAGCCCTGGAGGCCCTGTTTACTATCCCCATTTTATAGACAAGGCTTGAGTTGTGACCTCTTATTGGTCAATCAGAGAGCCAGAGTGATTTGAGTTTATTTAAGGCATGGTCCTTAAAAAAGAAATCTAGCCCATATGGCTCCAAAGGAGAGTGTGAGGCTGGTGATTTACACAGCCCTCCCTCACTTAAATCCAATTCACTTGCACAAGTCTTGGCAAATGAAATGGCATCACATCCCTGATGTCATGGTCCTCTTTAAGAATGAAGGACAAACACAGGGCAGCTAGGTGGTGCAGTGAGTAGAGCGTCGGCCCTGGAGTCAGAAGATCCTGAGTTCAGATCCGGCCTCAGACACTTAACACACACACACAAACAAAAACCTAGCTGTGTGACCTTGGGCAAGTTACTTAACCCAATTGCCCTCAATAAAGCAAAAGAATGAAGGACAAACAACAATGAAGGAACAGATGAAAAAGCTGAAGCAAGCAAGAGGTCAAGTGACTTGCCCAGGGTCACACAGATAGTAAGTCTCTGATATCAAATTTGAACTGAGATCTTCCTGACTCCAAGCCCAGAACCCAATCTACTGCACTACCTAGCTGCCTCATCTTGATCTAATTTTAATGTTGCATATTTCCTTGTCTTTTAATTATTTGAAAAAATTTTCATTGTTCAACATAAGCTATAGATGATGACTCTCAGTTAACCAGAATATTCAATTAACCACATTCTCCTATTTCCTGACCATGCTAGATAAATTGGAATTACTGGATATTTATTTTAAAATAGATTTCTATAAAAGTGCAGGACAGGTAGATGAATGGAAAGACAGGAATTTGGAATACAGTGTTCAATTCTGAATGCTTTTAGTGCTATCTTCATATAATAACAATAGCAAGCATATACAAAGCTTTAAAGTTTACAAAGCACTTTACAAATATTATTTCATTTAATCTTCACAATAACTCCACAATTGTAGATGCAATTATTATCCTCATTTTATGGATGAGGAAATTGAGGCAGACAAAGGTTTAAGTGCCTTGCCCAGTAAGGGCTGGTAATTAATTGTCAGTTCCTATTGTTTCAGGTCCAGGGTTCTATCCACTGGTGCCTTTGTTTCCCAAGAGCCTAGCACAGTACCAGGCACACAGTAGGTGCTTTATAAATCCTTGCCAAATTGAATTGAAAACAATCAAGCACTAGATTAAATAATAAAAACAGGAAAAGCTTTAAGAGCTCAGATTTAATGGGAAGAAAATTTGGAATGCAAAATATTATAGAAATGAATGTTGAAGACTAAAATAAATTAATTTTTTTTTAAAGTTTGGATTTAAAGACAGAACAGGGACTTTAGCCATGAGGGAAGGTTATCTAACGAGGGTAGGAATTGAGATATAATCCCCCTACTTGGAATAAACTTCCTTCATATCTCTACCCATGACATTCTTCTCTTCCTTCAATAATAAAAATAATAACTCACATTTATACGTCAATTTAAAGTTTACTACCCACATCTTTCCCCCACCTTAATAAAAGGCCAATATTACTTGCCTTCTAGGTTTACAAAACTTCCTCCTTGGGAGAGCTTTTATTGAAGGTTACAGGTCTTAAAGCCACAATACCAAAGAGCTGGACAATTCAGGAAAAATACTCATGTGTTTCGTCTACATCTTGTCTAGCTTGGCAAGTTGATCAGATGTTGTGCACTCCTCACCAGAACTAGGCTAGGTCTTGTATGGGAGCAGGGACCTGGATTAGTTACAACCCAGAGGTCCCCTCTAGAACCAAGATTTTATGATTACATGAAGCAAATGGTTGTTGTTGTTATTTGTCCTTTATTCTTGAAGAGGACCATAACATCATGAAGCAAATGAAGAATGATAGAATATAGCATCCTTTACAAAGATGGCGCTCCTAGCCCACCATTAACAGAATGTGTAGTTTGAAGGTTCTTCTAATAGCTGTGATAGACTGTGTGGAGTCTTCCAGACCCTCTTACCCGGTCCACTTTGTGTTTAAGAGTGTGCACTGTCTGGTGTTAGAGATTTCTCATAATAAGAATGACTTGATTATTAGTATTATTATCTATTACTTATATAGGGCTTAAAGACACAGTGTTACTTGGTAGAAAGAAATCAGGAAGACCTGGTTTCAAGTCTCACATCTGACAAATACTGCCTCTATACCTTGAGCAAAGGATAACTTTAGAATATACCATTCGCTTTCTAAGACTTTAAATTGCAAAATACTTGAAGATTAGCTTCCTTAAGAAGGTGTTTCCTTCCAATGAAATACCAGCTCCAGACCACCCATCTGGTGAGCTAAGAAGTCAGCTAGCTTTATGTACATACATTACTTCATTTGGTTCCCACAACAACCTGTAAGGTAGGTGCTATAAGTATTAGCCTCATTTCACAGATGAGAAAACTTGGAGATTAAATGACTTGTGCGGGGGTGGGGGAAAGAAACAGACACAGAGAGAAACAGAGACAGAGAGGCAGAGAGAAGCAGAGAGGTGGGCGGAGAGAGAGAGAGACAGAGACAGAGAGAAAAAAGTGAGAAAGAGGAAAGAGCAAGAGAGAAAGAGAAACAGACAGAAAGGAAGAGAAAGTGGGAGAAGAGAAAGAGAAGAGAGAGAAAAATAGAAAACACAGGGAGAGAAAAACAGAGAGATGGGGGTGGAGAGAGAGAGAGAGAGAGAGAGAGAGAGAGAGAGAGAGAGAGAGAGAGAGAGAGAAACAGAGAGAGGAAGGAGCAAAACAGAGAGACAGAAAGAGAGAAGAAAGAGCAAGAAAGAAAGAAACAGAGAGGAAAGAAAGAGAAAGAGGAGAGAGAAAAAAGAAAACAGAGAAAAACAGACTGAGAAAGTGAGAGTGAGAGAAGCAGTGACAGGTAGAGGAAAGAGAGGGAGGACGGAGGGAGACAGACAGACAGACAGAGAGAAACAGATACAGAGAAAAGAGACAGAGATAAAAAGAATGTTGACGTGTGGTTTCATTGATGTGGGAAATTTCCAACAAGGAAAACACCTCTATCTAACATACCTTCAACCATAAACATCTTCTTGACTTGCTGTCTTTCTGCTGGAGGAAGGCTGGGGTGTCCAGATGGATGAGAACCCACTATATTTAGTTGGCCTCATCTTTCCCTAGCCATCTTTCTTCTATGACACACATTGAGTCCCCTCCACCCCTTTCCACCTCTTGCTCTAGGACCAGTAATCAAATCAACACAAACACAGCTTCTGGAAAAAGTGCCTTAATCAACTGCCCTATGGTTTCATTGACCATCCCTGTGACTTCCAAATCCAGAAGACCTTCCCTAGTCTCTGCTCTCTGGAATGTGTTCTCTTCCCAAATTAGAATATAAATTGATTGAGGTCAGGAACTATATCTCTTGTGTATTTGTGTCCCCAGTCAGTGCATGGTACATAGGTAATCAATAAATGTTTTTTTCATTCATTCATTTATTAATTCATTCCAATAACCACACAGTAATTAGTGGAGCCTAGATATGAACCCAAGAGTTGTGTCTCCAAATTCAGTGGCAAGGAAAGCTTCATAGTCCATCTGAGAGAGAGGGGTAGGTCTCTCATCAGGTGCTATTAACCTTAAATTAGGTGAACCAAACATCTTAGAGAGCCGGTCACTGAAGCACTAAAGGGTTAAATAACTTATCCAGGGTCACATAGTCAAGGTGTAAGAGATAGGATTTGAACCAGGTTTTCCTGATTTCAAGGCTGGCATCATCATCATCATCATCATCATCATCATCATCATCATCATCATCATCATCATCATCATCATCATCATCATCATCACCACCACCACCACCAAAGTATCCAGTACTTTAACATTTGCAAAGTATTTAACATACATTATCTCACATAATGCCATTGCTAGACCTCAGGTAAAGAAGCTTTCCTTTCCTGGTTTCCCTTAAAAACCAACTCAGGCACCACGATATGCAGGAGGCATTCTCTGGTTTCCCAATGCCCACCAATGCCCATCCAAGGTTACACAGTGTCTCCTTTTCATGTGTCTTGGATGTTCCCCTTACACCGGTCATAGAATGTAAGCTCCTTGAGGGAAGGAATACCTTGTTTGCATATCCCCATCATTTAGTACAGTGCCTGACACATACTTTATATATCCTAGTTGATTGACTGAATGATGTACGCACAAGAAGACTGCTGAGGATCTAGCCTAGAACATTTCCTCCTGGGCTTTCTGTCTATCACTGTTGTGAAAAGTCTCTTCCCCTCTTTCCCAACAAACAAAAAAAGGCAAGTTTTAAAAGTCCCTGAGCCCTTGTCAGGACATCTCATCTCTCTGGGTTGTTCTACAAAACTTTGTGGAGCAATGTGGTCCGCCCTATTCTGAGTAATGCAACAATGCAAGATAATTCCAAAGGACTCACGATGAAAAATGCTCTCCACCTCCGGAGAACTGGTGGAGTCTGAATGCAGGCTATTTTGCACTTTCTTTATGTTTTTCATGCCTTTTTTCCTTTGGGTCTGTGTCTTCTTTCACTTCATGACTAATACAGAAATATAGTTTGCATGATTGAACACATATAACCAACATCAAACTCCTTACAGTCTTAGGGAAGGGAGAGGTGAAGGATGGAGGGAGAAAATTTGTGACTCAAAATTTATTTAAAATGAATGCTAAAATTGTCTTTACATATAATTGGGGGGGGGAATAAAATATTTTTTTTAAATGTGATCAGCACCAACCTTCCTATCAACTTTAAGGGAGGAATTGGGGGTCATTCCTTCCTTTTTCTACCTCTAGCAGAACCTCATTTAGGGAATGAAGCACAGAAGGGTTTTGAGAAAATTCAAGGCCCACTTTGTCCATGACACTTTAACCAACTATTCTAATTTCCTACTGGTTTCTCCCAGCTGTAGGTCCCTTCCATACTAGGACTTCTAGCATATATTTTTCTTACACAGTATTATTGCTGCATGAGTGTGTGTCTCATCCCCCTCTAAACCATAAGGTTCCTCAAAGACAGAAATTATCCTATGCTCCTCTTGTATCTCCCAGCACCTAATACAGTGACTTGTACCTATTAGACACTTGGCAATTGATTGATTGATGCCTACAGGGCAAGAGGAGGAGAGTTATAGCTGCCCAGGGTGACCCCAACTGTGGACCTCAGATGAATCTGAAGCGGGATTTGAACTTGGGTCTTCTTGACTTGAGGTCTCCCAGACCAGTCTCTGGACTCCAGTTCTAGCACTCTTTCTTACCATACCAATCTTTGTCTAGAAGAAAGTCAACACAAATTTAGAGGAACTCCAGCCAACTGAAGAGTAAACACGTGTGGGCCACAGAATTCTTTGGTTCCAACTTAAAGATATTAAACTTCAGAACTCCAATATATCATAGGTTAATCCAACTCTCCCCATTTGACAGGGAAAGTGAGGTCCAGAGAGGAAGTGATATGGGTAAAATCACACAGCAAGTTGATGGTGAAAACCATAGTTCTTGAATGGGGCTGGGAGAGGGGAGGGCCTTGCAGGCTGAGAGAGAAACTTTGCCTGCTTCTAATTCTGGCCAAGCCAGAGGCTAGAATATGGGCTGCCTGAGGTTCTAAGGCACTAATTCTTACCAGTCCTAGCTGCTGAATGGCCATTCATTCAACCAATACTCATATATTGTTCATATTTATTACCCATATGCAAGCTCCTTGAGGACAGGGACCATTCATTTCTGTCTTTTTGTCCCAAGGACCTGGTTCATCAGTCAAGGGTTAAGCATCTGGGCAGAGCCAAGATGGCTGAGTAGAAACAGGACTTCCACACAGCTTCCCCTTCCTCCTCCTCCAATTCATGTAAAAAAATGACTTTAAACAAACTTTGGAGCTACAGAGCCCACAAAATGACAGAGAAGCGAACCTCTAGCTGAAGACAGCCTGGCAGGCTGGCAGGAAGGGGCCAGCACAGCGTGTCAGGAGCTGTGCCCAGCCCCATGTAAGCCCAAGGTTTAACCTCAGGGCAGTCACAACCAGCCACCAACTGGAGGGACTTCAGATCACCAACAGCTGCGGTGATTTCCAGAATTATCAACACACATATGCTAAGGACAAAGTGAGAGGTCAGTGCAGTATGTACTTTGGGAACAGGGAGTTTGGGAGTGCAGGCCAGCCTTTACCCCCTGGAGGGAGAAGCCACTGAGGTACCTTGGCCATGCAGCCACCGCCAAGTGGCTGCTTCAGAGTTCCTGGTCTGCAGACTGTAGGGGGACCAAGTGCCCAGTTTGAGGGGTAATCATTCTTGCTGCAACCTGATTGGATCTGGATCACTGTCTAGGGTGAAGGTCCTGGGTTTGTGACCAGTTTGCCAGAGTGTGTGGAGGCTTCAGAGAGGGCACCCAACTAATAGCTCCAGCAGCTGAGAAAACCCCAGCATTTGGTGCAAAGCTCCTCTGTCTGGTGGCAGAGTCCTACTGTGGCAAAAAGCCCAAAAGTCAAGTAATTGAGTGGCAACATGAGCAAATGAGGGAAGCAAAGCAAACAGAGGAATCCAACATTAGACTCCTATTTTGAGGACAAAAAGGATCAAAGCATGGAACAGGAGGAAGACAGTGAAGTCAGAACTCCTGCACCAAATGCTTCCAAGAAAAATATGAGCTGGTTACAGGCCATAGAGGAGCTTAAAAACGATTTTGAAAATCAAATGAGAGAAGTGGAGGTAAAATTGGGAAGAGAAATGAGAATAATGCAAGAAAAGTATGAAATGAGAGTCAACAGCCTGACTGAAGAAAATAACACCTTAAAAAATAAACTAACTCAAATGGCAAAAGATGCTCAAAAAGGCAATGAGGAGAAGAATGCCTTAAAAAGCCGAATTTTCCAGATGGAAAAAGAATCTCAAAAGCTCACTGAGGAGAATCATTCCCTCAGATTTAGATTGGAGCAAATGGAACCTGGTGACTGTATGAGAAATCAAGATACTATTAAACAGATCCAAACAAATGAAAAAGTAGAAGGCAATGTGAAATATCTCACTGGGAAAACCACTGACCTGGAAAATAGATCCAGGGGAGACAATTTAAAAATTATTGAACTACCTGAAAGACATGATCAAAAAAAGAACCTAGAAATCATCCTTCAAGAAATTCTCAAGCAAAATTGCCCTGATGTTTTAGAACCAGAGGGCAAAATAGAGGTTGAAAGAATCCACCCATCACCTCTTGAAAAAGATCCCAAAAAGAAAACTCCTAGGATTATTATAGCCAGGCTCCAGAGTTCCCAGATCAAGGAGAGAATATTACAAGCAGCCAGGAAGAAACAATTTGAATATTGTGGAAACACAATCAGGATAACACAGGATCTGGCAGCTTCTACACTGAGGGATTGAAGGGCTTGGAATAGGATATTCTGGAGGTCAAAGGAGCTGGGATTAAAACCAAGAATCACCTACCCAGCAAAACTGAGTATCATGTTTCAGGGGGAAATATGGTCATTCAGTGGAAAAGAGGCCTTTAAAGTATTTTTTATGAAAAAACCAGAGTTGAATAGAAAATTTGACATTCAGATACAAGAAGCATGAGAAGGTAAACAGGGAAAAGAAATCATAAGGAACTTATCAAAGTTGAACTATTTATATTCCTACGTTGAAAAATGATAATTGTAACTTATGAAACTTTTCTCAGTATGAGAATAGTTGAAGGAAATAGAAATGTATATATATATATATATATATATATATATATATATATATATGTCTATATAGGAGGGTATATAGGTATATGAATACATATGTGAGTGTGTGTATATATATGGGTACAAGTATACATAGAGGCACAGGACCAATTGAATAGGAAGGGATGATACTTAAAAGGTGAAATTGAGAGGTGAGAGAGGAATATAATGAGAGGAGATGAGGAGAGACAGAATGGGGTAAATTATCTCATATAGAAGAGGCAAGGAAAAACTGTTACAATGGAGGGGAAGAACAGGAAGGCAAAAGGGAATGTCAACCTTATAATCATTGAATTTGGTTCAGGGAGGGAATGACATACACACTAAATAGGGTATCTCACCCTATAGGAGAGTAGGGGGGAAGAGGATGAGAGGAAGGATGAAGGAAGGGAAGGCAGGCTGGGGGGAAGGAAATTGGAAACACTTTTGAAAAGGGACAGGGTCAAAGTAGAGAACAGAACAACTTGGGGTGGGATAGGATGGAGGGAAATATAGTCAATCTTTCACAATATATCCACTGTGGAAATGTTTTGCATACCTACACATGTACAACCTATATTGAATTACTTATCTTCCCAGTAAGGGTGAGTGATGAGGGAGGAAGGGAAAGAATCTGGAATTCAAAGTTTTAAAATCAAATGCTTAAAATATATATATATATATATACATATATATATATATATATATATATATATATATATATCATTATTTTACATGTAACTGGGAAATAAGATATACAGGCACTGGGGCATAGAGATCCACCATGCCCTTCTGGAAAGTTGGAGGAGGTGTGGGGGAAGATATGGGAGAAAGCAGATTAGGGGAGGGGATATTCAGTGGGATAGCTGTTTGGGGGTGATGGGAAGGGGAAAAAGGGGAGAAATTTGCAATTCAAAATCTAAAAAATAAAAAAGAGAGAAAAAAATTTAAAAATGAAAAAAAGCATTATGCACCTACCCTACATCAGGCACTATTATAGGTGCTGAGAAAACAAAAACAAAAATACAGCCCCTGCCTTCAGGGCAGCTAGGTGATGCAGAGGATAGAGCACCAGACTTGGAATCAGGAAGACTCGTGTTCATGAGTTCAAGTTCAAACTCTGACGCTTACTAGCTATATGACCCTGGACCATTCTCTTAATCCTGTTTGCCTCAGTTTCCTCATTTGTAAAATGAGCTAAAGAAGGAAATGGCAAAGTACTCCTGAATCTTTGCTAAGAAAACCCCAAATGGGGTCATGGAGAGTTAGACACAAAGGAAAGGACTGAACAACAACCCTAATCTTAGGGAGCAGGGGATGGTATGCCACTTGTACACAGATAAGAGAGATCAATAACTGGGGTGCATAAGGGAAGTCTTCATCTAGGTGGTGGCCCTGGAGCTGAAACTAAAAGGGCAGAGATAAGAAGGGAGGTCATTCTAGGGATGAGTGGCAACCAATAATTGACCTCTTTTGTCTGAATATATTCTCCTGAGACTGTTCCCACAGATGCAATCTAGAGAATGGAGGTTGGCAATAGCTACCCAATTAATGCAAAAGCGTGAGGTTTTTTGCCCCATTGATTAGACCTTAGCTAAGCTTTACATTTCCACAGGTGGTGCAGTAGACAGAGCCCTGGAACTGGAGTCAGGAAGCCCTGAGTTCAAATCCCACCTCAGACACTTACAAACACTGTGTGACACTGGGAAAGTCACTTAGCCTCTCCCTGACTCAGTTTCCTTAACTATAAAATGGGGGTAATAATAGCACTTACCTCCAACAGTCATTGGGAATATCAAATAGAATAATATTTGTAAAGCTCCTGGCAAAGTACCTGACACACAGTAGGCGTTTAATTAATGTTTGTTCCTTCCCTCCAATAATGCCTCCTACTGTGTGCTCTGCAAACAGAATGTACTTATCTCTCTTCTAAACTTGGAACCTTTTCTTTTCAAACCTTTTTGTACCCACACATCCCAGACCTCCTACAAAGGACTATTTTAGCATCTCTCATATTATATACTATTTTGTATTAAAGTTATTTATATGTGAGTCCTAGCCTCCCTGATGGACTTTAAGTGCCATGAAGACAGGCATTTATGTAAGCTTAGTGTCTCCCCCAGTCTACCAGTGCTCTGCACAAAGAAGGTACTTCATTAATATGTGTTTAATTTAATTAAGTAAATTGATTTCAGCCCCAGCTCTGTTTGTTCCCTTCTTCCAGACAGGAACAGATGGGGTAGCAGACACTGCGCTGAATTGGGGAGTCCTCAGACCTGGGTTTGAATCCCATCCCTGCTCTTCACTGTCCTGGGTCACAGACTCTCTCTGGTCCCCAACATCTGCATGTCACTGATGGCTTCTAAGAGGCCCTTCAGGTTCTGCTGGCTAAGCCCAGCTCATGCTGCTGGCTCCCTGGGACACAAGTCTCTGTACTTAGTGCATGTGTAGTTGCTCAGTCCTTGCAGTCATGTCCAGCTCTTGGCAACGCTCAAGTGGCTTGCCATTTCTTTCTCCATCTCATTTTGTGGCTATGTTTTGTCCTTCGTTCTCGAAGAGGCCTCGATATCAGGAAGATGATGCCATGACTTGCAAGTGAATTAGATTTAAGTGAGGCAGGACCATGCAAAGTTACTAGTCTCACTTTCTCCTCCAGAGACATCTGGGTCCAGTGGCAAGATATTCATCAGGATGACTGGAGATGCCCCAGGATGCAGTGGGAGACCTTGGCCTTTTTCTCCAGCTCATTTTACAGAGGAGGAAACTGAAGCAAATAGGTGACTCGTCCAAGGTCATACAGCCAGTAAGTATCTGAGACTGGATTTGAACTCTGGTCTTCATGATTTCAGGCCTGGCACTCTATCCACTATGCCACCAGTTGCCATACTTAATGCATTCTCTGTACCATTTACTCTGGCTAGTTTGTTCAGACTGTAAACCTCTTGAGGGCAGGGGCTATTGCTTCTTGTTTTCTTATAGTTCCCCCCACCAGCTGATTACCAAGCTGTTTACGCAGTAGGAACTCTACAGCTTCTGGGGGACAAGATGAAACGTTTTGCTAACACCTTCCAAGGTTGGCCCCATTCCTAGCCTCCTGGAACATAAAGTCCTACACTAGGGCTGGCCATAAGGTCACCCTAGAATTACTGGCACCCTGGGTTACATTACTTTTTGGTGGCTATCCTATTTTTAGGGTCCCCCAACACATGGCACCCAAGATCAGACCTATAGTACCCATCACTTGCTTTAAGCTCAGTACCCATACTGACCTTCGCACGCTCAGCTGGGGCTTGCGACTGTTGTCCCATGGGGCAGGCTTGGAGCGGGAGGGATCAAACACAGCACACAGCTGGGCAGGCTGGGCTACTGGATTACTTCCCAGCAAGCTGGATTAATTAAACCACCAGCCTTCAGGTTTGGGAAGGAGAGCTCTGCTTCCACCTGGTGATGAAAATGTGGCACTACAATAATAATTATTATCTCTTTAATCACAGGGCCCTGTCTTTAAGATTTACATCATTCTGTCCTCCATGGTAGTCAAAGTATTATTAATAACTTCACTGAAAAGTTGGAAATGAAATATCAGAAAGTTTAAGTGACTTGCCTATGGGTGCACAGCTAGTAAGAATCCAAGCTGGGCCATATTCATAAGTCACAGGATCCTAGATTGAGACCAAAGGGTCCTTTGAGGTCATAGAATCCACCCCCTCTCATTTTGTACATGAGGAAAGTAAGGCGATAGAGATTAAGTGACTAGCCAAGGGTCACACATCTAGTAAGCATCTGAGGCAATATTTGAACTCGGGTCTTCTTGACTCTAGGGCAGCTAGGTGGCACAGTAGATAGAGTTTAAGGTCTGGTGCCAAAAAGACACTGAGTTCAAATCTGGTCTCAGACACTTACTAGTTCAGTGATCCTGGGCAAGTCACTGGCTTCTGTTTGCCTCAGTTTCCTCATCTGTAAAATGAGCTGGAGAAGGAAATGACCCAACTCTAATAACTTTGCTAAGAAACCCCCAAAATGGATCACAAAGACTCAGACATTACTGAACAACAATTCTTAACTCTAGGCCCAGTGTTCCTGCCTCCCAGACCAATCCCTAGACTCCAACTCCAACACTCTATCACCGTGCTGTGTTTCCATGTCTCTCCACAATCCCACATTCTTCCTCAGAATGAATCATGAAACAATGGGTGCACACACCAGCTTGTTCCCCAAAGCACAAAATTGGCTTGCTCAAAGGCACACCAAGAATAAATATTGGAGACGAGGATAGAACCCAGATCTTTTCACTCCAAAAACAGTGTCCTCCCCCATTCTAATATGAAGAGTCCCTCTTAGTTTGGGAACCGCACAGTCCCCTGGCTAATATCAGAGCAGGCAGGAGTAGCTTCATGACAGATGGAACCCTTGCCTTCAATGGAGTCAAACAGGGCTGTGTCTTAGCAAAGCCACCCTCCTTTTTTTATTATTAACAATTCAGTACTAGGTGTTAGAGCAACTGAGGCATGTCCTCCTGCTATAACAAACAGGAAGACAAGAATCCTCCTTTATGCTGATGAAGTGGATTTATTGTCTTAAATTAGGAGTGGTTTGGAGAAGCAGTTGGAAATGCCGACCATCCCTATCAGAATAACAATTTGCAACTTGGGTTTCCAAGTAGCAAATTATTACTTTGGCTAGGATAGTCAACAGATTTGCCACGGTCTGCCACCCCCCCACACCATCACAGACAATGATAACCAGCATCCCTGACATTCATATAGTGTTCATTGCAATTCCTCAAAGTACTTTCAAGTACTTTATCTCATCCACTCCTCACTACCTTGACAAGTGAGCTGCTGATTCAGTTCCTGTCCAATTGTTCACAATTCCATGGACCCATACTACTGTATGGGATCCATGGGGTTTTCTTGGCAAAAATACTGGAGTGGTTTGCCATTTCCTTCTCCAGTGGAAGAAGGCAGAGGTTGGGTGGGTTGGAATTTTTGGTTTTTGCACCCACCTGAGATGAGAAAACTGAAACTTGGAGAGATTCAACAATTTGAGGTCACACAACTGGTAGGATCATAGGACTTATAACTGGGAGGGACCATTTCTCTAGCCTAATCCACTCATTTTTACAAATTAGGAAACTGAGATCCAGAGAGATTAAGAGATTTTTTTTCTCCCAAGTCACAAAGAAGCAAAATCTTCTGACTTTCATCAATTACACCAAACCTGTATTGCAAGGCATTTGCCTGAGCCAAACAGATGATTTCATTGGTACAGGGAACTCTGGGTGAGGTATAGGGAGCTCTATCAATGGACATCAGCAACTGTTTTTCAAATTATAGTTTCAAAGAGTTGCCTGGGGGGTACTGATGGGTTTAAGGGACTTGCCCAAGGTCACAGGACCAGGATTTTTCCCTGGCAGACCTTGGTTCTGAAGCTAGCTTGCTATCCGCTACACTACAATGCCTCTCGTTATGGAATTTCAATTACCAGTCCCAAATATTTCCTTCTAAAAGGTCAATTCACTCAACTAATAGCAAATTTTGTGGCTAACTCGTCATGGGTCTACCAGGATGTTTCTTCCTTCTTAAACTAAGACTGATTACCAGAGGCTATCCATCCAGAGCCACAATGAGGCAGTCAGCTGGCAATGCCAGCCCTAAAAACATTCAAGCTAAAGTTGTCTCTTCCATGTTACACTGGGGAGAACTTTAAAGACTCAGTCTCAGTAGTGCCAGTACTTAAGAAAAGTCAAATCTCTTTGCTAAAAAACAAACAAAAAAATCCAATGTTGATTCCATACAGGCCCCCATACCGATCATGGCCAGGATGTTCTATCCAGGTGAGAACAGAAGTCTGGCTTTTTAACTTTCACAACTAAACTTTCACAAAATCAACTTTGCCAACCCTCACACCTGTTCCCTAACTTTATGGCACTCGATTTAGCCAAAACTACAGACTGTAGAGTCAGAGTCATAAAATTGTCATGCTTGGGAGGAGACTTAGAGATCACCTAGGAAAGGGAAGGGAGGGGGGTACAGTGGGAAGTATAATAGACGATTGAAGGGCTGCATTACAGCCTTCAACACCCCCAAGGGCAGCTAGAACCAGATTAAAATGTATTTGAGAAGTGTTTAGTAAAATAAAGAACAATATAATAGAGCTGTTAATAAAGAACAATAAAAGTTATTCTCCTCCTCTTCCTCCTTTTTCCATTGTTCAGTCATTCAGTCATGCCCAACTCTTTGTGATCCCATGGACCATAGCACGACAGGCCCTTCAGACCTGAGGGGCTCATCTTCCGATGCCATATCTTTTAGCATTTTAATACTGTCCATTGGGTTTTCTTGGCAAAGATACTGGAGTGCTCTATCATTTCCTTCTCCAGTGGATCTCCTCCTATCAGAACTCTACATTATGTATGCCCTGTTCATTTGGTTAACCCTACCTGGCATAGCTCACAATTTCACTGAGCTATGTAAGCCCTTCCCCCACAACAAGGCAGTGATCCAGAACATTGGTAAGCCAGGTGGTACAGTGGAGGCAGGAAGACCTGAGTTCAAATCCAGCCTCAGATACTGCCTATGTGACCCTGGGCAAGTCATTTAAGCCTGTTTGCCTCAGTTTCCTCACTTGTAAAATAAGCTGGAGAAGAAAATAGAAAACCATTCCAGTATCTTTGTCAAGAAAACCCCAAATGGGGTCACGAAGGGTCAGACACAATTGAAAAGCCTAAATAACAACGTTAATATGTGGTTCTTTAAGTAAATATGTAGCCTCCAGGGATCCTTGTATATGGTTTAGTGGTCCCCTGTCTATTTGAGTTTGAGAACACGGCACTGGATGACAAGTCCTGACTTCAGGGGACTAAGGAGGAGTCTGACCCAGGATAGAGAGGTGGCGGACTATGGGAGCGTAGCATAGCATACATTGTCAGACAGCAAAAGTGCTGCCACTTTTTCTGTGCTTTTTTGTTTTGTTTTGTTTAATTGGACTTCTTTGTATTACAAAGGGATCATGGTAAGGAATAGAAAGCACTGGTATAAATGTGAGCCCACTGTCATTGTCACACAGAGAACAACTGGCAAGTGTTTGTTCAGTTGTTTCCAGTTGTGTCTGACTCTTCATGACAAAATATTTCCTTCTCCAGTTCATTTTACAGATGAGGAAACTAGAGGCAAACAGGGTGAAGTGACTTGCCCAGGGTCACACAGCTAGTAAATGTCTGAGATAATGAGTCTTCCTGATTCCAAGTCCAGTGCTCTTCTGAGCCACCCCCCAGCCCACAGCTGGCAAGGCTGGGGGGGTCGAACCCAGGGCTCCTAACCCCCAATTAAGTGCTCATCGCACCCTGCCACCCTGCGTGTTAACACTCCCAGGGATGGTGGAGAAGGCAAGCTCTTTGAGAGCTTCGTTTTAGATTAGATTGTGAATGAATCAGCCTAACAGCTGCCCAAATTTCACACAAGAAATAACAATAGCAGTAGCAACAATAGCATTTATATAGTATTTTAAGGTTCGCTAATCACTTTATATATTATATTCTTTGATCTTCACAACAGGCCTAGAAGCAGTAGATATTATTATGTTTATTATGTCCACTTTACAGATGAGAAAATTAAGGCCCACAGAATTTAAATGACTACAAAAATAAAAACTGGCATTTAGGGGCAGCTAGGTGAATAGAGCACTGGCCCTGGAGTCAGGAGGACCTGAGTTTGGATCCGGCCTCAGACACTTAACACAAAAACTAGCTGTGTGACCTTGGGCAAATCACTTAATCCCAATTGCCCTCCAAAAAGCAAAAAAAAAAAAAAAAAAACCCAACAAAACAAAACTAGCATTTATAGTTGTAATAGCTTTAATAATAATAGTGTATTAAGGTTTACAAATCATTTTATACATATATATACTAATTTATGTATGTATATCTGTGTGTGTATTTTTTGTCTCTATTCTCTGTGTCTCTTTCTCTGTGTGTCTTTATCTCGTGTATAAAATACAGATAATAGCATCTACCACCCAGGGTTATTGTAAGGATCAAGGAGATTTTATATATTTTACACACACATACACACACACACACACACACACACACACACATACACACACTCACACACACACATATATATACATACACACATACATGCACATATACATATGCATACATATACATTGTGTTTATTTTACCAATTTATTAGCAAATTAAATTATTTTTATTATATATATTATTTATATTATATATAATACATATACTTATAAAAATAATTTTATTTTATTTTTTTATATTTATATATTATAAATATATTTTATATAGTATATATAAAATATTTATTTTTATTTTAATTAAAATTAAATTATGTCTCTCCTTTTCATAGTTCGAATTCATTTAAAATATATACTTTTAAGATAAATTATATATACATATATGTATATAATATCTCCTTTGACCCTCACAAGAATCCTGGGTGGTAGGTGCTATTATCTGCATTTTACATGTGAGGAGACAGAAACAGAGAAACACAGGGACAGAAGGGGATATAAAGATAGAGACACAAACATAAACAGAGACATTGACACAAAAAGAGACAGAAAGAGAAACAGACACAGACTGAGAGAGACTAATATACTTTTCATTTTATAGATGAGGAAACTGAGGCCAAAAAAAGATTAAGTGACTTGTCCAAGGTCACACAGATATGTAGCAAAGCCTGAGTTCAAATTTAGCACTCTAATATCCCACCTGTCTCCCCCTACCCTATTTAGACCACCAAAAGAAATTCAAACTTAAATGCCTTCCCCAAGTAGTGATGTAATAGGAGAACAGCCTCTCTGTCTTTTGTGAAATTGGAACATTTGAGTCTTACTGCTAGCTCCTGCCCCTTTGACATGAACCCAGCCAAACCTGGCCTCAGAAACGCTTACTCCAGGGGACACTTTTGCCTGTTCTCTCCCTTCTGAAAGTTAAATGAACGTGACTGCTCTTGCCTTTTCCTCCCAAGTTGGCAGGACCTCTGAGAGCTGAATTTCTGCCCCAGCTGTCATAATCAATTCATTTCAGGTGCCTAGGTGATTCTGCTCCCTTCAAGTGGACCCTGTTCTGTTTTCTCCCAGGATTTTCTGTTCTGGGTTTCCTCTCTAAGCACCTTCCAGCTCTTCCTGAAGAAGACAGGGCATGAATCTTAAACAAATTAACTAAACTTGCAGGGGGTGGAGGATGGAACAGTAGGGAACAACTCGGTGAGTCCTATAACCCTGATCCCCCGATGTTTCATTCCTTGGCAACAAAGTGAAGGTAAATACCAGCGTGGCTGAAAACAGTTGTTCTCCTGGAGAGACCTCAGGGACTGTAACTAGACCCTAGAACCCTCGTCCCTCCAAATAGTGCCAGTTTCTGCTGCCATGCGAGCCTGATAGCTTTCTGTTTAACTTCAAATTTCTACAATATTTTCCCAAATGTTTTCTGTATTTCCAAAACACCTTCACATACATCATATAATATGCCTCACTTGATCCTTACATTAACCCCACATCCTCTACTCTCCCATCTCTCTCTGTCTCCCCCAACTCTATACCACCAAAAAAAAAAATCAAAACCTCTGAGCTATAGGATCTCCGGAACTCCCCAGAAATGCCTTCCATGAGTAGGTCCCATAAAAACTTGGGAACTGAGAGGTTTGATGACTTTCCCAAGGTTATAGCATTAAGGCACTAGACCCAGATGTTCTGATTCATAGGCTTCATCCTGAATTAGCAATTGCTTAGAAGTCATGAGTAAGGCAGGACAAGAAAGGATGGAGACAGAAAAAAGAGGAAGCTGGATTTGGATCAGTTGATTTTTATTATGATGTTGCCATAGAAGACCGCACTTAAAGGCAAGAGGGTTTGGCCTTCTCTAGCCCTGGAGTCCCTGCTTCTCCTTGAAGGCCAGGAGGTCTCTGCTTCCCCAATGTGAACTGGCCACAGGGCTCCCCTCCTAAGGAGTCAGCATTTGGGGCCATTTGTCCCTCGGTCCCTTCCTTCCCACTGTGGGAGGCGACAAGCTTGTCACCCTCTGACAAGTCCTGGATTCCACACTGTCTCTTTCTTGTCTTTTCCATCCTAGGTAGTGGGTGAGGCCACCCTCTGGATGGACAGAGTTAGGGGATGGAGATGCTGAATCACCCCATCTGCCTTGGCCGGGTCCTTGGATAATGGGAGCCATCAAGCTGACGTTTTGCTTTTATTTTTCTGCTTCCAAATCTTGGATAAACGGGACTTGGGCTTCTTCTTCTCTACTCCGTCCTTCTGGAGGTCTGCAGGGAAGAGAGAGGTAACATAGTTGAGTCCTTGGCCAGCCAAACCTTCACCTACCCAGAGCAGAAATACATTAAGTAAGCAGTTGTCTAAGTATATCCCCATTTCACCAAATACGTGTCCATTTTATAGATGAGGAAGGAAAACTGAGGGCTAAAGAGGGGACACCAGGGTCCGCCAGATAGTGGAACTAGGAAGTGACCCCATGTCCTCTGGCCCCAAATTTAGTATTCCTTGCCTTGAGTTTTCCAGTTTCTGAACCTCAACTCACATCATTCTAACTCCTTTCTCATTCATAAAATGGGGATAATAATAGCACCCACCTCCCAAAATTGTTGTGAGGATGAAAGGAGTCAGTGCAGTGTCTGAGACATACCAAGTGCTATATAAATGTTGGCAATCAGGGTTAAGTGACTTGTCCAGGATCACACAGTTAGTAAAGGATATTAACTATTAATTTTAAATTATTCAATCCTTAAAGCCCAGGTTTTTTAAAATCTTCCATAAGTTCTTTCCCTGATTATCCCAATTTTTTTTCTCTCTCCATAACGGCTCCTTAATCCATACATTCAGGTTTTGTGATAGCCTGCCTAATGTGATTGGTTTTCTTCTCATATTAGACTAGCTCTACCCCCTTAACTGGACTATAAGCAACTTAAGGGCTAAGACTTTAACTTTTATTTCTGTTTCCCCACAGGTTGTAACAGAGCCATGCCAATGTTCGTGCATTTGGCATGACTCTCTACCTTTTCCTCCTGGCTTCTCTCCTCTCAAGGTTTTTATGATACTGCTATCTCCTGGTTCTATTCTTACCTTTCTGGTCATTTCTTCTTTTTCAGGTTCCTCTGATGACCCATCATCCATTTCACTCTCCCCAACCTTCAGTGCTCCCCAGATTTCTGGCCTAGATCCCCTTCTCTTCTCCCTCTGCAGTCTTTATTGGTAACCTCATCAACATCCATGGGTTGAACTATTATGTCTATGTAGATGATTCCCAAATCTGTATATCCAGCCCTTGTCTCTTGCCTGGGTTTCAGTACCACATTATAAACCACACATTGGACCTTTCAAATTCGGTGTCCTGGAGACACTGCCTAATTGTTGCACCCTGGTTTGTTTGGGGTTTTTTGATCCAAAAATGTGTTTATAACCTTTCATCATGTAATTGTCATATAGTATAACTCTGTCACACCACTTAAAAGGTAAACAGAGCACCAGTGCATTCACCAGTGGCATATGGATATGCATTTATCTCTCATGCAATGCAAGCTACGAGCCTAGAATTCTCAGTGCACACACATTGTTAGTATTCAATTTTAATGTATATTCACAAGTATCCTGTGCATCCTAACCTTGCACCAAAGATAATTTAGTAATAAATGATTTTTAAGTAATGCTAGCACAATTTTTAAAAGCTTTACATAATGCTCACACCCCATTTTTTTGTGAAAAATCTTCAATGATTATGAGGTGACATACAGCATGTTAAAACTCAACATATCAAAAACAACTCCAGCATCACCTTCTGCATGGAGCCTTTCCTGGGCCCCCTCAACTGTAAGTAGTCTCTCTCCCAAAGTACTTTATATATATTCGTATCTCTTCATTAGCGTTCTACATATCTTTATATGCATCTGTTGTCTCCTCCATTAGAATGTAAGCTCCTAGAGGGAAGAGATTGTTTCATTTGTTGTACTCGTATCCCCAGTACCTGGCACAGTGCCCTCATGTTCAGTTGTTCAATTGTTTTTCAGTCATGTCTGACTCTTCCTGAGCCCATTTGTGGTTTTCTTGGCAGAAATACTGGAGTGGTTTACTGTTTCCTTCTCTAGCTCATTTTACAGATGAGGAAACTGAGGCAAACAGGGTTAAGTGACATGCCCAGAGTCACATAGCTAGTAAGTGTCTGAACTGGGATTTGAACTTGTGATGATGAGTCTTCCTGACTCCAGGCCCAGTGCCCCATCCAACATGCCACCTAGCTGCTCTTCTAATGCATTTAGGAGGGGCTGTGTGACCCACAAAGAGTTTGTGAATTCAATACAATAATAGATTTGGAAATGATAAATAGAGCAGTAACTCTTTTTGAAAGATATCCTAATTCAGACCAGGAACATACAAATAGAAAAGATAGCTGCTATAATCTCCTGATAATAAGATCTTTATTGATGGAACTCTAAATTATTGTGTTACAATTACTAGGATGCTGAATTCAATCTGGGGCTACAGAATATGAAGAAGAATATGTAGTAGGTGTTTAATAAGTACTTGCTGACTGATTGGTTGATTGACTTGCTGATTAACTGATTTGGTTTTCAATGGTTATAGGGCAGTATCAGCTAGGCTAAAGTCAATTTGGATGCAAATTTTGGCTGGTTAGCTTCCCTCTGCTTCTGGGCCCTCACTTGCCAGCCCTAATCTAAGCAAATGGTCCATTAAGTAAATCAGGGAAAAGTGTGTAGACAAAGTGGTGGCCAAAGTGTGTGTAGCCAAAGGTGTGTAGCCAAAGTATGTAGCCAAAATGGTGGCCTATGGCTGAACCAACATGGCAGATCAAGCAAAAGGCACGGCCATCACTCTAGTGCCTTTGACCTCCTTCCTTTCCATTTTCTCCAACAAGTTGCTCTCACCAATACACCTCTCCCTCCCTCCCTCTTTCCCTCCCTCCTTCCCTTCCTTCCTCCTTCTCTCTCTCCCCCTACCCTTCCCTCCCTCCTCCCTTCCCTCCTTTCCTCCTTCCCTCCTCTCTCTCTCTCTCTCTCTCTCTCTCTCTCTCTCTCTCTCTCTCTCTCTCTTTCCCTACCCTTCCTTCCCTCCCTCCTCCCTTCCCTCCCTTCCTCCTTCCCTCCTTCTCTCTCTCCCCCTACCCTTCCCTCCCTCCTTCCCTCTCTCCCTCCTCCCTCCTTCTCTCTCTCCCCCTACCCTTCCCTCTCTCCCTCCTTCCCTCTCTCCCTCTCTCTTATCTTCTGTCTCCTTTCCCGATGCTTACCAATATGACCAAGTCTGCCTCCATCCTTAAAAAACCCTCACTAGACCCTACCATGACCATCAGCCCTCATCTGATGTCTCTTCCCATAAATTCTCATAGAAAAAAGGCATTTACCCTAAGGGCTTCCACTTTCTCTCCTTCCTCTCTTCTAAACCTTCTGCTGGCTGGCTTCTATCCTCAATATTCAACTGAAATTGTTTTCTCCAAAGCTATCAATGATCCCTTAATTGTCAGATCTAACAGCTTCTTCCCTTGTGCATTCAGCACCATCGTTCCCCCTCCATTCACAGATACTTTCTCATCTCTGTTATATCATGACTGTTCTCTGTTGGTTGTCTCCCCTTATCTCACTCTTGCTTCTCAGTCTCTTTCACTAGGTCTTCATCCCTATCATGCCCTCTAACCATGGGGGTCCCCCAATGTTCTATCCTGGGCCTTCCTCTTTTCTCCTTAGGGTCTCTCACTTGCTGATCTCATCAGTTCCCATGGGTTCAATTACCATCTCTACATAGAAAATTCCTAGACCTATTTATCCACCCCTAGTCTCCATCCTGTCCCACATCACCAACTGTCCATTGGTCATTTCAAATTGGTTATCCCCTAGGCATCTCAAACTCAACATGTACAAAGCAGAATTCATTATCTTTCCTTCAGAACCCTCCCCCCTTATGTACTTCCTTATTACTGTCAAGAGGACCACCATCCCCTTGGTCACCCTGATTCTCAACCTTGGTGTATTCTTCAACTCCTCTCTCTTACTCACCCCACAAATCCAGTCAGTTGCTAATTTCTTTCTTCTTCAGATCTCTCATATATGTGACCTTCTCACCACTCATATAGAACCCACCCTGGGTCAGCTTCTCATTGACTAGACTATTGCAATGGCCTTCTAATTGGGTCTCTCTGCCTCAAGTCTCTCTCTATTCCAATCTCCTCCATTCAACAGCCAGAGTAATTTTCCTAAAGTGTAGGGCTGACTATTGTCACCCCCCTGCTCAATAAGCTCTACCAGCAATCTGTTGCCTGTAGGATCAGTTATAAAGTACTTCATTCCAAGTTTAATGTTCTTCACAACCTGGTCTTTTCCTATCTTTCCAATATGTTTTTATCTTACTCCCTTCTGTACTATCCACCATACAGTCATAACCGGTCTTCTTGCTGTTCCTCAGATGTGACATCCTATCTCCTTTTTCCAGATCTTTGTAAGGACTGTTCCCCATGTCTAGGTTTTCTCTTCCAACTTCAGACTCTTAGAGTCCTTGGTTTCCTTTAAGACTCAGCCCAAGTGCCACCTCCTTTGGGTCATTCCTAACACCTACCCAGCCGCCCAGCTGCTGGTAACATCCCCTCTAAGGCTTCATTTCATCTACTCAGTATTTGTCTCATATGCCTCATATGTGTAGTTTTCCTCATTAGAATGTAATCTCCTTGAGGACAGGGGCTGTTTTTGCTTTTTCCTTGTATCTCTAGCATTTAGCAAAAGGTAAGTGCTTAATAAATGCTTGTTGATTGAATGCTTGATAAAAGGTAATCACCTTGGACAAGGAAGTGGCATAAGACATTCCAATTTCATCAACATTCCCATGGTTCTCCTTGACTAACTTACCCAACCTGATGACTTGATTTCTTCCCATCCCTTAATTTGAAGTGACATTCTTAGTGGACTTTAAAAAGGCCTATGATTCATCCCCTCAGATTATAGTTTGGACCTCCCCATTAATCCCAATCTTTTCCCAAGAGGTACCTGCCCTGAGGTCCTGATGACTACATTCCTTCATAAGGGTTGGATGGTCTTAAGCATATATAGCTTACCTAGTTTCTGGATCATGTCCTGGATCACCTGGTCCTCCTCCTGCTCCCTGAGAAGAGAAGGAATGAGTTTAATTGGGCAGGTAAAGGTCAATAGATGGGTCCCTACAATATCCCCGTATCTGGACATGGCTCATAGATGCCCTCTAGAAGACTCCACTACAACCATCAAGGTGACTGGACATATGCCCCCGGCTAGCCCACTGGCCACTTGAGGCAAGAAGATGCCAGCTCTAGCCTTGGCTTCTACATCTACTAGGAGCAGCCATGGGCGGAATGATTAGAATTGGTTAACTATACTTGTCAGTTTTAAAAAGATAAAAGGAAATTAAACCAAAACAAACAGGAAACACAGACATACACACACATAAAACCCCTCCGACAATGCATTTACTGGCAGAAGAAACTAGCAACTCACAAATGACCCCCTTGGCCATTCTAAGAGAGGTCGGGGGTCAAATGATGCATTTTTCTCACAGTTAGTGCAAATCGGCTGATGTATTAGCTGGCTATGTTTTTAAAGGAGTCTATGGAGAAATATTAAAACCAGAAGAAAAAAATCTCACCAAATTAACCTCTCACCCCAGATTCTCCCCTCCCCTTTCCCAGGAGACAAGGAAGTAGAATCCAGCAAAAACAGGACTTTCTATCTTATAAAGAGATGTGGAGAGCCCTTCCTTGTGTTGGAGGAGGGTGAGGGAGGGGGCACCTTGGGAAGGGGCTGAGAACAATGAGATAATCTACCCAGAAGAAAGATTTCTTGTCCACACACTCCCCTGCCCCCCAGCCCAGACTGGCCTGGCCACTTCAGACAAGTAGTTTTTCTCAATCCCTTTCCCATGGCCTGTCAATGGATCTGGCTCTGTCATTCTCCCAGTTACCAAGGCTAGAAACCTGGGAGTCTATCATTGTGGTTCCTACCTCCCCCTCACAACCAACCAGTCATAAAGTCCTATCTTTTCCTTCTTTGTCAGCATCTGTCAGCTGCATCCCTCCCCCTGCCCCATTATTTGCAATTTGCTCCCAGCCCTCACTTCCCTGCACCTGAATTATTCCTGCAAGAGCCTTTGGACTGGCTTATGGCTTTTAGCCCAGCCAGCACCCTGAGATCAGTTCATCTTCTCTGGCTTCCCTGATGTAACTCACCTGCTCAAAAGCATACAAAGGCTCCCTATTGCCCTTCAGTCCAGTCTGGTCTGGATATCTCTAACTATAGATATGTGCACATCGATATGGACAGGCCTTTAAGACTGCTCTTTCACCTAATGTGTTCTGAGGAAAACAAGGTTTAAACATCAGTTCACTTCTTATACCGAGTTTTGTTACCATGGGTAAGCCTATTAACCTCTGCACCTCAGTGCCCTCCTCTGTGTAATAGGAATATCGAACATGGGATTTGTTTCACTGGGATGTTAAGGATCCAGTGAAATAATGTAGATAAAAGGGGATGGCCCAGAGAAGTGGGAAGGCCACTGTCACCTTCAAACAACACTTCTGACATTCAGGAGCCCTGCGTTCAAATCCAGCCTCAGACGCTTGCTAGCTGTGAGAGCCAGGACGAGTCACTTACCATCCACCTGGGCTTCCTCAGCTCTAGGGTGGATGGTCCAAGTCTCCCCTGTTTTGCTCCCGCCCCACTCCTGTCAGCTGCCTCACCCGCCACATTCTGACCTGATTCGATCCTCATCCAGACAGTCCACGATGTCACTGCGATCATTCACCGTGTTCACATACTGCTCCAGAAGCTCCTGCTCCCTCTTCTTCTCCTTTGGAGTTTTGGTGGACTCTGTAGGTTTAAGAACAGCAATGGCCCAGCTTGCCCTGCCTACCCTGGGCTTCCCAAGGTGAGCAAGCTGGTCCTCACCAAGTAGCTGGTCCCTAGGCTTTCCTGCAGGTGGCAGCATCTCTCCTTCTGCCTGATGGTGGCATGGATGCCAGGTAACTGTCCTACATTCTTAAGAGTTGGAAGGGACCCCGAAGGCCATCTAATGCAACCTCTATTGCTGGCAAGATTAAGATCTCTTGATCAGGAGCTGGGGGAATTTTAAATGCTTTCACCTAAGTACCAGAGACCTCAGAATGGTGTCGAGGAAAGAGCTCAGAAGAAGCCAATCAGCTGTGTGACTTTATAAATCAGGTTTGGGATACATTCTTCAAGGTTCCTTCTGCCTGGAGATCTTGTGATTTAGCTGCTCCAGAGACCGTGAGCAGGAACTGGGCAGCCTAGAGAAGATGGGAGGGTGATGGCTATCTGTCTTTTAAGTATTTCCAGGGCTACCAGATGGAAAAGGAATCAGACTTGCCCTGCTCCTCAAAAACAGGACTTGTGGCAACAGGTAGAGGTGCCTTAGAGAAAGGCTTAGGCTTGATAGATGGAAGAACTTTCTAAAATCTAGAGTTATCTAGACTGGAATGTGCCACGCCTTACCAAAGGTCTCCGGGAAGACCCTGGGTAACCACTTCTCACTGGACACTGGACACTGGTCTCCTGTTCAACTGACTATTAGACAGCCTTTGGGGTCCCTTCTAACTTTCACAGAGGTGGGGAACCTGCAGCCTCAAGGCCACATGTGGCCTTCTAGGTTCTCAAGCACTTTGACTGGATCCAAACTTGGATTCAGTTAAAGGGCCACATGTTTGGATTCGGTCAAAGGGCTGCACTTGAGGACCTAGAGAGCTACATGTGGCCTCAAGATCACAGGTCCCCTACCCCTGCATCTAGAATGTTGTGGTTTTCAATTCCATCCCAACTATAACATTCTCTGATTCTATGAATTTGGCATCATCTTTTTAATTCTTTTTTTTAATGCATTGCAGTCTTGCTTTTACATCACCTTCACTTCTAGATACCCTTCCTCCCTCACCTGAGAGAACCACGCCTTGTAACAAAATAAATAAATAAATAAGAGAGTTCAGCAAAACTAATCAGCACTTCAACTGATCTGATATCGTGTGCATTATTTCACACCTCTATGACTCAAGAGGATCTTCCAACAAAGATTCCAGGATTTCACAGCAGGAGCAGACATCTTTCTTCTTTTCTCCACATGGGGTTGGGGCTGGCTAAAAAGCCTGGTCACCTACTTACCTGGTTTTTCCAACAAGCAGCGAAGTTCACCAGCAATGTCAAGCTGCATTTCCTCCAGACGCTGCTCCTTGGCCCTGGGAAAATCCAGCAAAGAAGCAGGTTCCATTACTTAGTTCAGAGTGACCTGGGCCTTACCTTTCCCACCCAACTTAAAGTCACCGGGGAATGCTATTCTGTCACTGTTAAAAATGGCTTCCCCAACAACAGCCCAGCTCTGCCCCTCTCAGAAGTGGAATTTGGGGCAGGGGAGGTCCCCTGCTCAATCTCCAACCCCAATAGCACAGAGCAGCAAACGGGGTTAGGTGCCCCCCACCCAGCTCACATCAGCCATGGGGTGGGGATGGGGGTAGGGGGCAAAGGATTCAAGTCACACTTACTTGTACATCAGCTCTGACTCCTGCCTTAATAGCAGTTGTTTCTCGTGAATGAGTTTGAACCATTCTACCATGAGGGCATCTTCAGAGTCATCTAGACAACAAGAAGGCAGCACAGGTAGTCTTAGAACAACATAGTCTGGGGCACCCTGAATACCAAAGGTGACCAGGGCAGGACCCATGGGGAACTAGGTGCAGGTGAGGCACCCGATGTTTCCAAGGTTCCCTGTCCACCTTTGCTTCAAATAGGGTGAGTCTCAATGAATACTGCTCTTCTGAATGCCTAACTAAAAGCCGATGCCTAAACCCCTGGGTTTTAAGGTCTCCACCTTGGCACAGTCCACAGGTAATGCAGCATACACCTCTCAGTCAAAGCACCTTCTTCTATCTCATCTAGTGGTCCTTTAAAGCTTCTGAGCAGCTGAAGCCCCTCCCCATGCCAAAACCTTTCTTTCCCTCAAGGGAAAGAATCAAAGTTGAGCACCAGAAGATGGAGCCTGAGATTCAGATTGCCAGAAACTAAAGAAGGGGATACATTTCAAGGTCCAAGGCAAGTGTGGGGAGAGGGAATCAGGGAGACCAAGCAAGGGTGCCTAGAGTAGCAAACATTGGCCCCCAAACCACAAGGAGTAATCCCAAATAAAGTTAGACAAGAAACCTGGATCACAAGTCAGAACAAGAGTAACTCAAAGAAGGTATAGGTCAGAATGCCAGGCCAGAGGTCAGCCTGATATTGAAAAACTGGTGTCCCTTCTCGTTGCTCTTCACAGGGAGAGTAACTGGGCCAGTCTGCTTCCCAGCAGGTAGGAGTGGTTAGTGGGTGGCTCTTCCCAAGGAAGAACACCATCCCTGACCCCACCAACCTGATTCCACTTTCTTCCCACTGGAGCTTAGAGCCCTCCTGCTAACTTACCTCCCTCGGCTTCCCGCAGTTTTTTCTCTAGGTCTATGCCTTTCGATTCCAAAAAGTCCAGCTCTCTCTCAATGTCCTGAATCTTCTTCTGAATCTCTTCCTCTGACATATAGTCAGGGTGGAGCTAAGAGTTAGAAAAAGAGAGGAGGAAGGTGATTATATCGGGGAATGGCACAGTATAATTAGACTTGGAGTCAGGAAGATCTTTGTTCAAATCCTACCTCTGATATTCGTTAGCTGGACTTCAGTGTAGCTTGGACTCAATAGCCTATAAAGTGCTTTCCAATTCTCAATCCAAGATCCTATGACCATTGTCCCACTCCCATCCCCATACCTCCAAATAACCACTTATCCCTTGAATACTACAAATTTTGGAGGGGATTCAGTTTATTTTATCACAACTTTTATAAATACCTACTATGTGCCCTCCTCTCATTCCCAATGTGAAAAAATAAATAATGCCAAACCCAGTCCTTTCCCTACAGTGATGGTTCCTTCCATTTGCCCTTCATGATCCTCCTTCTCTCTCGCCACCATCCCTTCCCCCAAACCCCAACCAAGAATCCTCTTGCTAACTATTTCACTTTTCAAACACACCTTGACTGGAGATTTGACCTCCTTGTTCGATGAGATGGGGAGGCTTGGTGGATTGCACGGTCTTTCTGAAAAGGAAGCAAAACCCACCAAAACCTTCAATCAAGTAAGACTTGACCTCTCTCTCTCTCTCTCCATCTCCTGATGGCAGGTGTTTCCATGACTGTCTCCCATGCCTGGAATTCTCTCCCTCCTTATCTATCTCTCCTGGCTTTTCTGGCTTCCTTCAACTCACAGCAAAAACCCTCCAAAACTCACAGGGTTCAAATAGCCCCTTACTAGCATGGATCACATTCATTCCCCTCCCCCTCTTCCTTTAAACATTTATTTACTCAACCAAAGATACCCCATAGGAATGGCATAAGGTTTCTATGCCTACAAACGTTAAATGACTCATGAAACTTTCCCTTACTTTTTGGGTTATTTCCTTTGGGGAAAAACCAAAGGGGTAAAGCGGAGAAGGAAGGAAAAGAATTAGGAAGATTGAGGAAGGAATGGAAGGAGGAAAGCCCCAAGCTCACCTGGCTTGTGGAGCCTGCTGGGTTTCTCTGGAGGGACTGGCTCTTCCCACTTCTGCTCAGGTTTCATCCAGCTGTCAGAAACATCCAGATCAGAGGGTATCAAGAGCTTCTTCCGGCCTGCTGGCAAAGCAGTTGAAACTATATAGAGAAGGAAGAGACAGACAGACAGGAAGTGGTGAGGGCTGGGTGGATTTGTATTTAGGGCCATACTCAGCCCTGATTTCCAAAACAAATTTTAATCCACAAGATTAAATGCATGTTGGAATTCATCTTCCTTCATTCTCCAACCACACAGCTTTTTTTTTTTATTTTATTCTCTTAGTTCTAATCACCAACTCACCCCAAACCTAAGTCACAGAATGGAAAGGAAAGGTAGGAGTGATTAGTGGGTAGGAACGAAGTTGAAAAGAACTCTGAACCACAAGATTTAGGGCTTATTGCATAGGATAGAATTTTTTCAGTAGTGGGGATGGGTTTGCATTTAACTATCCATACTCTCACCTAGTCTCCACACCCTTAACTAAGTTAAACAGCAGACATCATGAGAACTTTGCTGTAAGAATCAGTCAGGAGAACAGAGTTTGGATCTTGGTTCTGACACTGACAACCTATGTGATCCCCGTCAAGTCCCTTAATTCCTATTCCTCATTCTCTTCCTCTGCAAAATAAAGAAGTTGACCTTAGATGGTCTCCATGGTCCTTCCTAGCTATAGATCAATGATCCAATGACCCTAGGAATATAAACACTCAGGAAAATTAGACTGGGGCCAAAGCAACCAAGCCAGTGTTTGAAGCTGAGAAGGAGAGAGGCTGGTGAGAGGGAAGGCATGGGAAAATAAATGAATGAGTGGATAAATAAAATAAGCAAATAAATAAATGGGTGAATAGTTAAATAATTAATTAAATGAATGAGTGAATAATTGAATAGATAGATAAATAAGTGAATGAATGAACAGATAGATAAAATAATAGCAGCTTAGATCTCCAAATCACTTTATGGCTTAAAAATTACGTTAACAACAACTCTTATTATTCTTATTTTGCAGAAAAGGACACTAAGACTCAATGTTAGAGCTGGAATGAACCCCCTCATTTTAGATGTCCAAGGGTCACAAAGCTGGTGAGTGACAGAGCTGAGATTTGAGCCCAGGTCTTCCTGACTCTGATAATAATAGCTAACATTTATATAGCCCTTACTATGTGACCAGCACTGGGCTAAGTGCTTTAAAATTATTAACTCATTTGATCCTCACAACAACCCTGGGAGGTAGGTCCTATAATAATCCCCATTTTACAGATGAGGAAATGGAGGCAAAAAGAGGTTAAATGACTTGCCCAAGGTCTCACAGTTCATATATGAGACTGGAGTTGATCTCAGGTTTTCCTGCCTCTGCACCTGGTGCTTTATCCACTGGGACTTGGATAAAGTCCCAACATTCTATCCCCAGTGACACGTTACCTCCAACATGAAATGACTTGCCTAATCACACAACAATGTTGGAGCTGTCACTCAAATCCATGCAGTTTAGTCCAAGGTAAGCACTCTCTCTGCTATATCATGCTGCCTCTCAGGGAACAAAGAATGCCCTCATATCTGAGAAGCAGAGCTAAGAGAAAGGAAGACTGCCATAAAATCCATGGCAACTCCCCAAAGTCAACCTCTCTGTTCAGTCATTTCAGTGATGTCTGACTCTCCATGACCCCATTTTAGGGTTTTCTTGGCAAAGACACTGAAACAGTTTGCTGTATCCTTCTCCAATTCATTTTACAGATGAAGAAACTGAGGCAAGCAGGGTTAAGTGATTTGCCCAGGGTCACACTGCTAGTAAGTGTCTGAGGGTGGATTTAAACTTTCTGACTCCAGGCCCAGAGCTCTATTCACTGTATCACCTAGCTGCCTAGAAGAAAGGCAGACTGCCATACAGCCTGTGATACCTCCCAAAAGGCAACCTCCATCACCCAAATACTAAGGTTCATCTTCTACTGGAAGGTCCACCCATCTCCTCTAAATGTTTCCCCTGTGCCTTAATTTAGGACCATCCAGTATTGAGTTTTTTCTCAAGTCATCAAAGCTAGGCCTGAAAGCCCAGCCTAAAGAAGTCAGCGAGATCCCTAAAAAGAAAGGAAAGATGCAAAGCAGAAATGTCAGTCCCAGGCAGGAGTCTCCACACTTCTCTGCATGACTTCATTAAGGAAGGCTTCAAATAAAAAGCATACCACACACAGAAATACATGTGCACACACGTAAGAGCACACACAGAAACACAGCACATAAGGACTCAGGCATTGAGAAACATGCACATACAAATGAACATGCAGTACATGAAGACGCAAACATGCAAACATGTACACATCAAAACACACACACGTGTAAAGATTCACAGACACAGAAGCAAATGAAGTGGAAAAGCACAGAAAAATACATGTGGGGGGTTGGAACTACAAAATGACTGACTTACTTTTTTTTAATTATATATTCAAATATGTTCATAGCAGTATTATATATAATTTAAAAAAAAACAAAAGAAAACAAAATTAGAAATAAGCTAAATGTCTAGAAAGAGGGGAAAAGTCCAGTAAATTGTGGTATATTAATATAATGGAATACTGTAATACAAAAAAGATGAGAAAATATGAGAAATCAGAGAATCGGAGAAAGATGCCAATGAAATAATACAAATTAAAAAAAAAAACTAAAACCAAAAGAATGGAGTTTGGAGCTATGACTGGAAATTTTAAAGTACAGAGGGAAAGCGGCTAGCTTTGACATTTGAGGACCTGGGTTGCTGGACACAACTGAAAACAACTAAGCAGCAAGAAAGTAGAAACCAAGAAATCTGCTTAATTTAAGCTTTAATGGCTTAAAACTGCACTGAGACTTTTAGGACACCTTGGATTGTTGCTTAATGTAAAGGTTTCTAATAATTTCTTTTAAGTAGCCATTGTTGAATGTTAATTCTAATTCCACTATTTTCATGAAAATATTTATTTTATTCAGATTCTAAAAACTACACATGAAAAGATTCCATGTTTCCAATAGAAACACACAAGGAACACAAAAAAAAAACCTCTCAAATATAGCAGTGAAAACATATTCAACGACATTAGAAGACAGAAAAAATACCCTAATGAGGGAGTATATACCGACTTACACACAAAAAAACAGCTCTTATTCCTTCTAGAAAACACATTTTCCCTTCAGTCACACTTGAGTTTTTCAAAATTAAGAAATAACCTAAGACTCCTGTAATATAAGCTGCCACCCACAAGCCAGGGCCCACCTCAGCTCTCAGGGTTTCCTCTGACCTGCCTTATGCAGCCCTACTAATACTCACCTACAGGGCCAGGAAGTGGGCCCTGGCTATTATTGGGAAAGGTGCTGACTGAAGCAGGGGTTCTGTCCTTCAGGGCTGGGCTCAGGGTAATCCGTATACCTGCTGAGGAGTTTTCCAAAGGCTTCCTGGGAATGGCCAGCCCCTTGCTCTCTGTTGGAGCTGCCTTGTGCTTTAGCTCTGGAAACCTGGTGGGATGAGGTGAGATAAGAATAGGAAAGAAGGGATGGATGTTCTCCCATGATTCTCATTCTCTCTGTCTCTGTTTCTTTCTCTCTGTGACTCTGCCTCTCATACACACTCACGTGAGCATGCACACACACACACACATACACACACACACACACACACACACACACACACACACACACACACACACCCTCCATACAGACCTCCCAAAGCTGGGCCTACTGAGCCTTTCCTACAGATTTCTATGCCAAGCCTCTCCCCCAGCAAAAACATATGCTTCATGGACCCCAAACCCCTCTGTCTGTTCAGCTTAGATATGCATATACAAGTATGCAAAGATAAAGAATGGGTACCTAGATATATACGCATACACAGGTGAACAGACTGCACAGAGGTATATATGGGTAAATTGCTTCACAATTAGTATCTAACTGGATCCTCACAACATCCCTAAGAGATGGTGCTATTCATATCCCATTTTACAGATAAGGAAATTGAGGCAAACACAGGTTAAGTGACTTGTCCAGGGTCCCAGGGCTAGCAAGTGTCTGAGGTCACATTTGAGCTCAGGTCTTCCTGACTCCAGCCCAGCTGTCCATCCGCTGCACCAAATCAACACAACCCTCTCATTTAACAGCTAAAGAAACAGAGGCACAGTGAGTGAGATAAGGTGACTTGCCCAAGGGTCACCCAGTGTGTATATGTATATAGATGGATGCACAGTTAACCTCTGGGTGTGCATAGAGTTGTGTGCACATGCACATAGTAGGTACCAAATGGCTGTGCATGCTTGTGTATTGTGAACATCCAATCACGTTATATATGTGTCTACCTACATACATGTGCATATCAATAGGTGCCTGCCTGTTGGGTGAGTAAACCAATATGCATAAACACAGACTCCTCTATGAACACTAACTTTACATGGATGAAATTATAGGCCATCTTGGACATACGGATGCCCACCCATTTTCATAAAATACCAATTAAGTGGGGCGGCTAGGTGGTGCAGTGAATAGAACACCAGCCCTGGAGTCAGGAGGACCTCAAACATTAACACTTACTAGCCGTGTGACCTTGGGGAAGTCACTTAACCCCAATTGCCCTACCTTCCCCCCTCCAAAAAGCAAAAAAAAAAAAAATACCAATTAAGTACACTCATACATGGGTAAACACATGTCACATGCATGTGTTGACATTCACGCATACAAAGATGCCCTATGTATAGACATGAGCAGAATCACAAGGTGATTGTCACGTGGTGCTTGGTAGGCACTCAACAGGCCCCTGAGTTACTCACTTGTCCACTGAAGAGGTTTTCTCCACAGGCTTTAATTTGGCTCTCCAAGATGCAGGACCACCTAGCTGGTCTTCAGTAGAGCTGGGGCCCTGACCTAGAAGCAGCAACACCAAAGGCAAACACTTAGAAGGCCTGAGTGCTCCCCCTGTGCCCCCACCCCCACCCAGGCCCTACTACGGAAAGGGATCCTCAGTCAGGATTTAGAGCTTACGACCAGCCCGGCTCCACTTTACAGAATTCAGGATGGACCAAGCTGCCCTCCTGTCTCCTTCTCTGTAAACTGAGAGACTGTACTAGCTGCCCTAGGAGGCCCCCCAGACTTCTAACATCCTGTGATTCTCTGGAAATGCCTTTCTCTTCCTGGTACAGAGAAGCAAAGGAAATAGCATTAATACCTAATATTTATATAGAATTTACTGTGCACCAGAAACTATACTTCACAAGTATTTTTTTTTTGCCCAAGATCACACAGCTAGTAAGTGTAAGTGCCTGAGGCCAGATTTGAACTCAGGTCCTCCTGACTCCAGGGCAGGTGGTCTATTCACTTAGCCACCTAGCTACCCCCACAATTATTATCTAATTGGATCCTCGCAACTAAACTAATAAATTAATATTGAAGTTCAAGTGTTAAGTGACCCATAAAGGCATTTCCCATGGGATGTTTTTGGACAGCTAGGTGACACAGAGCACCAGGCCTGGAGTCAGGAACTCTCATCTTTGTGAGTTCAAATCTGGCCTCAGATACTTCCTAGCTGTGTGACCCTGGACAAGTCACTTTTTTGCCTCAGTTTCCTCATCTGTAAAATGAGCTGGAGAAGGAAATGGCAAACCACTCCAGTATCTTTGCCAAGAAAACCTCAAATGGGGTCATGAAGCTTCAAACATGACTGATTAACAATGACAAGGGATATTTGCATTTTAAAAGGGGCCTCCTAGAGAAGATTAAGATCAGCTAGCATTATACTATTTTCCCTTTTTTTTTGTTTTTTGTTTTTTTTCTTTCTTATGGCTTTTCTTTTTTGTCTTGATTCTTCTTCCATAACACGACTAATGTGGAGATATGTATGTGTATAACCTATGTTGGATTGCTTGTAGCCTTGGAGAGGGGAAGGGAGGGAAGGAGGGAGAAAAAAATTTGGAACCCAAAATCTTATAAAAGTGAATGCTGAAAACTATTTTTACATGCAACTGGAAAAAAATAAATGGGAAATAATTGTGAAATAGGGAAAAAAATAATTGGGGGGGAGGTAGCTTGCATTTATATGGAGTGTCCCAAAAATCCTAGCACAGATCTAAGCTATTAAAGCTTTCAACTGCACTAAAAATTTTGGGAAGCCCCATTTAGCTCCTCAAGGTTTGCAAAGTCCAGGGGCGGCTAGGTGGTGCAGTGAGTAGAGCGTCGGCCCTGGAGTCAGAAGGACCTGAGTTCGGATCCAACCTCAGACACTTAACACACACACAAACAAAAACCTAGCCGTGTGACCTTGGACAAGTTACTTAACCCCAATAGCCCTCCAAAAAACAAAAACAAAAACAAAACAAAACAAAACAAAACAAAAAAAAGGTTTGCAAAGTCCTTTATATAGATCAGCAGGGCAGTAGCTTCGGGGATCATGACAGGCCATCAGGGAAGATATTTAGGGGGGAAAGGGGTCCTTCCAGGAGCCCTTCAAATCATACCACGTGGGGGACTAGCTATACTTTACCTACTTGGGCACTCATCTGTCAATCTGACTCCCCACTAAAGTCAACTGTTCAAAGGCAGGATAGGAGGGTTATAGAGCTTTGTGCTCCTAGCTAGTTAAATACCATTCTAAGCATACCTCGGTCAGTCAGTCAATTGCCATTTACTAAATGCCAGGGGCTATGCTAAGCACAGAGAATTTAAAAATTAAAGAAAAAAAGGCAAAAGAAGCCCCTTTCCCAAAGGAGCTCACAGTAGCCTATGCTAATTTAAGTTGAGAAGGAAATGAATTCTGGATTTTGCTGACTCTGGTATAATAGTGTAGAGAAAGGGGATACTGGGAAGTAGTCTAACATTATAACACAGTGAAAACATACCATCAGAAAGGAAATTAAGTTTGTGTGAATTGTTTTTGGTGAACAGTCCACAACGACTCATCTCTACCTGGATGTGCTACCATTACCTCCAATTCAGCAGATCCAAAACTAAAATCGTCTCTTTTTGAGGCAGCAGATAGAGTGCAGGACTCAGTGCCAGGACGATCTGAGTTCACATCCTACCTTGCCTTTCTCATTGTTCACTCCACCGGTTATAATCCTTCCTTACAACTTGACTAATGTTTAACGTGAAGGTATTTGTAGAACCTATATCAGATTGCATGCCACCATGGAGGGGAAGGTGGAGAAAGGGAGGAGAAAATTTGAAACTCAAGGGGTTGTGGAATTGAATGTTGTAAACTAAAAGTAAATTTTAAATTTTTTTAAAAACCCTACCTTGGACTCTTACTAGTTGTGGGACCCGAGTGTTATTTAACCTTGTACCTCAGTTTCCTCATTTGTAAAATGACAATAATAACAGAGCCCAAATGAAATAACATTTGTGAAAGCATTTTGCTGACCTTAAAGTGCTATATAAATGCAAGCTATAATAATTATTATTATTATTAATATTACTATTCACTTTCTCTCCCTGCTTCCTAACTTCATTAACATTTAAACTTTCATCCTCAAGCCATCTGACTTTTCACTCTTTATCACTCATCATGTCCAATCAACAGTCTAGTCTTGTTGACAACCTCTTCAACATCGATCACATTAGCCTCTTCCTCTCAGCTCTCACTATCACCGTCACAGTTCAGGTCCTCATCTTTTCTCCAATGAACAACAGTCACTGCCTTCCCATTGGTCCCTCACCAGGCTATTCCCCTCTCCAATACATCCTTTCTAGACTGATAACTAAGTAATATTCCTAATGCACAGATCATTAGATCATAATTAAGAGCTGAATTGGACCTTAGAAGTCAATGAATCCAACTTCTCCATCTGCAAGACGGGACAACTGAAGCCCAGAAAGGTTAATTACTTTGTCCAAGTTCACACAGATGATAAAATAGCAGTCAAATTCTTTAGGGTTCCCACTACCCCATGATTTGGCTCAGAGCGGCTTAAACGGCTTATTCCCATGTTAACATATCTAGTGTCAGAGCCAGGAGTAAGTTTCCTAAATCCAAGTCCAACACTATTTCTATTCTATCTTCTGTACTGTTTGTCCCTCACACATGGCACTGGATCTCTCATCTCCATGACTTTGCAATGGCTGGTCCCCCTTCCTGTAGTGCAATCCCTCCTCATCTCTCCCTCAAAGAATTCTTTACTTCCTTCAAAATGCACCATTTATATGAAGTCTTTCCTGATTCCCCCACCCCCCAACACTAGTAAACTCTTTCCCTATTTTGTAGTTGTTGCTCAGTCATTTCAGTCATGTCTTCACGACCCCATTTGGGGTTTTCTTGGCATGGATACCAGAGTGATTTGCCATGTCCTTCTGCAACTCATTTTACAGGTGAGGAAACTGAGACAAACAGGCTTAAGTGACTTGCCCAGGGTCACACAGCTAATAAGTGTCTGAGGTTGGATTTGAACTCAGGAAGATGAATCTTTCCACTGATTTTGCATGTTTGTACATGTACATGTTATGTCCCCTGATGGCAGAGTAAATCCTGGAGAGCAAAAACGGTTTCTTTTTCTTTCTTTGTATTCCTAACAATCGGCACATAGTAGGTGCTTAATAAATTTCTATTGATTAACCAATCAATTGATTGATTAATCTTGGGCAAAACTAGCTATTATATTCTGTGGGTTTTTCAGAGAGGTTCTACGAGTAGATCATTGAAAGGAGGGGCCAGGTGAGGCTTGTGGGTGCAGCTGGCTAGCCCCTGGACATATTCCTTGTGGGCATGTAGGCTTTGCCGTTTCTGCCCTTCTGTTGGCACAGCCAGAAGAGTAGTGGGGAGGGGAGTGTCCCTGTGGTGGGGGCAGTGTTTGTTCATGCCTGTGCTGCCCCTCCTTCAGAGAGATGGTCCATCTGCACTCAAGGTACAGTGCTGTTAAAAAAAAAAAAAAGCCATGCCCCGGAAGAACATTCTCTGAATCACCTTCTGCCTTTAGGGACTGCTTGTACCAGCAGGACTGTCAGTACTCTGACAATCAGAGATTAAGGCACTCTGCAGTAATATTTCAAAACACCAGAATAAAGGGAGCCCAATAACATTGTGAGAGAAGAATACTTCAGAGCAGCCTAATAAAAGAGGGAGGGGAGAGCAGACAGGGGAGCCTCACCGTCTACCACTGAAGTACCTGTCCTCTGTCTGGTGTTTACGAGCTCATTGTCCTGACGAGAGAAGGCAGGGCTCTTCCTTGGTCTTTGGGGCGATGCTGGGGCAGAAACCTTGCTCTGGGATGAGAGCTCCATCACCACTCCAGAGCGGGATGCTGCAGGCTCCAGCTTTGTCTTGGGGGGCCCTCTCGGCCCTTCAGCTTTGGGATCCGGTGTCAGAGCACGGGAAGGGGTAGGAGATAACCTACTGGAAACAACAAGGCATGGAGGGAGTCACAGAAAAGGTCTCTGGGACCCTGCCAGGTCCCTCTCCCAAGGAGGGATACATCCTTCTCTCAAAGCCTTTCATTGTTAGTCAGTCCTCAAGGAGCCACACTCATGGAAACAAGCAGTAGATAATGAAATTATAAATCAAAGACTTAGGTTGGTTCTCTGTTGTTATGGGGAGGAGTTTGGATGTGATTCAACTGATTACTCTGCCAATTATAACTGGGATAAGTTGACTCATTCACTTGGGTACAAACCCCTCAACACACACCAACTGAGGGTTTCGGGCAGAGGCCCAGAAACAGGCTGGGGGGAGAAGCCAACCTGGGGTTAAAAATATACCATGATAATCCACATATGGCAAATCCACATGCAAATAACCAAGCGCTGGCTGCAACTGAGGGTATGTTTATTGAGCGTCCACATGGATGAATGAATGAACTTTTAAAGCTTTGTTTGAGTTACTATTTGTACTTAATAAAAATTGTATTTCTAAAAAAGAAAAAAAAACCTCTACACACACAGATATACCACCCGACAAGAATGGCCAAGCCTGTCAGAAAATAAGATTGGAGATGCCCTGGGGATACCATCCCTTGGGGGTCTAAACAGTCCGAACTTTAGGGGGTGGGGAGGATAAGATGGGAACCAAACATATCTTGGATTTTTCAAGCTGAATATTGGTCTGTTGTTTCTTAATCTGCCCTCTTTCAAAATGCCAAATCTTCCCTTCTTCTCACCCAAAGGACAAGAGCACTGGGACCTTACTTAGACCCATTAATATGGAACACCACACTGGGCACAAAAGTATTTTATAGCAGCTCTTTTTTTGTGATAGCAAAAGAACAGGAAACTAAGAGGGTGCCCATAAATGGGCTGGACAAAGTATGGAACGGAACGCTATTGCACCCTCAGGAATGATGAAAGGGATGGTTTCAGAAAAACCTTGAGAAGGCTTATACAAACTGATGTGCCAAGTGAGGACTGAAACAATTTACACAACACCAACAAAACTGCAAAAATGAACAACTCCAAAAGACATAAGAACTCTGACCAAGCAATGACCAACTACAATTCCTAAGGACCAATGATGAAAAATTCTATCTGCCTCCTGAAAAAGACATGGAAGACTCACTATGGAAAATGAGATTACATTTGTGGACATGGCCAACATGAGAATCTGTTTTGCTTGACTGTGCATATTTGTTACAAGAGTTTTATTTTTTTTCTCAGTACAAGGAAAGGAGGTAGGAGGTAAGTTAGTTGAAAATAAATTTAATTAGAAAAAAAACCCACCATTGATCACAAAGGATGATCCAACTTAGCAAGATTGAAACTCCAAAATGTGGGCCTGTCCAAATCCCTGGGATTTGGACCCAGATCTTGCAGGTCCTCTGGATAACACCATGGCAGTCAAACAACAGAGGGTGTTGGGATCATCTTCGGTCTCCCAATAAGGCTCTTACCTGTCTGTACAAACCCAGTCCCTTCCACTCCAAAAATCACCTTACAAGCCATTTTGCACACCATCCCTGTCATGCATGCCATAGGTTTTCAATTCCTACTTTATATAAACACATAATGTTCTCTTCTCAGTAGGAGAGTGAATGTGTCCTTAACATTTTTGTGTGCTCATGGACCCCTTGGTAGTCTGATAAAATCTATGGACCCCCTTCTCTGAATGGTGTTTTTAAATGCATAAAATAAAATACAGAGGCTTACCAAAAAAAAATCAATTACATTCAAATAATTAAGAAAATATTAATTTTTTAACAAGTGATTGGAACCAGATAAAGACTCCATGATCCAGAGCATACATGAGGAAAAATCCTCTTACCTGCTAGCGCCCTGGGTAGCAGGGCCCTCCTGACCATTAGAGAGACCTGGTCCTATCTTAAGGTTCTTCACAAGGAAGTCTCGAGCCTTGTCCTTTGTGCTGTCCTGTGTAGACTGACCAGGAGTAGTTGTGACCCCCAAGGGTGTTTTCCCAGCTGCCTGGGAGGAAGTGAAAGCCAGACCATACTCCTTGGAAGCTGGGGGTTTGTCAGATGAGGTCCCAGAAGACTGGAAGAACCTTTCCCGGGCTTGCTGTGTTTTGGACGCAGATGAAGCCCAACTACTGGTGCTTGAGTCTGCTTTGTGCTGAGAAGCAGTTGTGTAAGAGCTTGATTGGGTCTGAGGAGTTGCACGAAAGTCTGGTTTGATCCAAGAAATAATGCTGTGGGTTGCTGCTGGAGAGTCTGATTTGATCCAAGAAATGATGCTGGGGGTTGCTGCTGGAGAGTCTGATTTGCTCAGAAGAGATGGGCTCTGAGGCGTCACACTAAAACTTAATTTACCCTGAGAAGTTGTGTGAGAATCTAACTTGCTCAGGGCAGGGGTTGTAGGTGAGTCTGATTTTCTTTGAGCAGATGACCACCCCACGGGGGAGTTATTGGTAACACCACTGGGCTTGCCTCCAGCTGGAGAAGAATTCTGGGTAAATCGGTTGAGGAAAGAGTTAGACGGAGTATTCGTACTGGATGTTGACTTTTGGAGGGCCGGGTTGGTGGGGCTGAGGGAGTTCGTGGCACTATTGCCTACAGAAGATGGGCTCCATACAGATGACTGGACAAAACCCTTGGCAGTAGAATTGCTAACAGGCTCTCTGCCTGGCTGGTTGGCTTTCTGCCCAGCTTCCCTTGACTTGTCTGGTTCCCGAGCCCTCCAGGATACACCAGGGGATGTGGTATCCATTGGAACAGGGTTGGTCTGGCTTGGATAGCCAGCTGCTGGCTGCTTTCGATCTGTGCTAGGGGACTTAGAGTTCGGAATGGAAGCTTTGGTGTGGTGGTCCGTGCAGACGAAGACCCCAGGTTCCCCTGTGGACTTGTAGGCACCTGAGTGGAGCGTGTTGGAACACTGTTTGCATCTGGGGATGTAAGAGAGATCATTAGGGGGAAAAAGTCCCGACTGAGCTTGTAAGTTCCCATCTTGGAGCATCAATCTCAACCAATCCACCAACGTGTGTTCTACTACCACCTGCTACTCTGCTAAGATTGTTGGGAGGGATAAGAATATAAAGAAGAGGGGGCAGCTAGGTGGCACAGTGAATAGAGCACCAGCCCTGGTGTCAGGAGGACCTGACTTCAAATCCGGCCTCAAACACTTAACACAAAACTAGCTGTGTGACCTTGGGCAAGTCACTTAACCCTAACTGCCCTACCTTCCCTCCTCCAAAAAAAAAAAAATATGTGTGTATATATATATATATGAAGAAGACTCTGACTCCTGGTGGCTGTAGTCATCTGACTTACTTAGTACAGTACCACCTAGAAGCTTTTAAAAATTAGAATGACTAACACCAAACCTGTAGCATTCTTGAACAGATGTAAAATATATGAGAAGACTACCTCTGGAAATAAAAGATATATCTTACTCTCACTCCACTCTTCCCTGTCCCCCAGCAACCCAGAAGACATGTCATTCCTCTGCTCAAGAATTTTCTGTGACTCCCTATTATCCACAATCATATTCAAACTCCTTTGTCTGGCAGTCGAGGGTTTTCATAATCTGTCACTACCCTATTTTTCCAGACTCATCTCACGTCACTGCTCTAGTCCAATTTATTTACTCTCTGTCCCCTGAGTTTTCATACCTATATCCATTCATTTGCTTTTATCTTTCCCTGTGCCTAGAATAGCTTTTTCTCCCCTCTCGGTCTGATGAATCCAGTCCATCTTTTGAAACCCAACTCCATGCTACCTTCTCCATGAAGCCTTCCTAGATAGCCATAACCTTTTCCCTCTGACCTTACATAGTACTTTTCAAAACTCTAATGCCTTGACCATATATTATCAGTTATCTTGTTCTCCTATACAATGGTATAAGGACATATACTGTGTCTTTTCTAGACTTTTTATCCGTCTACATGCCTAAAAAGGGGCTCTGCACAAAGTTGGAGCTTGATAAATGCTGGTTGAATTGGAGACAGCATGTTCACTTGTGCTCAGCCTAAATCTCACTTGCCTGCCCCAAAGTCTCCCTCATGTCCTGGCTTCCCCATCCCAGACATTCCACCCCCAGAACCTCTCTATGTGAAGTGCTAATGGTACCAAGTGATCATGCTCAGGAAGGCTTTGGGGGAAAGGGAATAGACAGGAAGAGTCAGGGGGTCTATCCTGGACTTAACAGAGAGGAACTTTCCTAGCAACCTGCTTCTGACCCTTACTGCCTATGTGACCTTGGAAAAGTCCCTAAAAGGCCTCAGTTTCCTTAGTTGTAAAAGGAAGGGCTCTGAGAATCCTTCCAGCCCTGTGGTTAGGATTCTATGTATCTTCCATACTAGTAGGTCATAGGCTCCTGCTTCTAATCCTAGGAATGGCTGATCCAGAAGCTACAATCTAAACCTGGGAATAAACTATGAGAAAACTTCAATTAACCAGAACCTGACAGTCCAGAACCCTCAATTAACTAGGTTCCTGTCCTCCAATGGTATTCTACTTTTAAAAGAGTCGCGTGGCAAGAAAACACACCTATATAAAGGATTTAGTTTTAGTCCTGGGTTTTTTTGGGTTTTTTTGGAAAGGCAATCAGGATGTAGTGACTTGCCCAGGGTCACACAGCTAATAAGCATCTAAGGTCAAATTTGAACTCAGGTCTTCCTGACTCCAGGGCCAGTATGCCCCCTAGCTGCCCCAATTTTTTTTGTTTGTTTTCTGTGAGATTTGGGGTTTTTTTACTCAACATCATGTAATGTCAGAGCTGGAAAGAGTCCTTAGAATTCATTTAATGCAATAGTTTCCACCTTATGGTTTAAAAAGTTTAGTAAGATACAAACTCCTTTGAAGGTAGCTAATGTCCATTGACTGAGATTATGTGCAATAACCAAAAGCTACTATGTATAAGGAAACAGGCAAACAGGGTTAATGACTTGCCTAGAGTCACACAGCTAGGAAGTGTATGAGGCCAGATTTGAATTTAGGAAGATGAGTCTTCCTGATTCCAGGCCCAGGGCTCTATCCACTGCACCACCTAGGTTCAGGCCACATTCAACCCAATCTCCTAAACTATCACCTTCTCCAATCCTCATTAAGATTCACCAACATTCAGAATAAGGACCCAGAGACTTTGCCACATTCTTAAACATCTATTTATGCTCAATAAACTATTTCATTAAGGCAGGAGCAGCTACTCACACATTCTAGAAATCTTCTAAACAGGCTTTGGCATTAGCCTTCAAAACTCCAAATGATGAGAATCCCCAATCCCAGTGGATTCCCAATTAATCAAGGTCTGACTGTACTTGGGTTAAGCCAGTGAGACAAGTGACCAGGAGCTCCTCTACTGGCCACTGTGATTAGGCAGAAAAGCACTTAGACTTGAATATAGCAGCGAACTTGGAGTCAGGAAGACCTAAGTTCAAATCCTGCCTCAGAAAATTACTGGCTTTTTTACCCTGGACAAGTAATATAAACTTCCTCAGCATCCCTTTCCACATCTGTAAAGTGGGGATGATAATAAAACCTACCTCCCAGGCTCATCTTAAGATCAAGTTAGATGAGCTAATTTAAGCAAATCACTTTATAAAACTTGAAGCACTCTATAAATGTTAACCATCATTCATTCATTCATGTGACCTTTGATTTTCTCAATCTGTAAAGCAAAAATGAGGCAGCTAAGCGGGGAAGTGGATAGCGCACTGGGTAGGAAGTCAGGAAGACTTCCTAAATTCAAATCTGGCCTCACACTGGCTATGTGACCCTGGGCAAGTCACTTAACTCTGTTTGCCTCAGTTTCCTTATCTGTAAAATATAAATGGAGAAGAAAAAGGCAAACCACTCCAGTATCTCTGCCAAAAAAAAAAAAAAACCAAAGGGGGTCATAAGAGTTGGACACAACTGAACAACAATAAAGTAGGCATGATAATAATTGTACCACTAACTTCCCAGGGTTCTGGTAAAAGGAAAGCCTTTTGGAAAACTGAAATCACCAAAGAAATATATGTTAATATATTTGAACTAGATGGCCAATCCAGTCTTTTCTAGTTTGATGGTGACAGAGGAGGTAAAAGCAACCTACCTGAAACAATTCCTATGGTAGAGCTTGCCATCGACCAGGTGCCTCTGCACCAGGTGCACATGTTTCTTGCAGATAGCACAGATACTGCTCCTGGAGCCTCGTGGGCTTTCGCTGCCGGTGGAGACCTGGCCCTAAGGGAGATGGAGACAGAGCCCATGAAGTCAGCCTTGGGAGCCAAGAGCTGGGCAGGGAGTGGAGCCCAGACTGCTCAGCCCCAGGTAGGCTGATCTCTGGAAGGAAGGGTGGTTACTGGCAAGGACAGAAAGCACAGAGCAAGAGATGGCAAACCAGGTGCATATCCAGAACCTTTCTGGGCCTGAATTCTTGGCTCAGTCCATTACTGGCTCTGTGGCCTAGCACAGGCTATCTCCCCCACCCTTAGAGGCCTTAAACAACTTGTTTGGGCAATTAGCTCCTATAAATTATGCTCCTGTTAACACCTGTTGGACTTTGGATTTTGCTCTCCATATCTAAGTGGCCCGGATAGTTCTAATAATGGGTTTGGTTATCTCTCCACCCATCAAAGCCTTCCTTTTAACTCAGTGGCTAGAGGATAACGAGAATCTGGCCTTTGTAAGGATTTATCAGCAGTAAAAAATGCCACACCCAAACTGATCCAGAGGGAGGAACTACTTACTTCTCCACACTCATTAATGGTCAAACTGAAACCTACAGGCCTATCTCTCAACCAGGAGGGGGTGGGGGTGGGGAACAGGCCCAAAATGTTCATTTCCACCAGTAGTCACCAACTAAGGCAAGGATTTTTAACCTGGGATCAGTAAACTTAGATTTGGGACTTTTTTTTTTAATTTTCATAATCATATTTCAATATAATTAGTGGGTTTGTATCCTACTTATTTAACTCTACATATTATTCTGAGAAGGGGTCTATAAACTTCCCCAAGACTGCCAAAAGGGTCCATGATATAAAAAGTTAAGAACCCTTGACCTGGAAAAAATGACTCCAGAAAGATCCATAGGCATATTAAAAAGGGGATATAATAACACCTACCTCCCCAGGATTGCTGTTAGAATCAAATGACATCATAATCGTAAAGCACTCAGCACACAGTAAGCATTATATAAATGTTAGCTATTATTATTATTACATTATTACTATCATTGATTTTGAATAAGGAAATTAGAGAAGGAAATCTGCCTTTGCAAGGCCTTCCCAAATGTAGTGAGAAGTAAGCCCCCTCCCTTTCTGGATCAATCTGAAGACTCCATATACTAAGATGTCAGATTTTTGAGTCTTGAATTCTATCAGAGATATTATAGAAAAAATTGAACTGGAAATAGAACCACGAGTTGAACATTTAACCCATTTGGCTCTGATACTAGAGGGTATTTCTAAGACCCTTGTAGTCTCCCACCTACCCCCCCCCAAAAAAAAAAATCAGGTTTTTAATGTTTAACCCTCTCTGGTAATGAATATCAATTTCTAGAAGAAAACAATCCACATTGTGCTTTGAGCTGCTTAACGAAAGGCTTCTGTGCAAAGGTAGGGTGTTATAACTGTAATATAGCACCAAATTTGTGTAGGGTAATATGGGTCGTAAGGGGGGAAGATCCAGGACGCTTACAGGTTTTGCTGGCAGGAATTCCTTCACCGTGTTCTTCCCTTGGACAATGGGGTTTGTCTGAACTGGAGACAGTGGTTTCACAGGGGCTGGGGATGCAGGCTTGACAGGCTGTGAAATGACTTTCTTCCCTATGGGCTCCTCACTTGAGTCTGAAGAAGGCCTCTTCACTCCAGCCATGCCCCCGACTAGTACAGAAAACACAAAGAACAGACGAGGGCTAGTAGAATTAGCTCCCACCAGCACCCCAAGCTCCTACCACCACCAAGAGGCAACAGGGCTATGCCTGTGTTTTCCCCTTAAAGCCGACGTGTCAAACTCCCCATCTGCCTGGACCAGATTAAAATGTAATTGGGAAATGTTTAGCAAAATAAAGAATTATATAATACGGCACAGATAATGTTCGTTTGTGGTTTCCTAAGTTAATATGTGGCCACCAGGATCAGTTTATATTTGAGTTTGACACCAGTCTTAAAGGATAAGCTAGATAGGGCTCCCCCAAAGAAGGGGTCTACTGCTCCCCAAATTTTTCCACCTCTGAACTTTCCAGGGCAGACAGAAACAAATTTGAGGGGCATCCTTCCAACTCTCCTAACTCCCAGCCAAGCTCTGATCCAGCCATCCCCATGCAGAGATGCCATAGGCAAGATTCTTAGGGGCAGTGGGACGTGATGGAAAGAGCACTGCTCTTGGAGTCAGGGGTCCTAGGTTCAAATCCTGGCCCTGACCCTCATCAGCTAAACAGTATGGGTAAATCAGTCCTCTCAGCCTTAGTTCTCTGCAGCACGAATGGGCTGGAAGACCTCCTTCCGAACCCAACACCCATGGTTAGCATTTTGTTGTTGTTCAGTCATTTTCAGTTGGGTCTGACTCTCTGTGACTCCATTTGGGGCTTTCTTGGCAGACATACTGGAGTGCTTGACCATTTCCTTCTCCAGCCCATTTTACAGAGGAGGAAACTGAGGCAAACAGGGTGAAGTGACTTGCCCAGGGCCACACAGCTAATAAGTGTCTGAGACCAGAACTGAACTCACAGAGATCCTGACCCCAGGCTCAGCACTCTATCCACCTCACCGCCTCCCTGACATTATTATTATTATCATCATCATCATCATCATTATTATTATCATTATTATTTTGCATTTTGGAGGGGGGAGGGCAGGGCAATTGGAGTTAAGTGACTTGCCCAAGGTCACATGGCTAGTAAGCGTTCCGTGTCTGAGGCTGGATTTGAACTCAGGTCCTCCTGACTCCAGGGCCGGTGCTCTGTCCACTGCGCCACCTAGCTGCCCCATTATTATTATTATTATTAATAGTAATAATAGCACTTAGCACTTTTAAGATTTGCAAAAATGTTTTCTCCATGCTATCTCATTTGATCCTCACCAACAACTCTGTAAGGTAGGTGCTCTTCTGCAGTTGAAAAAACTGAAACTGAGAAAGATTCAAATGACTTTCCCAGGGTAACACAGCAAGTATCTGAGGCAAGACTAGAACTCAGGTCTTCCTGACTCCAAGTCCAGAATTCTATTCACTACATCCCTCCCCCACAATAGACCAACATGCAGCACAGGAGGTTTTACTAAAGCTCACACAAAACACAGAGCCCTCTAGCCAGAAGGGTGACCAGAGTGCCATTCTTTAATCACCTCTCCCCCTACTCAATTTAATGCACAGGAATCAGAATTCACAGAGCACTCACAAGCTCAGCACTGTAGGAGGTCCTAGGTACTGGGGAAGTGCCAGATGTCAAGCACAGATAATAGATTCAGAGGCTGGGTGAGAGTCTCACTACTGTGGACAAGTTACTTGGCCTCCCTGAGAGCCAGGCTTCCTCATATGCAGGAGCACCACCACACCCGTAGCATGGAGGTGCTGAAGGGAAAGCAGCTAGAAGAGTTCAGACTGGCACCAAACTGTGAGATGTTTGGTGCCCTCTGATTCAGAGAAGGGAGAGTCTGCAGCAAGCTGGAGTGGCCACTGAAGGCTTCTTGGCAGAGATGGGAAATTAACTGGGCCCTGAAGTATGGGTTCAATTTAAACAAGAAAAGGGAAAAGATTAAGGAGAAAAATGAACTCAAGTGTAGAGGCAGCTAGGTGGCACCACAGACAGAGCACCAGGCCCAGAGTCAGGAAGATCTGAATTCATATCCAACCTCAGACACTTACTAGCTGTGTGACCCTGAGCAAGTCACTTAACCCTGCCTGCCTCAGTTCCCTCATCTGTAAAATAAGCTGGAAAAGGAAATGGCAAACCACTCCAGTACCTTTGTCAAGAAAATTCCAAGGGGCAGCTAGGTGGTGCAGTGAGTAGAGCACTGGCCCTGGAGTCAGAAGGACCTGAGTTCGGATCCGGCCTCAGACACTTAACACACACAAACAAAAACCTAGCCATGTGACCTTGGGCAAGTTACTTAAACCCAATTGCCCTCAAAAAAAAAAAAAAATTCCAGATGGGGTCACAAACAGAGATGCCTGAACAATAAGAAATATGCTATGCACTGTGCTAAATACAAATATCTAGCTTACAAATTATCTCATCTGATTGCTAGACAGCCTATTCCTGGATATTGGCTGGAACACATAGACACTAGCAGGGTCTCCCTTCTCCCTCTATCATGGTTGTAAATACCCTGAAGCAGTCTGGGAACCCTCCAGCACAAAACTGGCCAAGCAGAGCAAGGAAATCCAGAATGTTATCCCACCAAAGACCTACTGCATGCATTAAGGCATAAGCATGTTAATCTGCCATCAAAGGGTCTGGATGAATAAATCCAGAGGAATGTTCATGGAGAAGTGAAAAATGGGAGGGGGGGAGAACGGAGTGATATCACAGGAAGATGAGAGGAAAAGATGGGAAGGCAATAAGAGCAAGACAGGCATTCAGGAGTTTAATCAACAGTCAAAGCTATAAAGGAACACAGAGGTCATCTAACCCAACCCATTTTCTACAGTCATCAAGGCAAAGCACAAAGAGTAAACCCTAGACCAATAGCTAGGAGTCCATGGAAGGTCTTTGGACTCCAAAGCCAATGCCCTTCCCATTCTACCAAGCTGCTTTTCACAGGGGAATGGGAAGCTGCCAATACATTGATGGAGCTCAGTCACCAACAAGGGATCACAGTGAATTGCACAAAGGCCCTTTAGTTTGGACCAAAGAACAAGACTCTGACTTTGCTCCCCCCTTCCACAAACCCCAAAGGCTCAGCCTCAAATCTTCTCAAGTCAGCTCTTGGTGGTCTAGCAAAGATCAGGCCCTAGGAAAGATCACAGAGGGTCGTAGATTCAGAGTCCAAAGGGACCTTAGGAGCCATTGAATTCCAACCTATTCCCATTATTTTATAGATAAGGAAGACCAGAAAAGAAGTGACTTGCCCAGGGTTGCACAGCTAGTAAATGTCTAAGGGGGAAAATGAATCCCAAGTCTTCCCTGACTCCCAAGACCAGTGTCCTATCTAATGTCTATAATTAAGAGGCCAGAGGAGAGGGGACAGAGTTTGGATAACACAGAACTGTCTACAGAGGGCAGAGAGCCTTTGGTCTAGATCCCCCCAACAGTGAAAGCACACAACGGGCCATGGAGGTCCCAAAGAGGGGATTTTTCTATTTAACTACAATAAAGAAAAATAGATTTCCTCAGGGCTGGAAGAGGGGGGAGTGGGGGTGGGAAGAAATAAACTAAAAGAAAATGGAGGGAGGAGGACACAGGGAGGCTGGCACAATTCCCAGAGTTACTACTAAACCTCAGATTAGGAATGTGGCAAAGGGAGGCGGGGAGGGAGCTGTTAATAAAAGGCTGAGCCCAGCAGAGCCAGAGAGGAAATCATGGGTGAGTGGGGCACAATAGTGAATGAAATAAAAGCTTTGAGAATGGTCGTGCTACTTGGGGAGACGGGGTCCTGAGGACTCCAATCTGCCTTGTTCTGAGAGCACAGTTCCTCCCACCAGGCACCCCTTCACACCCTACTTAGAACAAGCATCACCCCTCCCTATCCCTGGTTAGACTAGAGCTCCCACTTAAAAAGCAAAGGAGCTAGCAAGAAGGCTTTCACAGATGGGCCTTGAAGGACTTGTCTCAGAAGTCCAAAAAGCAGACTTTCTGTGTCCCCAGTAGCCACAGGCTTCATTAGCACAATAACAACATTTATATAGCTCTTTTAAGTTTTGTCAAGTTCTTTTACATAAGTTTTCTGAGTTGATCTTCATAGCAATCCTGTGAAACAAAATGGGTTAACAATCTTTCTTTAATCAATCAACCATATCATTTACCTAGTTCAGGGGGAAAAGTCAGCACCCCATTTTACAGATAGGAAAGTAAGACTGAGATATGTTAAGTGGCCTCTAAATGATATAGTCACACAGCTAATAAATGGCTGAGGCAGAATTCGAACTCTGATCTTCCTGACTCCAAATCCAGTGCTTTTCCCACCAGCTGCTTGAGTACCTGTCATATGGGATAAAAGCATTCCTTTGAGTAAGAAAGAGGGAAGACAAGGCTATCATGAGGAGCAAATGAGACAAGAATCATAAAGCATTTGGCACAGTGTCTATAGAAAACACTATATAAATGTTAGCTGTTGTTATTGCTATTATAATTATTAGCCCATGAAACTGAGGCAGGCACAGGCTGATGACTTGCCCAGGGTCATGAAGCTGGTTGGGTGCCTAGGGCTGGATTTGAGCTTAGGTCTTCCTGGCTCCAGTCCCAGAGTTCTACCTACTGAGTCACCTAGCTACCATTGTTGTGCTGGTGGCTGTCATTTATTTTTTATTAACTGTTTACAAACCAGAGAGAGAGCACGAGAAAACACAAGAGAGAGACAGGCAGACAGACAGACAAACAGAGAGACACACAGAGCAGAATGAAAGAGGGGAGAGAGTGAGACACAGAGGGACAGACAAGGCAGAGAGAGGGAGGGAGGAAGAGAGAGAGAATCCATTCATTGTTTAAATTGTGTTTGTCCTTCATTCTGGAAGAAGAACGTGGCATTAGGGAAATGCTGACATGATTTGCAGTTAACTTGGATTTGTGTGAGGGAGGCTGTGCAAGGTCGCCAGCCTCACAAGGTCCTCCAGAGCCATTTAGGTCCAGTGGCCAGATAGCAATCAGGATGATTGGAGATGACCCAGGATGCAATGGGAGTCCTTTTAGACTAAGGGCTTTTCAGGTTCTCACTTTAAGTGAGGTAAAGTCCATTCAGTGAACAAGCTTCTCTAAGAAGTGAGTCAAGGGATGGCCCCTTTAATTAAAAAAAAATTTTTTTAAATCAAACTGGTAGAGGAAGACCCTCAGGGTCAAAAGAGAAAGAGTTACTATTTTCACTCAGAGCCTGGAGAGCCCCCAAAACAACCATTAAGTGGTGCTTGGGCAGGGACCTGTTGTTGTCCAATCTATGAGCTCCATAGTGAATTGGGTTTAAGGTTTGGTCTGTGAGAAAAAAATCTAGCCAGTAAATCCCAAGTGAGTCAGGAAGCCGTCAGACTTCAAAATTTGCCTTCCTTTAGAGCCAAGAGGGAGAAGGACCAGAGGTCTAGCTGAGTTACCCAACTGGCTGAGTCCCCATTCAGGCAGCTCCAACTACTCACAGTTTGTATTTGTCCTTTGTTCTTGAAGAGGACCATGGCATCAGAGAGGTGATGCCACGCAATTGTTTAAATGGGAGTTTAAAAAGGAGAAGAATGTTTTGTGCGTTCTTCTTTCAAGTAGAGAAATTGGACCTTTTATAACTGGAAAATGGCTTGCACTCATCTGCTTGGCCCAGAGAGCAGAACTATGACCCTAGTTAGAAGTTATTCACTATCTGAAAAACCCAATGAGCTGCTTCATTGTTACAGGAATATAAATTTTTAAGATTTTCCCTGCCCCTGGGCTTAAGTGCACCTGGAGCCTGTGGTGGGAGGCTTGCTTTTCAAGAGATACTTTGTGATTGGGCAGTGGGTCAAGAGGGTTGTTATATTCTCTGAGCCAGGAGAAGGCTATATAAACTCTGCTGTGAGGCTTTGTTTTGGGGCTCACTTTGAGAAGTGTTGTTTGATTTGACCAGACAAGACTCTGGGCAGCCTTTGAGAGCTGCCCTCCGCCCTTTGAAAAACCCAGATGTTGATGCTTCCCTCTGTGGTAACTAACTAGGTATAGATTTAATGGTTGGACAGTTGGAGGCCTGTCTGCTGAAATGTTTCTGTTTGCTTGTAAACCTCTGTATACACTGAAGTTCGGGGTGCTGACTTTTTCCGCTGAACTAGGTAAATGATATGTTTGATTGATTAAAGCAAGACTGTTAACCCATTTTGAGTTGCTTTCCTTTAGAAAAGCAGATCTAAGAACCTGTGTTGGCAGCCACCCTGAGGATGCTGGGTACTTGCCGCTACACTCATCCAACAGAGAGCCCCCTATCCCTGGAATTCTACAGACAGAGGTGATCCATTAGATCATGAACTCCTTGAGGACAGGGCCTGCCTTTCCTTTTGTTTGTATTTCTATCTCTGGTGCTTAACACCGTGCCTAATACATTGTAAGTACCTGTTGCCTGCATGATCGGGGATTTCAGTCTGAACCCATACTCATACCCCTATACTAGAGTTACAGAGGGGTGGCAAATAGATATAATTCTAACCCAGTTAGAATTAAGTGCAGCTAGGTGGTATAGTATAGGAGAGAGAGGGCCAGGCCTGGAGTCAGGAAGACTCATCTTTCTGAGTTCAAATCTGACCTCAGACACTTGCTAGCAGTGTGACCCCAGGCAAGTCACTTAACCCTATTTGTCTCAGTTTCCTCATTTGGAAAATGAGCTGGAGAAGGAAAGAGCAAACCACTCCAGTATTGGGGGTCACAAAGAGTCACAAACAACTGAAATGACTGAACAACAACTAACCCAGTACCCCTTTTGGAGACTGAAGAAAATATTAGTCCTGGACCCTGAATTTCCCATTCTCAGCTAGGCTGCTGGAGCTACCCTCTTCCTTCTTTCCACAGAGGTGAAGCAGACCCCAAATCCCATCTATCCATGCCATCCATCAGGTATGTCTTTACATATCTAAAACAGTCACCATCCTACTAAGTCCCATCTTAGATACACAAAGCAGCTTAGGAAAGTCAAAGGAAAGTTGTTGACTTAAAAATCTCAACCCGTTTCCTCCCTAGGGTTTCTCCCAAAACAAGAAAAAAGCAGCCCTGGCCAAGGGCTATGGGAAAGGTAGTGAGGAAGGAGGCAAGAGGACTGAGTACTCACTGGGCGACCGGCCATGGAAATAATTGTAATACTGGGAGACATAAGTCAGGATGCTCAAACGATCCGGGACCTTGAGAGCCACCATGTCTTCTGCATCCAGCAGGGCTGGTATCCCCAGCTGCTCCTCAGCTACCTGGAATGCCTGTAACAGATGGGAAGGAGGACAAGGCCATAAGATGAGACAAGTGACTGTCCCTCAGGCACTTTGGCCCGATGGCTCAAGCTGGGCAGGAGAATAGGAAATGTTGCCATCTCAGTCTCATTCTCTCTACCTACTCTTGCTTCCAAGGCTATAAGCTTGCCTCAATTGCCTCAGGCTCCCATGATCTTTTCTCCACAAATCTAAAGGACTCAGTGTCCATAACACGTCCCATCAAAACTTCGTGGTACATGATTTTGTGTTGTCCGTCTCATCTGGGAATTCCCTAGATCGATGACATGCTAGGTCCAGTCCCTATCCGTATTCTCATAACAGCTGACAGTGAAAGGGACCATCAGGAGTCTGCCCCTTGAATGCATCAGGTAAATTCCTAAACAATTCCAAACAGATGGGAAGCGGAAGAGGACAAGAAGAGCTGTCAATATTATCTAGCACCTGTCTTGATTCGAGAGACAACATGACCTGACAGTTTTAGACATTTTTGGCCTAAAACAGTTGAATAATTCAGAGATGAAATAAAGTGAAGACTAATCTCCTAAAAGGTCCCTTGATTTTTTTTTTCTTTTTTGGCTCATTCAGAGATTTTACAAACACAGATCATTGTCCTAACAGCACTTTTTTGGCACTGGGCTAAAGACACATTCTTTCTCAACACGAATCCTTATATGGTCAGTATTTGCCCAGAATAGCTCCTCTGAAAGAGGGAGATTCATGCTCCCAATACCCCCAAGAGAACCTTCTCACTCACAAAGCAACCATGTCAAACAGCTCCATACAACAAAAATGACCCAAAGCCTCTTCTATTCCCACCCTCCCCCTCCCTAATCCCACCCGAACTCTTTTCTGGAGCTACCCAGTGAATACAGAGAATGAATTATGTTCTCAGAACTGGAGTAATGAAGAAAGACACAGATTAGAAGGCCCTGGGGTGTGTGAGGAGAGAAGGAAGACAGGAGGAAGGACAGGGCAGGCTGGAGAGACACAGATGCCTTCATTCACCAGACTGACTACTTAGGCAACTTCAAAGGCAAGAGATGTCAAACAAGGCAACTCAGTAGGGAGAACCAAGTGGGCCAGCCCTGACGTCTCTCTCTTTCCATGAAAGCAAGGGCTGCCTTTTCTTGTGCTTGTTGAGTGCAGTGCTTGGTACATAGATGTTTGTTATCTGCATGATCAGGAAAGCAGCTTTCATTCTGAACCCAGACTCATTCCCCTATGCTTGAACTGCTGAAGCTCCCTCTCCCAGCATGCCCAGCACTGCTAACCAGATACCCTCCAGTCTCTGGACTCCTTCCTGCCACGATCAGGCCCCAGTATTACAAACAGAGCTGATCTCTCCAGTGAGAAAAAAAAGGAAATTTCCAGACATGGTGTTGCCTAGAACTAACACTGGGGAGAGACTGGAAAAGCAACCAGAGACCCAGATAAGGCATAACGTCAAGTACAGAGAAGAGCAAGGAGATTACAGAAGAAGTAAAGGGAATAAGGATGATGAAATCAAGCCTAGGCAAGATCTCTCTTCCCATCCCAAGGACAATGACAAAACAGCCCAGAGTCCTGACAAGCTCCGCAGATCCTGCGAGGGTCATTTATTAAAGGCAGAACTTTGTTTACCTTTCTCTCCTGCCTCCACTTTCCAGCCCCTGCTCACCTCCCCTAATCACCCCCATTCCCCATTCCCTGATCATCGCCCCACTTCTGCCCTTTGCCTCTCTCCCTCTCCTTAATCTCCTCTCCCATGTTCTCCCCCTTCCCCCCACTCTTCCCCACATTCTCCATAACGCTATTGGAAACCACAGACTCTGATGTCCTAGCTCAAGTTCACCTGGTTTTCTTATCCATTATATACAGTGAGGAAGGAACAAGAAGAGGGTATGTAACTAAAAGCAGGAAGAACACCACAGTAGGGAAAAGAGAAAAACAGTCTGCGTAAAACTCCCCATGAACACGATTAATTACAAGCACTCACATAAGACAGGGGAAGTACCATAACCATGAACAGAACTGAGTTTGGGGTTAGAGATCCTGAGCTGAAATCCCAGTTCCTCATTTATTACCAGAATAATGTTGGACCAGACACTGGGTGTCTCTGGGCCTGTTTTCTCATCTACAAAATGCTCTGAATCTATAAGCTATATCTGCATATGGTCCTTTGATCACTTTCTATAGGGTCATTCTGGGAAGCACCATTGACCAGAATCTTTGGTAAGAGATTCATTGAACTTGGGTGGATATCGGTGAGGGGGTGGGGGTGGGGAAGGAAGGAAGGAAGGGAGGAAGGAGGAGGTGGAAGAGGATGAGGAGGTGGTAGAGAAGGAGGAGGAGGAGAAGGTGAGGGGGGAGGAGGAAGAGGAGGAGGAGGAGGAGTCTGATAAAGGTGAGGGAAGGTTGAGGGTGTTGATAAGGAAACAGTAAATAGTATCTTTGGTCTCTTAAAGGAATAAGGGTTGAGGGGTGGGAGAGAGGTCCATGTCCAGGCCTGCTCTGGCTCTGGGTCAGTTCAGGCCAGATCCGTCCTGGAGAGTGAAGCAGCTGAGGTCCATCAGAGCAGACATCGGCTCTCTCTGGAATCGGCCCACGCTCCCGGCAGATGGGTGGTCTGAGCTTCTGTGGCAGCCGGGGCCAGAGGAGAGGCTGCTCCCACGGGAGCCCATTCCTTTCTCCCACCTGCTTCCCCTGATTCAACCCCAGCACCACCTCACCGGAACCCTCCTACCCTCAGGAACTCCGGGAGAACTGGAAAGTCTGGCTGGCACCTAAACAGAGGGAAACAGGCTGAGAGGAATGAGAGGCAGAAAACATTGACACCCCAAGCAGTCTGTGGCATGAGGATGGCCTGATCTGCTTTCTTCTCAGAGAGAACAGTGAAGATTTTTTTCCAGGCACTTTTAGGCAGGAGCTCTGACTCTGACCCTCAATGTTAGTTCAGAAGCACCTTTCTCAGCCTGACTTTGCTTATGCACAAAATGGCAACCATTCTCGATGGGATGGCAAAGCCCTACAGAAGTCTCCTCAGAGTGAGGTCCTGCACAAACCCAGGTGCGACCGATGTATTGTAAGCACTGATTCACAGCTTCCTTAGTGACAGGGTGCTAGTGGGGGAACTGGAAATGGAAGGAAAACCCAGAAGGGGCCTGCTATCTGAGTAAGACTATGAATGGAGAGGGGAAGGGTGTCTCAGGCTCCAGGATTCAGTCTGACCTCAGCCATGCAGAACTAGACACTACGAGATGCCCCTTCTCGGGCCATGATGACACCTCAAGAGGACAGAGCCAGGTCCCCGAAAGCAAGAGAGAGAGCAGGAGACTAGAGATGGAGGAATGCAGAACTTACCAGCTTGTTGTTTTCATAAATATTTTCTTTTCTGAGGGAGCTGAAGTCTCTGAAAAAGAAAAACAACATGAGGAAAAGTCCCAAGCAGCATGGCATCACTTTCTGTAAGACTCTTTTTAGCCTCCCCTTCCGTCCTGCCCCCTACCCCTCAGGTGCCTCCTAAAAGAGTGGGGGGCACATCAGAAAGCAAGGCCACTTGTTTGCTCAAATGAGGATCAGAGCATTGAAAAAAAATAATCATGGCAATCTTTGACATGTACAAAGCACTTTGAGGCTTTATAAAGTGTGTCTATAACCCTATTGGTCCTCAACACAACCCCAAGAGAAACTAAATTGCAGAGAAGTTGAGAGACCCATTCAAGGTCACTCAGCTAAGAAGAAGTGAGGCTGTGGCTACAGCTCAGGTAGTCCTTCCAACATGTCAGGATGCCTCCCAAACAGATCTGGGGACCGACTCTTCCCCATCTTCTCACTCAAGCACGAGCCCAGGTCACCTCAGTCATGAGCCCCAGAAGCTACACAGTCAATCCAGTGGGGCTCAGCCCATCCTTTGAGCTAACAACCCTCAGCAATGGTGGCAGCAGCCACAAAACCCACATAGATAGATATAAGAGTGGATCAAGCCCAACAAGCAGCCCGGTCCCTGAGGAGCTCACAAATCTTCCACATCTAACAACAAATCATCCAAGAGGTCATAAGACATTCAACATAGCAACTAAGTGGGAAAGACCTTCAGGGATCCTCTAGGCTGGGCACCCACATAACTCCCAGTGTGCTGCTGGGACCATAGAGCTTACATTTTAAAAACAGGGGGTCTCAGCCCTTACTTGCAACTCTTTTTCAAATGTATTGTGCTGTTGTAATTAATAAAATACAAATTCATTTAAAATGTTACTGCATTTCTCATAGTGTTTCCATCATGCATTTTCATAATAAAACAGCAATTATACAACTCCTATCACATGGAGGTCCAGAATTTTACTTTTATTAAAAAAGGGGGGGGTGTAATAGGAATATAAATTTATATTGTTGCCATCTTTCTAAGATTGTACTGTGTAAGATCTTCCCTGCCCCTAGGCCATTTGATAGGCTTAAGTGCACCTGGAGCCTGTGGTGGGAGGCTTGTTTTTCAGGAGATACTTTGTGACTGGGCAGTGGGGTCAAGAGGGTGGTTACATTCTCTGAGCCAGGAGAAGACTATATAATCCTTGACTCGAGGCTTTGTTTTGGGGCTCACTTTGAGAAGTATTGTGTGATTTGACCAGATGAGACTCTGGGCAGCTGTTGAGAGCCCCCCACCCCACCCCGGCTTTGAAAAACCCAGATGATGCTTCCCTCTCTGGTAACTGACTAGGTATGGATGTAATGGTCAAGACAGTTGGAGGCCTGTCTGCTGAAATGTTTCTCTGTCTTGTAACTTCTGCTTGTAACCTATCTGTATACTCTGAAGTTCAGGGTGTTGACTTTTTCCCCTGAACTAGGTAAATAATATGTTTGATTGATTAAAGTAAGCTTATTAACCCATTTTGAGTTTCTTTCCTTTAGAAAAGTAGATCTAGGAACCTGTGTTGGTAGTCACCCTGGGGACTATGGGGTGCTTGCTGCTATAGGAGGATAACATCCTCAAAAAGTTTGGGGTCACTGGATTAGACTAAATCAGTCCATGCTAGTCCTGACTTGGGAGCAAGGTTAGCCCATCCTAGCCTTCATTCCAATCCTCTATTTTGGTGTAAGACCACACCCCCAAGCTAGGGTGTCACAGCAAGTGAAAGCAACTGCCTCAGATATAAAACCCATAATACCCGGCATCTGGGTGCTCCATAAACACCCTCCTCAGGCATTACTTAAACAATACAAAATCTTCAAAAAGCACCGAGGCTGCAGGGAAACTTGGATCTTAAATAAACATATGACCATCACCACACCCACGTACAGAAACATAATTCCCCACAAAGAGCCCCTCTGCCTCATCCAGGTGTTTCCTTTCCAAGGGTCTCCAGCTGTTTCTCCAACAATGAGAGATGTCAAGGTCACAACTGCCCACTAGGAAGGGGAAGAAAGCCAGGAATGACCTCAGAAGCCATCTAGTCCAATGCTTTTTTTTAACAGATGAGGAAACTGAGGCCCAGAGAGGTTGACTTGCCCAAGACCACACAAGTAACAAATGTTAGAGGGAGGATTTGAACCCAGGTCCTCTGACTTCTGAGGAAGATGAGAGGTAGAGTGGATGGAGTCCCAGGCTTGGAGTCAGGAAGACCCGAGTTCAAATCTGGCCTCAGACACTAGTTGTGTGACCCTGGGCAAGTCACATAGTCTTGTTTTCCTCAGTTTATTCATTTGTAAAATGAACTAGAGAAGGAAATAACAAATCACTCCAGTATCTCTGCCTAGAAAACCCCATAAGCAAAGTCCATGGGGTCATGTAGGGTCAGACACAACCAAAAGAATGAACAACAACTTTAGAGCACCTGCTTTTGCCTCTGTTCCATGAGGCCTCCAATCTCAGGTTCTTCTCTTTCCCTCACAGCACTGAATGGATTTTGCTTGACGAAGTTCTTCCAGGTATCAGGTATTAATTGTAATATGGTAGAAAGATTGGCTAGGTGGCACAGTGGATAGAGTCAGGAGGACCTGAGTTCAAATCAAGCCTCAGATGCTTACCAGATGTGTGACCCTGAGCAAGTCACTTAACCCTGTTTGCCCCAATTTCCTCATTTGTAAAATGAAATGGAGAAGGAAACAGCAAACCACTCCAGTAACTTTGCCAAGAAAAGCCCAAACAGGGTCACAAAGAATCAGACATGACTGAGTAACAACAGTTAAAAGAACATGTGTTTAGCATCTCTGAGCCTCAGTTTCCCCATTTGTAAAAATGAAAGGGTTGGATTTGCTGATCGCTAAGGTTCCTTTCTGTTTTTAATCTCCTGGATCCCATTAGCATCCCATAAGGCTTGCAAAGCCCTGTGCTGCTTACTACCTACCTATGTGACCTCACACAAGACATTTTCTTTCTATAGACCCAAGTACCCTCAGCTTTAAAACGAAGGCTTTAAACTAGTCAATCTTTAACATTAGAAGGTCCAAGATACAACAATCAAGGTAGTGCATTTTTTTTACCCATAAGGCAAAGAAAATAGAGGTAGAAGGATAATTTTTTTATTTATACAAATTTTGTGTCACTGGTCTTTCTAATCAAAGGTTGCTTTGTAAATACTATGATGAGGCAGGTAAGTGGTACAATAGATAGAGTTGTAAACCTAGAGTCAGGAAAACCTGAGTGTAAGCACCCAGCTTCCAACATTTACTAGCTGTGTGACCCTAGGCAAGTCATTAACCTCTGTCTGAGGTTTTCTGATCTCTAGGACTTCTCATCTCTAAGAAGAGGATAATAGTAGTACCTACCTCTCAGGGTTGTTCCAAGATAAAATAAGACAATGTTTTTAAAGTGTCTTTCAGGGGGTGGCTAGGTGGCTCAGTGAATAGGGCACCAGCCCTGGATTTAGGAGAACCTGAGTTCAAATCCGGCCTCAGACACTTTACACAAAAACTAGCCATGTGCCCTTGAGCAAGTCACTTAACCCCAAATTGCCCTGCAAAAAAATAAAATAGAGTGTCTTGCAAACTTTAAAGTGCTATATCAATGCCAGCTATTATTATGATGATAACTACACAGCATTAATATAGCCCTTCATGGTTTGCCATGTGTTTTATTATACGTGTTATTTAATTTGAGAGAGAAATAGGTGCTATTATTGTCCACATTTTAGAGATGAGGAAAATCCAGGCTTAGAGACTTGCTTATAGTCACACAGTATCTGTAGTCACATCTGAACTCAGTTCTTCCTGCTTCAGGTCCAGAGCTCTCTCCACTATACCACCTAACTGCCTGATAAAATCACTCAACCTCTCTTGACCTCTGTTTGCTCATATGTAAAGTGAGGGTTTGGACTGGATGATCCAGTATCCCTTCTGGTTCTAAATCTGCTGATGCCATGATTCTAGACGACAGCATTGGGAAGATAAGGGTAGTCACTGATAGGAGTTCCTTGTCTGTGTGCCTGGGAGGGACGGATGGAGAGGGACAAGGAGTAGAGGCTTAAATACTCGGAGTAAAAGGTAAAGGTGCTAGGGATAGGGATTAACTACTAACAACAGGAGCTGAATACTACCAAGGGTTAGAGGCTGAGTATTAAGGATGAATTAAAAATAGATATTAAAGATGAAGGGTAAGGTTCTAGTAGAAACTAAGGATGAGGGATGAGGACTAAATACTGAGGATAAAAGCCTAAATACTAAAAACAAAGGGTTAAGGCTCTAGGGATAAGAGGTAAAGTACTGAGGATGGGAATTAAGGGGCAGGGGTTTTTTTTTAGCAGGGTGAGATTTGAAAGGCATGGCCAATAATATAATCCTGCCATGTAGGCCTGCAACATGTAGGCAGGGCTCTGCTACACTAGGCACTACTGCATTAATTAAAAAAAATACTTGAGGACAAAGTTTCTTCATCACTTTTTTATTGATACAGCTGAAGAAAGACAGTTGACTTTTCAGCAGGTGACTGAGGAAAGACAGTTGACTTTTCGACCAGCCCAATTATCTGAACACACACTAGTTAAATGAGAGTCCTAGGACTGCTGTGGTGTTGGGTGTGTTCTTCTAAGCTCTCCTGCCTTATAGGATAAGTCCTTCTGGGGAGGTGAGATCAGGGAGGGAGAAGGCTGGGACACAATCAATCTTCTTATGTGTTCTTAATTCTTAAACATTCTTAATTCTTCTAAAATGTTGTCTAATTCTTTTTTAAATAAATTTTTCCCAATTGTTTTTAATTCTTAAACAACATTTTTAAATGTTTTTAATATACATTTTATTTTTTCCCCAATTGTTGTTCTTAAATTCTTAAACAACATTCTTAAATGTTGTTCAGAATTTAGGTGTTCTGCTCAATAATTTCTCCTGTCTTCCTTCTATTGACCCAGATCCCAAATAGTTTTCAAGGACCAACTTAAGTCTGTCTTCTCTTGGAAACCTTCTTTTACTAAAAAGAGGTATTTTACTTCTCAACTTGACCTCTTCTTAGTTCTAAGCTCATATAGCCTTCATTGACCGAACCATTATATTTAGCATGTGAAGTAAAACTACTTCCATGTTCATGACAATAACTTTTGATCATGAGAAGGTCCCTCCCTTCCCAGTCATCTAAGCTAATCCCCTCATTTAATAGACCAGGGAAATGAGTCCCAGAAAATGGAGTGACTAGCCTGCAGTCACACTGCTCCTAGGCAGAAAAACTGGGACTAGAACTGGGGTATCTTCTTTCCACTTTGTCATGCTTTCTCTAATTTTCTGCTGAAGGTTCTACCAATTTAATTGCATGATACCAACCCATATGAGCCTGAGATTGAGGAAACAGTCCAATGTGCAGTGCTGACAGAAAGTGCTAACGGTATGCAGACACTGAAGACATCAGCAAGGGCCAGAGCAATCAGGGAGAAGGTGATGATTCCATGAAGCCTTGCCTGACTCACTGCAAAGGCCTTAAATAATCAGAGAGAAGGTTTTGTGTTCAGATCCAACTCAAGGGTCCCCCACCCATCCTTGTCTGGCATTCAGCCCTCATAGGACCACAGAAAATCCCACACTGAGTCAGAGCCAGGGTTCTTCTCTCCAGACTCCTGCTACTCTTAGGTCCCAAGGGCATGCCATGGAAGGGCACAGATGTCTTCCCTGACTTCACACTGAAAAATGAGGTTTAGTCTAGTTTCTCTTCCTATTAGTGATAGCTGTCATTTAGAAACTTTGGATTCCGTTTTCCACAATAATCCAAAAATATGCCACCCCTGGATATAGGTTGCAATCCTAAAATGAGATTTCCTAGGATAAAAAAATAGTTCTATGATGAAAAATAACACCAATTAAAGGCAATTCTCCAGTTTTATATGGCAATGGCATGATATTCAGACCAAAAGAGGATAGAATGCCATGAGTTATTACTCACTGGATGAAGTAGGAATCTTTTTTATTTTATCCTAAACTTATCCAGTTCAAATAGTTCAAATGGCAAAGGGGTACTTAAGCATTCGAATATTTCAGTGTTTGATGTCCAAATCTATGTCTGACTTCAATATTCATGACAATACCTTTTGATCATGAGAATCAATGTCAGTTGAGAAGGAGGTCTTTGAGGGAGTTCTGTCCTAGTCCCTGTTCTGGTCAACATTTTTTATAAATTACTTTGATGAAGGTAGAGATAGTATGCTTATAAAATATGCAGATAACAAGTCTCTGGGAGGAACAGCTAACATTAAGTGGCAGAGTATAGAACCAATAGTATAGTGATAGACTGGAAAGGTATGGTGAAGTTTTCCAGATGAAACTGAATAAAGCTCTAAGTCAATTCAACAAATACTTATTAATCGCTTACTAGGAACAAAGATGTTATGGTTGTTTGTTGTTGTTTAATCATTTTTCAGTTGTGTCTGACTCTTTATGATCCCATTTGGCAGACACTGCAGTGGTTTGCCATTTCCTTCTCCAGCTCATTTTACAGATGAGGAGACTAAGGCAAACAAGGTTAAATGACTTGTACAGAGTCACACAATGAGTAGGGCTGGGGCTGGATTTGAACTCAGGAAGATGACTCCAGGCTCCACACTCAATCCAGTGCCCCACCTAGCTGCCTCTGAGAAAGATACAAAATCTAGTTCCTGCCTTGGACTTTGCATTGTCATAGAGATAAATGTCAAGTTCTGTTGTTGGGCTCAAAAAATCAACTACCAAAGATGAAGTTACAGTCTATCAGTTTTCAGCTAAACATCATCAATCAATCAATAAGCACATTTTAAGCACCTATATGCCAGACTTTGTACAAGGACAAAGAATGGTACAACAGCCATTGGCAAGGAGCTCATATTCTAATGGAGGAAGCAATACATACATGTGAAACTATGTACATGGGGCATCTAGATGGCACAATGGATAGATCGTCAGCTCGGGAGTCAGGAGGACCTGAGTTCAAATCCAGCCTGAGACACTTACTAGCTGTGTGAGTGACCTTGTCACCCAGTCACTTAACCCCAACTGCCTCAAAAACAAAAATTATATTTAAAAAACTACTTATATCAGAAATGTAAAGTTAGTCACTATAAACACATACAAAGTGCACTAGCAGACAGAGCACTAGCATTTAGGAGGATCGGGAAAGACTTCATGAAAAGTAGCATTTAAGCTGGATCTTGAAGGAAGAAAGGAACTCTGAGGTGAACATAAGGGGGGAAGAAACATGTATCTATTAAGCACCTATTATGTTCCAGGGACTTTACAAATATTAAGGAGGGAATACATTCGAGGCATAGCGGACGACCAGTACAAAAGCAAAAAAGTGCAAAATGGAGTTTTATGGAATAAAGAAGGTTCTGCATCACAGAACGCAGGAGGGAAAATAATGTCCAATGAAGCTAGAAAGGTAAGGTCAGGTCAGGTTGTACAGGATTTTAAAAGGCCAACCGGAAGTTTACATTTTGTCGTAGAAGCAAGAGGAAGCTGCTGGAGTTGATTAAGCAGAAGAGTCACTTGGTAAGGTCTGTCTTTAAGGAATATTACTTTAGCAGCCACGTGTAGGATGGTCTGGAGTGGGGAGAAACTTGGGGAGAGGGAACCAATTAGAAGTTGGTGCAATAATAGGTGAGAGGAGATGAAAGCCTAAATAAAGGTGGTAACTATGGGAGTAGAGAGAAGGGGTCAGATTCAAGAGCTGTTGGAAAGCTAAGAAATGGCAAGGTTTGACAAGTCATTAGATATATGGGGTGAGGGACAGTCCAAGATAATGTCAAGGTCATGAACCAGGGAGACTAGAAGGGGGGTGGTGCCTTCTACAGAAACAGGGATGTTTGGAAAAAGGAAGGGGTGTAGGGACTTCAATTTGGGACATAGTGAGTTTAAGATGTCTCTGAGACATTCAGTTTGAAATAACCACTGGGCAATTGGTGATGTAGGACTAAGGCTCAGGGGAGAGACGGAGGCTGGACATATAAATCTGGATAGAGATAATAGTTAAATTCATGAGAACTGATGAGGTTAACAAGAAAGAAAACGTAGTGGGAGAAAAGAAAACAGTTTAGGACCAAAGATGGGGAAATACCCACAGTTAGGGGGTGTGATATGGCTGATGAATCGACAAAAGAGACTCAGAGTGACTAGGAAAGAAATGAACCAACAGAGAGAGTAAAGTCATTTAAAAAAAATGCAAGGGTGGCTAGGTAGTACAGTGAATAGAGCACCAGCCTTGGAGTCAGGAGGACCTGAGTTCAAATCTGGCCTCAGACACTTAACACTTAATAGGCATGTGACCTTGGGCAAGTCACTTAACCCCAATTTCCTCCAAAAATCAAAAACAACAACAACAACAACAACAACCATAAAGGAAAGAGAATCCAAAAACAGAAAAGAGTCAAAAGTGTCAAATGCAAGAAAGAAGTAAAAAAAAAAAATTAAGACTAAGAAAAGATCATCACTCAGTCCATCAAGATGAGTATTTATTAAGTGCCTACAATGTTCCAGGCATTGGGGATTCAAAAAAAAGCCAGAAATAATAATACTAGGGGCGGCTAGGTGGCGCAGTGAGTAGAGTGCAGGCCCTGGAGTCAGAAGGACCTGAGTTCGGATCCGGCCTCAGACACAAGGCACACACAAACAAAAACCTAGCCATGTGACCTTGGGCAAGTTACTTAATCCCAATTGCCCTCCAAAAAAAAAAAAAAAAAGAAAGAAATAATAATACTAATAATGATACTCTGCTTTCAAGGAATTCACAGTCTAATAGAAGAACAATATGCAGACTATGTGCAAACAAGATACAGGGTAAATTAAAGATAATCCCAGAGGGAAGGCACTAAGTCTAAGGAGGACAGACAACAAAGAGATTATTTGTAATTTTGAGGGAATTTCCATTAAATCTTGAGGTAAGAAGCCAGATTTGCAAGGGGAGAGGAGAGGAAGTAGAGTTAGAGAGAATGGACAATTTTTCTAAGGAGTTTCTCTGAAAAGAGATATAGGGAAGACAATAGCTTGAAGGTATGGTGGGTCTACTGAAAGCTTCTTAAGGCTGGTGAAGATTGAGACTATTTGAGTCAGGTAGCTAGGGGGTATAGTGGACAAAGTGCTGGCCCCAGAGTCAGGAAGATTCAAATTCCCGAGTTCAAACCCTGCTTCAGACACACTAACTTTGTGATCCTGGGCAAATCATTTTACCCTGTTTGCCTCAGTTTGCTCATCTGCAAAATGAGTTAGAGAAGAAAATGGCAAACCAGTCCAGTATCTTTGCAAAGAAAACCCCAAATGGGGTCACGAAGAGTTGGACACGAAACAACTGAAGAATAAGAAGGAACCAGTTGGTAGTTCAGATGAGTGTTTAAGGCATAATTGAGGATTCAGACTGCTGGAGGGGATGAGATCAAATGTGTGTGCAAGAGGTCAGCCTTGGCAAGGAGAGAGGCTACCCCTTTGTCAGAGATTGGGGAAAAGGAGATGATGCCACAGAGATTTTCTGAGATGAAAAGAATTGGAGAAGAGGGAGTTCACATTGAATGGTGTCAAATTTGTCAGTAGAGTTTGCAAAGTCCTAAGTTAAGGGGCAGGGGTGGGAGGGAGGCAGAGTGTCAGAGAGAAGCAAAGAAAGGTTTAGAACATTTTCTGGGAAAAATACCTGACTTTCAAAGATATACAAAAAAGGAAGTGGATCACCAACAGGAGTAGATTTCCTAATCACTGGAGGTCTTCAGGAAGAGGCTGAATGACCAGGTGTTGGGAATATTGTAGATGTGACTACAGATAGACAGATAAATAGACAGATAGATGGACAAATAGATAAAAAAGATAGATAGATAGATAGATAGATAGATAGATAGATGGATAGATGGATGGACAGATGGATAGATGGATAGATAGATGGATAAAGATAGATGGATGATGGATAGATAGATGGATAGATGGATACATAGATAGATGGATAGATGATAGATAGATGAAGGATGGATGTAAGAGTGGAACACAGAGGTCTCTGTCAACTCCACATTTCTTGCTCATGTGATTCCCATCACATCCTTTGCAAACTAGGCAATGCATTTGCTTCCCTTCTCTGGGCCTGAGTCTTCTCATCTGAAAAATGAGAGGCCTGGAAGCTGTCTCAGGTCCCTTGCAGTTCTTACATGCTGGGATCCTGTGACTGACTAGGTCTAATTACTACCGTCTGTCCTTGTGTAGCTGCTCTCCAGCTCTCAAATAATTGCTTTTCTGGACCATTTCTAATCCTACTCTACAGAGGGATCCTTACTCTGAGGTCTGTGAACTTATTTCTTAAAAATATGTCATAACCCTATTTCAATATAATTAGTTTCCTTTGTAATCCTACCTATTTTATTTCATGCACTTAAAAACATTATTCTGAGAAGAGGTTATAGGCTTCCCCAAACTGCCAGAGGAGGCTCAAAAAAGGTTAAGAGGTCCTGTACACTCCTGAACTCTAAAAAGATTCCAGGTGCAAATACACAGTTGTTTCATATAAGGGTATAATAATGCTTTCTATTTTGCTTCCAAATAAAACTCATCCATTCATCAAGCATTTCCCCCCATTCATTCATTCATTCATTCATTCATTCATTCAGCAACTGATTACAGAGTACCTACTGTGTGCTCAGCACCCTGTTAGGCAAATGCTGGGCAAGGAGAGCTTAAGCAACCTCGATTCCCATCAACATGGTGAGCAAGCACCCCCTCTCTGCCTGCCAAGTTGCTATTGCTCTGACTGTAGCCCCTTATGGCCACGCACAAACATCTGTTGAGAAATGAGAGCCAGCAGCTGCTCACAGATCTCCAGTCCCAACTACCTCTCACTAACCAGCCCTGGGGCTCCTGGGGATTTTATACCCACTTCCAAATTCCTGGAGTGCTGACCTCACGCTGCTTTATGGCTTGGAACGAAATCCAACCACTAAGGGGGCAGAAGGTGGGGGGGAGTCCTAAGGGGAGGGGGAGGAAAAGTCCTTCATCAAAACCTTCCCACTCTGGCTTCTCTACCACATCTGGAGTTAATCCCACAGAGAGAAAGAGAGCAAGCAGCCCCTCTGCTCACACACCACTCCAGTGGATGGCCACAAGACAGAGAAAAAGTGAGATACAAAAAGAGACACAAACACATAAAGAAACTGATGCACAAAATCAAACACAGGAAAAAGACCAAAGGAGCCAGAAATCTATTCAGTCAAGAAGTCCTGATTAAGTTTCTACTATGTGTAAGACACTAGGAGCTAGGATGGAAATAAAATTAGACTAAAACACAAAGAAAGGGAGACAGAGAGCAAGAAACATGTGTGAGACAAAGGGAGGCAGAAAGGGTTATGTTGAGGAAAGAGTGGCTCGTTTCATTGATGCCACGTCTACAGAGGAAAAAACTGCAGCCTTCTGCCTCCAAGGAGTCAAGTATAGAGATGACCCCCCCCCCTTCTGGACTTCCTCAGCCACCCAGAAAACTGGCACAATTAGGAGAGCAGGACCTCTGTTGTGGGGGTTCAAAACAGGGCTGCTGGATCCAGTTCCCCAATCCTAAAAGGAATAGGTAAAAGCAGGATATGTCAGAAGAAAAGGGGCAGAACTGCCCAATATTGGGACCCCATTTATACAAAAGTGCCTGAGACTGCTAAAACAAGCTTCTCCTATTTCCCAATAGGCCCTTCACTGCAGCCTGAGCCAGGGGAAAACCCAAGAACATCCAGACTTTTTTCTCTTATGCTGAAAAAAAGCTGGGAAATTGACCAGGGCTTTATCTCTCCCAAGGGAGAGAGAGTTCAATGTCTTACCCCAAGGGGCATTTTCATGTTGGGGTCTGGGCTGCCTGACACCAACTAGTGAGGGGAAGAAAAAATGTTCATTCCCCTCCATGTGCTTTCTGGAAAGAAAACAACAGGAAGGGGAAAAGGTCAGTGGAGCCAAATACCCCCTAGCCTCCAGAATAGAAGACCACTTGTCCACTCAGCCGTTGGAAGACGGGCTCCAGGCTTCCTGCTAAATGTCTAGTGTCTTCATGTGGGAAGTGAGGTCAACCACAGTCCCCTCCTTCCTCTCCCCTCCCCACTCTCTCCAGAGCCACCACTTCCAATGAGTCTTAACGCTTATGCATGGAAGAGAAATAGTTTTCCATCAGGAGACAAGCAAGGTGTCCAAGTAGAAGACAGGCTGGATCTGGTACCATATAGAAAGAATCTGTCGGCTGCCATCTTGGACCTCTGCCCTTCCCCCTTCTTTATCCCGTTCTTCCTAACCCCTATAGAATCCAAAAGAGGCAAGAGCAGAATTTTGGTTTCCTTGGACTAGAAGGTTCCACGAAAGATCATCTAGGCTGTCCTCCTGTCTTTGGGCAAAGACAGAGACACAAAGACAGAGACTCAGAAACTCTCTCTCCATGCTATGATCTAGGGTCAAACACTCAGGAAGTACTTTCTAATGTCTTACCTAAGCCCCTTAAAACCTTCTTCTCTGCCAAGTTCCCTTCACTCTTGTCTTGCCTTCAGTGAAAGATCCATCCATGTGTCTGCATATGACTTAAACCCTTTGCTTCCAGCTCTTCAATCTTCTCATCTCCAGGCTATAGAAATTCAGCTTCACCCTCTTCTCTTCCCAAGGAACCTGCCAGAGCCCCTAGAAAATGCAGAGCCCTTTCCTGAAACACTTGAAATTTCTAATTGGCAATTCCTGGGTGGCAGTCGAGTATCTCCAAACATCCGAGTTGCCAAAGTCCCTTTTAAGTGGTTTTAGCACCTATGCAGCCAAAAGGATAGCAGTGGGGAGACCCGCCCTGTAAGGGTGTGGCCATTTTTTTTCCAGGGCTGTGCTCACCTGAGCTGGCTTGGGAGACTGTCGTCACCACTTACCTGGCACACGTGGGCTGGAGGCTTCCAATCCAGTGGGTTGGGAAGCCCTCAAGCAGGGCCCATTCTCTAGGCTGTTACTCAGTGTTTATGGGCCCTGACACTCCTTTCCCCTCTACCCCCACGGGAAACCTGTAGGCCGAAGGGAGGGCTTAAGGGCAGCAGCCTGAGCCACCAAGAGTATTCTGGCATAGCTCCCATGTCAGGCTGGAATCACTGGCCTCAGCCCTCATCCTCATTGTCTGACCCTCCCACTCCCCTTCAGAAAGAAAAATCCCCTATCCTTCCCCTACTCTGAAAGCAGCGATCCCGTTTTGTCCCAGCTCCAGGTTCTTCCATTAAAGACTTCTCTAACTACCTCCAGCCTCTGCCCTTCTCCCATGCATTCATTCTTCACACAGCTGCCAAAATCACCTTTAATGCACATGTCTGAAGTCGTCATTCCCCTACTCAGAAATCCAAATACAAACTCCCAAACAGGCTCTGAAGAGCTCTCCAAACTGGAAAACTACCTTCCTTTCCCCTCCACACACAGACACCTCCTCTCTCCTAACTCCATGCATTTGCAAAAGTAGTCCCCCATGCCCAAAACATACTTCCTCCATATCTCTGCCTGCTGAGATCCTCTTCCTTCCAGGTTTAGTCCTGATTTCCACTCCTCTCAAGCCTAGATGAAAGTGATCCCTCCTTTAATAAATTTTCCTAGAATGTAAGGCTTAATCTCTCTATGAGTGCATTTATCAATCGCCTACTGTGTACAAAGCACTGTGCTAAGTGTGGGCTTTCTAACATAGAGAAATCACACTTCCTTGTACGTGTTTCCCAATCCTTTCCATTTATTTACGTAGTGCAGTTGATTTACAAACAGCTTTCCTTGGAGGGAACTAGTGCAAGTGTTATCATACCCATTTTATAAAGAAGGAAGTATTGGAGCCAGGATCTCAACCCAAGTCTCTTCTGACCTCAAACAGCCCTTTCCACCACACCTTAAGGGCAGAGGCCGGGTTGTTTTTTTCCATCTTGGCATCCCTACCATGTGACATCACGGTGGCCTGGTATGCAGTAAGTGTTTCATAAATGTCTATCGAATTTGGAGCTATTTCAGAGGTGCGACCCATGACAAAAAGTTAGAGGAACATGAATTATTCCATGGGGCAGAGAGGGGCTAGACATCAGTCTTCAAGGGTACACTGAGTTACTATTCAGAGATATTCTCCATTTCCACTGAGGGCAGACCAAGAGGGAATTCAAAGGAAGGTTTCAGAGACTTAACAAAAGGAAGGGCTTCCTGATGGTGAGGTTGTACAATACTAAAACAGGATGTCTCCTATCCTTCTCCCAGGGGCCTTTAAAAGTAAGAAAGATTATCAGTATCCCCAGATGGTACCAGTGTGACTTAGCTTAGGAACAAGGCAACAGACTCAAAAACTCAACTCCCTTCACCCCTTAGGGCCTCAGCCCTGTTTCTTTTCTACTTTGTGAATCCTCCTGGGCAAAATCTAGAAGGCCAAGCCAGCTTCCTTTTGTATCCTACACACTCCTGGGCCAGCTGTCCTCAGGGGGTAAGCTAGAACAGAGTCAGGTGACATGAACAAGGAGATGTATATTTTTTTGGACTTAGCTAATGCGGGAATTTATTTTGCTTGTCTATATGTGTTAAAGGTTTGGGTTTTGTTTTGTTTTCTCATTATAGGAGGGGGAGAGAGAAAAAACAAAATTGTTCATTGAAAAAAATTAATTTTTTTTAGAAAAAACTTAAAGTCAGACTAAGGCAAGTAATTTTTTCTTTCTTTTTTTTTTTTGGAGGGGGGAAGGTAGGGCAGTTGGGGTTAAGTGACTTGCCCAAGGTCACATGGCTAGTTTTTTGTGTTAAGTGTCTGAGTCCAGATTTGAGCTCAGGTCATCATGACTCCAGGGCCGGTGCTCTATTCACTGCAACACCTAGCTGCCCCTACACAAGTAATTTTCAAGATAAAATAGTACACCCCAAGTCACATCATACAAGTCAAATATAAAGAATTTTTAAAATTATTGTGCATCTTCATGGAATTTTTAGATACTTTCATTAGTGAGGATAGCTGGGAGTTGAATATTCCAAATAGATATTGGGAGCTTGGCCACCTTGGAGATTAGGAGAGCACCTGACTCTTACATTCCCTGACACCCTGGTTGGGATGATCGTGGCCAAAGACAGTGGTGGCCCAATGACTGGACAGCAGGGCCTCAATGCTACTATGACTAGGGGTACAGGTGGTAATTCTGGGACACACCCAGGTGGATGGATGAGGAAAGAAAATGGCAAGAGCCAGTGCTAAATAAAAACCTAATGCTCAAATACAAATCAACAGAGGAAAATGTTAACTACAAGTTAACAAAGCCTGATCCTCCCCACTCCTACATACATACACACCCCTCGGGCTGCTCTTTCATGATTTTTAAATTGCTTTAATTATGTCACCTAAATAGAAATATTGAGGAAGGAAGAAGAGGAGACAAAAGTTTTATTTGTTTTAGATATTGGCATCCCCTAAGGATGTCCTGGATATAGGTTATACCAATAGCTTAGAACCTTCCACCTCCCTGCCCTGCCAGGCTTCCAGCCCTTCAAGGAGCCTTTAAAAAAAACCAACCACTGATTGAAGGTCACTTCCAGGTCTTCCCCTGGTGTTTCCTCACTAACTGGTCCTAGAAAGGGGACTCCCCCTCAAGGAAGAACAGAGAATGACTCCAAGTCACTAGCAGGCAACTTACCCCAGTAATCAGGAAAAGACAGATAGCTTGTGTCTGAGTAAGGCCAAGGGGACCATCGAGGGACAGGCTCCAGGGATCTGAGAAACCCCAATAATTTAGGAGGTTTTGCTGGTGTCTGAAAGAAGATGGAGAGGAGGAAACAGGGAAGCAGCAGGGGAGAGATGAGCACATGTGGTTCGGGAAATTGGCCTACTAACCCACACAAGCTGGCACACACATGCACACAAAACCCCCACGATGCTCCAAGCAGCAGCAGAGAAGGGTGGCTGGGAAGAGCCCAAGGAGCCCAGGATAAAGCATAAAGATTCAGTTTGTGCTGTGGTTCTGAACAAAGAAGAATACACACCATCACAAGCCAGGTTGGGCCAGGCTAGGCCATCTTCCCTTTCCCTTACAGTGTAAGAGGAATCCAAGGGAATCAGGTAAATTGTCATGGAAAGGACAGCAAGGGAAATTCCTGGCACTCACCAGGTAACCCTTAGTCTACCCATTTGGGAGCCCTCTGCAACCCTACCAGCAGGGCGAGCAGCAAGTCTCCTGGACTATGGAGTTCTAGGTCACTGGCAAAGTGCTTTTGTCCTGCCCTGTCCTCATGAGATACATGGCTTTGTTTCCCTAGTCACTGGGTCATAGGACCAGAGAATGAGAGACTGGAAGGGAACTTAGAGGTCCTCTAGGCTGACCCCCTAATTTTACAGACAGGGAAACTAATACAAAGAAAAGGCAAGTGACCTGCCTAAAGCCCTTACAGGTAGAAAGCAGCACAGCTGAGATTCAAACTCAGGTCCTATGACTTCAAATTCAGGGCACCTCATCCTTAGCAAAATCAGCCCAAGAGACCACAGGACATCACTGTTTTAGTCCCTTTTTATCTCTCAGGAAAAAATAAGACATTTCAACATTTTTGAGAGATCACAGGAACAGAGATGGAAAGGAGCTCACACAGCGGTCCTTAGCAAAGTGCCTGGTGAGTAGTAAGTAAGTGCTTAATAAATGTTCATTGAAAAAAAAAAAAAGAATCAAATCCCCACTGTTGATTTGGAATCTGTTTACCTATAAAATTCATTTACCTTAAAAAAATAAATAAATAAATGTTCATTGAATTGAATTGATTTCAAAGGTCCAAACATTCTCATGTAGTCCACAATAACCCTGTGTGCTCCTTAAAATGTAATTGGGAAATATTTAACAAAATAAATAAATAAAAATACAGTAAGGCCCAGATAGTATTACATTTTAAATCTAAATCAATATGGCATCTGAAGGGTTCATCCTGTGCAGATTAGTGGCGCCTGTTTCTAGTGAGTTTGACACTACTGGTCTACATTTTACTGAGGAGGAACTTGGGCACAAAGGTAGTCCAGTGACTTACCCAAAGGGAAGAAGATGACACAGAATTTGAACTCAGATCCTCTGACTCCAAATCTAGCCCTCCCTGCACTGTACCACACTGAATGGAATATGTGTGTGTTTGGAGGAATGGAATAAAATCTTAACACCCTGCTGAAAATTGCCATTTGAAGGGAGCTGAGTCCAAACAAACACTTTCTTTTCTTTTTAAAGGGCAAAATCATTCCTCTACACATTTGAAATGTATCTTAGAATAGAAATGACATCTCTGAGCATTTCCAAATCCACTGTAAGGAGATTCATAGTGCAGGATTCAGAGGAGGGAGTAAAATAAATCAAAGCCATTTTCTGAAAGAGTTTCTTGCCTTCTCTGCAGTAGAAGCAGCCAAAGAACAAGTCTCCATGTGACCAGCCTGTCGTGCAGTGGCCAGGGCCGGTTGACTAGTTACCATTCATTCCCAACTCCTGGCTTTCATCGGCCACTACAGACAGCCTTGCTCCAAATGAATTGTACCCCAGGTTTATCCCAGTGTATTTCTGAGCCCTATCTTCCTGGCATTTCATTTCCCTATCTCCAAATTCCAGAATGGAAACATTTTAAACTACTCTTAGTTGGGCAGTTAACACCTCTGAAGAACTGTTTTCATCCAAACTCCTCCACACTTAGCATGGCCTTGGCTTCAGCTAGAGAGGCTAGGCAGGCCTCTCTGGCTACTCTCTATAGCCCAGGAAACCCAGTGTTTAGCACGACCAGCAGGAATCTAGGCTCTTTCCAAACAAAGCCCTGGAAAACCACCTTCCAGTTCAGATCTTCCCTGAGGCACAATTCTACAAGAGGGTTAAGGGTTAAAGAAGTTTTCCTTATTTGAAGCCTAGAGGGGGAAATGTTTGGTCCCATTCCTTCCCCAACCCTCTCCCCTGGTCACCAGTGGAGAAGCAGGATTCTAGCTTAGGACTTGGGAGTTCCTCACTTCAGCTCAGTACTCAGACCCCGCCCCCCCACTCGCCCCCCTTCATAGGCCTGACTGGCCGGCAATAACCCACTGTCTCCAGAGCTCCTAAAGGAGTGCAAGCTCTGGGCTCCCAGCCAGTCTCTGGTCTGATGGACCAGTGTCTCATACTTTCTGCAGAGCCCCATCCCCACCCAAACTGAGCCACTCCTGACCTGGCCCAACTGGCTCCAGGGGAAAGAAGGACTTTTCCACCATCCCAGCATCCCTCTATCTCTGGCTGTGGGCAAATCAAAAGTTTGGTCTCAAGACAAAGGAAACTTAAGATCCTGAAAGTTTCTGAGAGGGTGCTGATGCCCACCTCATTCATCAGAGGGCAAAGAGAGGAATGAAACATGGGAATGACAACTAGAGATCTGGGGGTACTGGGGTCAGATAACTCCAGAGAGCAGTGGAGGCAGATGTCAAGGGACCCAAGAACAGATGCTTTTTTGCATTTTTCCCAGGAAGGGAGGAGGAGGAGCCTGAACTCCTGGAATCTTTGCCTAGTAGCCCAGCTTCCTGGGCATAATAACTGACCTTAATAAAATCCTTTAAAGTTTTCAAAGCCCTCTACATACACAGTTTTATTTACACTTCAGAAAAACCTTATGAAGTAGGCATTGTGGCTGTTATTGTCCCCATTTTAGAGACAGGAAAACTGAGGTCAAGGTTGAGTAATTTGCCCACGTTCACATAATTACTGAGAACGAGAGAAGGGATTTGGCCCCAGGTGTCCCTGACTCCGTTACTGTACTATCCTCTAACCCTCACTGCTTTTCCAGGAGATGTGCCTCTGTGGTCACGCCCCCCACCCCCATCCCTTGCTTGGTGGGAGGTCCTGAAACAAAGAGCCTCGGGAAACCAGGATGCAGGAAGCTTAGCTGCCTCCCAGGTGAAGGCGAGCTGCAGCCCGGACCTGGTCAGGTTGGTGCCACCGGCACTGGTCTGGCGCTAACAGGGGCAGCCCGGACCTGGTCAGGCTGATGCCACCGGCACTGGTCTGGCGCTAACAGGGGCAGCCCGGACCTGGTCAGGTTGGTGCCACCAGCACTGGTCTGGCGCTAACAGGGGCAGCCCGGACCTGGTCAGGTTGGTGCCACCAGCACTGGTCTGGCGCTCTCAGGAGCAGAGCCGTCTGCGCCCGGAAGATTCCGGGCACCCACTACTTACATGAGGTCTGGTCTGTGCCGGTGCAGGATGGCACAGAAGGCCAAGCCGTCCCTGAAGGAGGTGGTCATGTTGGTGATGCTGACCTCGGGGTAGCCCTCACACTGCTGTCGGCACCACTGCTGCAGGGCCTTGATGGCCGCCATCCTGAGTCAGGAATGGGAACGAAGCGGGGCGCGGAGCCCGGGGAAGTCCCTCTCGGGCGCCCCGCTTCCTGGGTGCGGACCTGTAAAGCCAGAGCACCTCCAGGCAGGACAGGGAATTCCAGGGAAACTCCAACTCTGCTCCGCCCTCCTTGAAAGCCCAGCTCGCAGGCGATCCGTTTCCAGCTCTTTTTAGTCCACGCAGAGCGATCCCAGGGGCCTTCCTGGAGGAAGGGGTAACGACCCCGGGGGAGCCCAGCAAGCTGGACACAGCCAGGTCCCGATCCCCGAGAGAAAAGCCAGGTCCCGTCCTCTTAGCGGCCCCAGCGGCTGGGGAGAGGGGGATCGGACAAGTCCCGGAGGGTTGAAAGTCCCGGGCAGAGTCTCGGGCTCCGCAGCCCCCGGGCTCCTCCCCGGCCCGCCCCCGGCTCCCAGAGGCCGGCCCGGTTGCTCAGTCCCCGAGCCTGGACAAGCCTGCTCCTCCGGGCTCCCTCCAGCCCCGCGCCGCCGCGGTCCCCGGCGCTCCGCTAGCCCGGCAGCCTCGCTCCTCTCCTCCCACCCCTTCAAGTCCCCCAGACCGCTGGCCAGGAGCGAGCCGGCCACACAGCGCCCGAGCGCAGCGCAGCTCCAGCTGCAGAAGGGAGCAAGCAAACGAAGCGGGCCGCGGGTCACCCCAGCTCACTCTCGGACAGCCGCTTTCTGGGTGTCCGGGAAGCTCTTGGCCAGATCTGTGGGAAAGAGGAGGCGGGGAAGGAGGAGGCGGGGGGAGGGGACTAGCAAGAGAGGCGGGGCTGGCCAGTGGAAGGTGTGGGGTGGAGGCACCCCATTCCTACACAGAAAAGTTGGGGAATGTGGGGGCCGACCGAGGCCTAGGGAATGGTCTTGGGAATGGCAAGTCACTTCTTCACCAGGAGCCTCAGTTTCCTCATCTGTTAAACGAAGGAGTTGGACTAGAACAAAGGTTCATAAGCCTTTTTTGTGTCTCAGACCCCTTTGGAAGCCCCTTCGGAATAAGATTTTTTTTAATGCATAAAAATAAAATACGTGGGATTGCAAAGGAAATGAATTCTACTGAAATACAGTTATCAAAACTTTCAAAAAGTTTCACAGGCCCCAGGCCAAGAACTCCAGGTAACTAGATTGATGATAAAAGGTCTATCCCCACCCCCCACCCCTGCTTTAAAAAGAGAGGAGGGGAGCAAGAGGGAGACAGGAAGCTGGACGGGGAGAGGGGGAGGGAAAAGGGACCCTCCCCCAGCACTAGCTAATTGTGCGGGAAACTAAAGGTCCCTGGATTCCAGGTGAAGCTAAGGGATTTGTAGCAACCTGGCCTAATCATCTTTTCAGAACCGGTGTTTCTAGCCTGTAGGGATCTTTTTGAATCCTGACTCAGCTAAGTATTCAAGCACAGGCTCGATCTCATCTCTAACCAGCACCCTGTGGAATGGATTCCTGCAGTGGAGGAGAGAGTGAATTAAATGACTTTTAGCAACCCTTTCACAGCTCTAAGATTCTATGACTTTATACTGAGCAGACAAACCTTTAATTGTTTTGGCTCCAAAGTCAAAGACTTTGAGGCTAAGTGATTAATGCCATCTATCCTGAAATGCCTGATTGATTGTTAAGAGTTCCCAGCTCACTGCCCAAGCCCTATCTGAACTTGGGTCTTCCTGACTCTAGGCCTGGCAATCTATTTCCTGAATCTCTCCACCTAGCTGCTCCTGAAATGCTACAGGATTGTTAAAGACCAACCACAATAATATACATCATTTCCACATGAAATTCTCATTTGTGAGTCTTTTGCTTACCAAACTACAAAAGCTAGAACTTGGATTGATTAGGCAGGGACCATACATAATAATTACATAATTATTACATAATAATAATAATAACTATTCATATATATGACTTTCTAATTAGAAAGTATTTTCACATCCATGATCTCATTTGATACTTATAAGGGCCTAACCTCTGTTAGGTAGATGGTGTAAATATTATTCCCCTTTTTCAGGTGAGGATACTGAGGCTTATTAGAAGTGAAGTGAATTCTCTAAAACTGAAAAACTAGTAAATGGTTTGAGACCCAAGACCTCATTTTCTGACTTTTCTGAATAACTCACAGAATTTCAGAATTGGAATGAACATCAGGGATTTTCTACCTCAGGGGTCTTTAACCTAGGGTCTGTGAACCTGGGGTTTTTTTTCCCTTTAAGTATTTTAATAAAATTTTTGTAATCCTACATATTTTATAGATTTGAAAACACTGTTCTGAGAAGAGATCTATGAGTTTCATTAGACTCCCAAAGGAGACCATAGCACAAAAAAAGGTTAAGAACTCTTGCTGTAGTCCAACCTGTAACTGAACAGAAATTTCCTTGCAAGTAGACATCCTGCATATGACTGAGGATGTCCAGGGCAGGGGAACTCACCACCTTCCAAGGTGGCCCATGGCCCCCTTGGACAACTCTAATTGTAAAGAAGTTTTTTGTTGCATTTAGAGGTGTGCTAGTAAATGTTTATCAATGCCTTTCCAGGGGGGCAAATTGTGCACTCCACAGTTTTAAATTTAATCAGCATTATTGACATTTTTTCTATCACTTTCTTAAAATTAGACAGTCAACAAAATTTTGAATCAAGCCCTGATTCGTAGCATTTGTCTATTTCAAAGGCTCATACTGAGAATTCAACAACCAGCTCTCAAAAGGAATGAGTTCCCTTACACATCCCAAATCCACCTCCACACACGGATCCTGCTTCTGCTCTCTGAGGCCAACAAGAAATAAACCCAGTGCCAAAAGGTCAAACATGGTGCCCCATCCAGAAGGGATACCAATCAAATTTCAACAAACAATTAGTAAGTATCTACTAGGCACAGGAAACAGGCCAAGAATAAAAAATACAAAAAATAAAAAAATCCCTACCTTTGAGGAGCTTACATTCTGTCAGGGGAAATGATATGTATATTTGTTTAGTATATAGTCTCTTTATATAAAAACACACCCACACTTAACACATACATATCATCTCTCCATTCCACTCCCCCCAGTTATCAATTCCTTTAAGACTGTTTCATTTTCATCTTTATATACCCAGTATATATACCCCTGGCACATAGTTGGTATTTGATAAATGCTTATTGTTTATATGCTTTTATGTTTCTATATGTTTATATTATATATGCTTGTATATAAGCATATACAAAAATATAGCAAATAGTTCAAGGTTCAAGGAACTTTTACATTGTGTAAAGGGTCAGGGATCAGGGAAGGAAGGTTTTGTGTAGGAAGATGTGTGTCACTCTCTGGAAAGGGTAGTGGATGCTCTACCTTTCCCTGTGTAAGGAAAGAGTGGGCCTCACATTTCTGATATTCTAAGCATGACTGATGAGTATAACTGTGGGTAAAGAGAAAACTAATCTCATCGGGGTGAAGGAGAAAACACACAGGAACAGAACAGTGTTATTTACACTGCACCATAATTCGGGAAGGCACAATAATGGCCATAATTTAGAAATCATTTTAAGGTTTGCAAAGCACTTTACTTACATTATCTCATTTGGTTCTTACAAGAACCCTGAGAGATAGTTGCTGTTGTTGTTCCTATTACTGTACAAGACACCTAGCTGCCCCAGGAACTGCCCACAGAGGTAAATTTGTGTGAGGGAAGGGAAATGAACAGGATAAGTTCTCCTAAGTCCCTTCCCCTTTCTTATTTTCTCTTGAAGTTCTTGGAGATAGTATCTCATAAAGATTGTTTGAAGGAACTTGAGGATATATGGAGATGTCTGAGAAGGACATAGATGGTAACTGTCTTGAATATCTGAAAGGCTGTCATGCCATCCTCCCAGTCTCTCAGGTTCAAAACATAGGAGTCCTCCTGGATTCCTCACTAGCTCTCCACCCCCATATCCAAGATGTTGCTAAGACCTATCCATTTCACCTTTGCAACATCTCTGATTCATCTCCTTCTCTCACCTGGTACTGCCACATTCTGGTGCCGGCCCTCATCACCTCACACCTGGACTATAGTAATAGCCTGCTGGTGGGTCTGCCCACCTCAAGGCTTTCCCCACTCCAGTCCATTCTCCACTCATCCAGAATGCAGGTCTGATCATGTCAACACACACTCTCTCTTCTCTCCTCTCTCTCTCTCTCTCTCTCTCTCTCTCTCTCTCTCTCTCTCTCTCTCTCTCTCTCTCTCTCTCTCCCTCCCTTCCTCCCTCTCTCCCTCCTTCCCTCCCCACCCTATTACCTCCAAGGTCAAATTCAAATGCTCTGTTTGGCATTCAGAACATGTCATAACCTTGCCTGCTCCCACCTTTCCAGCTTTATTACCTCTTACCTCCTGATATGTACTCTTCAATCCAATGGCACTGGCTTCCTGGCTGTTCCATGAACAGAACACCCTGGGTATTTTCCTCTGGCCATTCCCCATTCCTGGAAAGCTCTCCCTCCTCTACTACTACTGACATCCCTGGGTTCCTTTAAGTCTCAACTAAAACCCCACCTTTTTTGGGGGGGGAGGGGGAAAGGTAAGGCAATTGGGGTTAAGTGACTTGTCCAAGGTCACACAGCTAGTGTGTCAAGTAACTGAAGTCGGATTTGAATTTAGGTCCTCTTGACTCCAGACCAGTGCTCTATTCACTTCACCACCTAGCTACCCCTAAAATCCCACCTTCATTAGGAAACTTTCTCCAGTCCCTCTTAATTCTAGTGGTTTCCCCTCTGTTAATTATTTCCTATTTATCCTATATATTGCTTGATTTTTAATTATTTGTTTACATGGCTCTCTCATTAGATTTCGAGCTCCTTGAAGGCAGGGACTATCTTTTGCCTCTTTGTATAATCCCAGATCTTAGCCCAATGCCTAGCACATAAGAGACACTTAACAAATATTTATTGATTGATTATAGAAAACTGAGATGTCAAACTGGTCAAACTCCTTATCTTTTACAGTCAAAGAAACAGAGGCTCAGAGCTGTTAAGCAATTTATCCAAAATATACAGGTAGTAAATGACAAAGTCAGGATTCAAACTTGGGTCATCTGATTCTAAATGCAGAGCTCTTTGCTGTTTTGAACTATGCCCTGGGATGGGATCTGTACTCTGCTATTGACTAGGTTGTAAGTACGGTACTAAGAATTTCACTTTCGTTCTCAGTTTTCTTATCTATAAAATGAAGTAATGGGACTAATAGCACTCGTCCAGCTCTGACATGCAAAGAGTACATTAAATGTTTCTCTGTTTCCTTCTTTCTTTCTCTTTCTTTCTTCCTTCCTTCCTTTCCTTTCTTTCTTTCTTTCTCTTTCCTTCTTTCCTCCTTCCTTTCTTCCTTCTTTTCTTCCTTCCTTCATTCCTTCCCTCCTTCCTTCCTTTCTTTTTTTCCTTTCTTTCCTTCTTTCTTTCCTGTTTGTGTAGTAGAGTGAGGAAGGGTGATTGTTGTTGTTTTTAACAGTAGACTATTGCCACAGTAGATAGAATACCAGGCATTAAGTCAAAAAGACTCATCTTAGCCCTGTTTGCCTCAGTTTCCTTGTCTATAAAATGAGCTGGAGAAGGAAATGGCAAAACCATTCCAGTATCTTTTCCAAGAAAACCCCAAATAGGGACATGAAGAGTCAGACACGACTGAAATGGACTGAACAACAACAAAAGCATTTTACATGTTATCAAATTTGATTCTCACAATAACTCTTAGAGGTTTTACAGAGAAAGAAAACTGATGCTGATAGAGATTAAGTGACTAGCCCAGGGTCACACACAGGCAAGATCTGATCTCAGGTTTTCTTGACTCCAAGTTCAGCACTCTAGCCACCTGGCTGCCTCCAACAGGAAGTATGAAGCATGGCCCAAATTCAAGGCCAGGTCTTCTTCTTCTTTTTCTTTTTGGAGGGGGAAGGCAAGGCAATGGGGGTTAAGTGACTTTCCCAAGGTCACACAGCTAGTAAATGTCCAATGTCTGAGTCCGGATTTAAACTCAGGTCCTCCTGACTGTGCCACCTAGCTGCCCCTTGGCCAGGTCTTCTCATTTCAAATCTGACATTCTTTGCACCTCATCCGTTCCTTCCAACTCTAATATTTAGGGTTTCTAAGGCAAAGATAAGGGTTAAATGGGTTTCTCCAAAAGACAGTGAGATAGTAATCAAGAGAGAATTACAGAACATTGGCTCTTCCCACGTCCTCTCCATAAGATCTTTGAGCTACCCTGTAGTTTCAGGATAGAAAGCTGATGGTTATTTAAAGGGTCTGAGACAGCATCTGCTGCTATTCTTCCTAGAAGGAAAGAGCTGGGCTATATAAGATAAACACATGGGTAAAATCGCATCTATCGTAATGAGCATGAATGACATCGTTATCCTCTGCCTGTAATGAGGACTATACCCAAGCCATAATGAGGAAGGCGCAGCGTGCCCTCTGCATGCAAAGGAGGCAAGGAACAAAGTCTTAGCGAATTCTATGGAAGTCCAAAGTCAGGAACTACTGCTTAAGCAGCTGATAGAATAGAAACGGATGTGGATAGAGTGCTTCAGACAAGTTTTTCCTATTCGATCCTCATAATGGTTAGACGATGACTCCGCCTTGATTGCACAGCTGGTACATGAGGAAGGCAGGGCTTAAACAGGAGTCTCTCCTGCCTCCAGGTTCAGACCTCTTTCCCCTCTATAGTGGGACCTCATCTATTCTATGTAAGGCACTACAGTAAGAGGTAAAGATGCAAAGTAAAAAATGACATAATCTTTGTCCTCCAGGAGATTACAATCTGGAGGGAGGGAAGGAAGGAAGGAAGGAAGGAAGGAAGGAAGGAAGGAAGGAAGGAAGGAAGGAAGGAAGGAAGGAAGGAAAGAAGGAAGGAAGGAGGGAAAGAAAGGAGGGAGGAAGGAAGGAAGGAAGGAAGGAAAGAAAGGGAGGGAGGAAGGAAGGAAGGAAGGAAAGAAGGAAGGAAGGAAAGAAGGAAGGAAGGAAGGAAGGAAAGAAGGAAGGAAGGAAGGAAGGAAAGAAGGAAGGAGGAAATAATAAATGATTATTCTTTCTTTCTCCCTTCCTTCCTTCCTTCCTTCCTTCCTTTCTTTCTTTCTTTCTTTCTTTCTTTCTTTCTTTCTTTCTTTCTTTCTTTCTTTCTTTCTTCCTTCCTTCACAGTGCTTACTATGAGCCAAGCACTGTGCTAAAGGCTTAGGATATTAAGATGAGCAAAAAAAAAGTCCCTGTCCTTGAGGGCATTCCAATGGCAATGACAGCATACAAAAACAAGCTAAAAAGCAGAGTAGGCAGTTGAATGAACCCATGGGGGCAGGGAAAGTCGTGGTTTTAAAGTCCAGAGGAAGTCAGGGATTGAGCTGGGAGAACTAGCAGGAACGTAGCGTGTACACAATTAAATATGAATCCAATAGAGCAGGGATCACTAGTGATGGGAATAATGGATCCCTCAGAGATCCATTGGTCCCGCAACCTCATTTTACAAATAATAAAACTGAGGTTTAACCTTTCTGTACCATGGTACTTTGGTGAAGCCTTATAGACCTCCCCTTTCAGAATCATATTTTAAATGCAGAAAATAAAATTGCAAAGGAAGTCAATTATATTGAAATTAAGATATAATTTTTTACCATCCAGGTTCATGGACTGCCTGAAATCTTTCTAGAGATGATTAGGGATCTCTGGACCCACGTTAAGAACCCTTGAGGTAGGAGCGTAACAAGAGCAAAGGAGAAATACAGGCAAAGTGTAGTAGGGAAATTTGGGAATGAAAATGACATTTCAGCTAGAAGTGGGTTGGGAGGGAGGGTGGTTCAAGGAAAATTTCATGTAGGACATTGTACCTGAGCTGGGTCTTGAAAGAAGAGCAAGGCTTAAATGGGCAGAGGGGAGATAAGAATGTGTTCCAGGAAAAGGAATAGCTTTTGGAGATCTGTTAACAGCTGATAATCCAGTATGGTCAGCATATAGAGGGCATTAAGGAGAATAATCTGAAGTAAAGCTGGAAACATAAAAGGGAGCTGGATTGTGGAGGTGTTTAAAAGTCACAAAGAGTTTTTATTTTTATCCTACAGGCAATAGGGAGCCAGAAAAGTTATTTTCAGCAAGGGAATGGCATGACCCCCAGGTTTAAGCAATGAAGCAAAGGGAGCCTTTAATCTGAAGGGGAAGAATAGTTCAAAAAACCACCATCCTTAGGGAGCCCCCAAATTAGCCTCCCTCATTCTGGTGCACCATCAGCATAATACACCATATTATTTCATCATTGGTCTCAAGCATAGTTATCATTAGCATAATGCCTCGCCCCATTACTTTGGGTGATTGGGTTAATCAGTCATCCATTATCAACAGGCAATCACAACATCAGGAGACTTCAGTGAAAACCAGGTTTAGGACAAGAGAAATAAACATGTGTGGGGAAACCAGAGAGTTCCCAGTCCTTACAGAAGTTTCCATATTTATGTTGTTGTTATAGTTTGTCCTTCTTTCTTGAGGAGGACCAGGACGTTTTGCATATTTATAACAGTAAAACAAAAGGAGGAGGGGAAAAGGGAGGGGCTTGGCATGGGAGGGGGAAAGGTACTGTAAACGTCAGAAAAAGACCCTTCCTGAAGGGGAGGAGCAAGGTCGATGGCAAAAGCCTTGTTCTTTTCTCATGGGAACTACCAATCTATGAAGATGGGAGGAAAGCACCCCAGCTGCACAAAAAAGTAGCTGGCATCTATCTTGCCTCCCAAAGGCACACAGGGGATCCAGTTTGGGGTGCAAACAACAAATTATGGCACCTGGGTGGGGGGCACTGTCCTTGACACATTCAAGGCCTCCTGCATGCTCTTGTTCCACTGCTTTTGGAAAATGTGGCAACTCAAAAAGACAAGTTCAGGAGACCCTTTAACAGTCCTTGATACCACCAACAAATATTTATTAAATGCTTCATACTTATTACATACTAAATGCTTCATACTGTGCTAAAAGCTAAGAGTTAATGGCTAAGGATGAAAATGGTTTGAAGTCATAGAACTTAGGTTTGAGTTCTAACTCTGACACAAGTGTTACCTAAGGCAAGTCACTTTACCCTTAGAGCCCTGGGTTTCATCACCCATATTGGATCACATAATCTCTAAGGCCCCTTCCATCTCTAAATCCTGTAATCAGAACTGTACGTGAAGGAAATTTGGAGACTGGGTGAAGGGTGGATTGAAGAACAGAGAGCCTAGGGGCAGGGAGACCAGTTGAGCAACTGTTAGCCCAGGTGAGAGGTGACAGCATTTTGAACTAGGGTCGTAGTAATTTAAGTAGAGAACAGGGAATGGATTACTCCGACATAACACTCCATCTCCCCACTACGAGCATTTTCACTGTCTGTCCCTAATGTCTGGAGTTCTCTCCTTCCCCATCTCCTCCTGGTTTCACTGGCTTCCTCTAATTCTCAGCTGACAACCCACCTTCTACAGACAGAAGGAGAATGAAGATAGAGAAGTATCAGGAAAACACAAAGAAAATCGAACCTTGGTTTTCTTCATCTGTAAATGGAAATAGTGATTGAATCACTTACCTTGGCGGGTTGTTATGAAAATCAAATGAGATGATTTATGAGAGTATCCAAGAGAAAGGGGTGATCAATAGTGTCAAATGCTGTAGAGAGGTCAAGAAAGATAAGTATTGAGGAAAGACCATTCGATTTGTAGATTAAGAGATCAGTGATATTTTAGAGAAAAGAAACGAAGCTGCCAGAAGTCAAGTCACAAAAGATTTAGAAGAGGAAGTAAAGGAAACCAGATCTACATGACTTTCTCAGGGAGCTTAGCCAGGAAGGGGAAGACAGACATAAAATGATAGCTAGGAAGGACAGTTGAACCAACTAAGATTTTGTTTGAAGATGGGGAAAATGTGCATGTGTTTGTAGGCAGCCAAGAGGGAGCCAATTATCTCATTCCACACAACAATGCTATGAGATGGGTGCTATGGGTAATATTATTTCCATTTCACAGGTGGTAAGATTGAAAAGCTTATGGCTAGGGCTGATTAGAAGGTGTCTGAGTTCTCTTAGATATCTGCTGCTATGTAACTACAGCTCAGGTTGGAAGTTATGCCTGGAAGGGACTGGCCAGTACCATTTTTAGTCCAGGCTGAAGGGAAACACCTGTGAGGCCCAGAGAAAATAAGTCAGCTGTTGATCACTCAGCTAATAGTGTCAGAATAGAATATGAACCTGGTTTTCCCTCACTCTAGATCCAATGCTCTTTTCATTATGCCTTATGATTATAATAAACTATATAATACTAGCTTTTATGATTAGTTGTTATAGTAATATTTGCAATAGCATTAGAATGATAATATTGCAGCAGTAAAAGGAAACAGAAAGTACAAATTGGATAGTCAAGGATTGTCATCCTATGGTATGAGCCCCAGTGAAGGAACACAGGCCAGTTTTCCGTTTCATCTGAGCTCATGGCTGCTGCCAGGACCCACACCCAACTGCTTCTGAGATCTCTTATCAGCTACCCCACCAGGAGCCTCAGAGACAATGAGTTAAAGTTGAAGGTCACATAGCTAGTAAGTAGCTATTAGATCTGGGATTGTAATAGTCCCTTCTTGAAAGAGAAAACAGTCAGTGGTCGAATATTCCATTTACAGGAATCAGTCACCACAACCATAAAGAATGAGGTTGACCTTTAAAAACTAGAAAAGAATATAAATAAAACGAATACATTAATTAATAACAAATTAATTGTACATAATTAGAAATTAATAATAATAAATACATTAAAAATATAAAACAGTAGAGGTGAATAAAGAAGTGAAAATACTGTTCCATTAAATAATCTTACCTAAAGACTGTCAGTTAATATTAAGCTAAATGGATGCTTCTAGTCACATCAGGCAGGGTTCTGTCTAAGGTCCTTTAATGTTCAACATTTTTACCAACAATATGTCTGCTGACATAGATGTCATGTTTATCTTTTAAAAAAAAGGCACAAAACCAAGGGAGATACTATTAAATTGGACAATGGAATGGTGGATGATGGAATCAGCATCCCAGAAGATCTTAGTAGATCCCAGAAGATCACAATAGATTTTAAAAGATCCTAGTAGATCCAAGAGGGTCTTAGTAGATTCCAAGCGGTCTTAGGAGATTCCCAGAGGATTATGATAGATTTTAAAAAGATCCTAGTAGATCCAAGAGGTCTTAGTAGATCCCAGAAGGTCTTCGTAGACTCTAGTAGATCTTGGTAGATTCTAAAAGCTCTTAGATCCCAGAATATGTTAGTATGATAGATTGAATATAAGATGGAATATATCAATGGCATAGGAGATAAGAACTGGCCCTGGAGTTAGAAAGACTTGAATTCAAATCCATCTTCTAACACCTGTTACCTGTGTGATCATAAGCAATTTACTTAAACTCTTAGTGCACCAGGAAATTTTCTAAAACTATGTTGCAGACAAATAACTAATCTTCATTGAAGGAGAACATTTCCATGCTGGGAATTCCCAATACTGACAATAGCACAGATTCAGTCTCTTTATCCTTCCCCATAAGAAAGTGTTATGTACAGATCCAAAAACAGTGGCAAAAGAATAAACTGGAGAAAGTGTGGATTTCAAAGCAGTTTCTTATGGAAACGTTTCTACTATTTACTACCTGGGCAAAGCTAAAAACTAGACATTTCAGCACCTGGGGCCAATGCATTTGGAGGGAGAGGCAGAAAGCCTGGTTTATCCTGAAGCTGTTTCTGGGAAGGTCAGAGAACACTGCCATTGCTGCTTATCCTGGGGGTATTCTAAGCATGGGTCTCTAAGTCCAGCAACATGATGGAGGTTGTCTGCCTGGGATGGGTTTATTCATACTGATGTGACAGTAAGGAAAGCCAGGCCCTGGAAGAAGGACATAACAGCAACAGCATCCTGGGGATAGGTGCAGGGAAGGAGTAACCTAGGCCACAATGCAGGCCAATTGACCAAAATTTACCCTAAAGCACCTCACCATGCCTCTACCCACCAACCCCCAAATGTCAATGCCCTGAAGCAAAGTCCTAGTCACCCTTATCCAAGTACAGCAACTAATTTGAGCCAAGTTAAGCAAGTCACTTCCCCTTTGTAAGTCAAGTTCCCTTCCCTGTAAGAGAGGGCTGAACTAGATAAACTCTTCAGACTCTGCAAGTTCTAACATTCTGCGACTGATTGATCCTGTGATAAGACTTGGGGGGATTGGTTAATTACAAGCAAAATATGAGCCAAACATGGCTGAAAAAAGCTAACACAGTACACTTTTACATTCGTGACGGTACAGAGTCCAGAAGAACAAAGGTGGTTGGCAGGCACCATGGTACAATCGAAAGCACACTAGCTCTAAAGTCAGAAGATACGGGCTCCAATATTACCTCTGATGCATAATTTAGGAATTTGGACAAGTCATTTAACCTCCTTGGGATTCAGTTTCCTCAGCTGTAAAAAGAGGGGCTTGGACTAGTTGGCCTCTGGGGTCCCTTCCACCTCTCGATCAATGACCTTGTTTACTCCCACTGAACTCTGTCGTAGTCACATCACATCTGGAATATTCTGTTCAGGTTGGGGTACCACATTCAAAGATCTCAGAAGATCTCTTAAAGAAGGATGTTAACAAACTAGAAAACATTTAGAGCAGGGATTCTTAACCCTTTTCTGTTATGAGCCCCTTTGTTAGTCTGGGGGAGCCTATGCATCCCTTCTCTGGATGATGTTCTTAAATGCATAAAAAATAATATGACAAAGGAAATCAATTGAATTTAAATAAGGTTATAAATGGGGTAGCTAGGTGGCCCACTGAATAGAGCACCAGCCCTGGAGTCAGGAGGACCTGAGTTCAAATCCAGCCTTAGACACTTAACACAAACACTAGCTGTGTGATCTTGGGCAAGTCACAACCCCAATTGCCCTCCAGAAAAGAGAAAGAAAGAAATTAAATAATTTTTTTTCATTTTAAACTAAACCCCAAGGTGTTGTTGTTGGAGTTTTCTTGGCAAAGATACTGGAGTGGTTTCATTTCCTTCTCCAGATCATTTTACAGATGAGGAAACTGAGGCAAACAGAAGGCTGAATTTGAATGCAGGTCTTCCTGACTCCAGGCCTAGCACTCTATCTACTGTACCACCTAACTGCCTTAGACCCCAAAGTAAGAACTAATCTAAAGGAAAGTGGCTGGGATAGAGTCTGTCATGAAATTATATCATATGAGGAATGGTGGAAAGAATTGGATTAGGCATTTAAAAAGGGGGGCTAGAAAGAGAATCAAAGCTGAGGGGGTGAGGAGACAACTACAATCCAGACTCAGTTTCCTAGAATAGAAGCCCAAACATTCTCCCTGATTACCATGTGGCCCCTAGAGATATCATCTGAAGGGTAAGGATAATCTACACTAAGTCAGAAGCTACAGGAACACAATCTAGCCATAACAGTGGATGAGAGGAAGAGTTATTAGGGAAGGGTAAGAACTTCAGGACCAAGTCTCATGAACACTGACAAGGAGTTCCTAGATTGTCATACTGAATGCCTGAACCAAGCAGAGGAGTTCTGGGACCAAGCAGAAGCTGGAGCCAAAGATCAGCAAAGGATGGTTGTTGTTGTTTGTCTTTCATTCTCAAAGAGGACCATGACATTAGGGAGGTGATACCATGACATGCAAGTGAATGGATTTAAGTGAGGCAGGGCTGTGCAAAGTCAGCAGCCTCACTTTCTCCTCTGTAGCTATCTGGGTCTAGTGGCCAGATATAGATCAGGAGGACTGGAGATGGCTCAGGATGCAGCAGGAGACCTTGGCCTTTTTAAGCTAAGATCTTTAACAGCTATTCGTTTAACTGAGGGAATGCCCAATCAGTGACTAAGCAAGGGATGGAACCATGATACAGAAGAGCAAATCTTTATCTTTCCCTCTTCCAGTACTGTGAGTGGTGTAGGCTGGGAAGGTCTGGGGGGAAGGAAAGTGACTCTAGTCACCCCTCCTTCTTTCTTCTATGTGAGGGGGAATCAGTTCCAGAGAAGTCTAGAGGACTGCATAGGAGTCTGGGAGAGGTAGAACTTGCCAGAGGGATGCGTTATAGGAGTCTCTAAGCACCCCAAGGACTTTCCCATTCCAGAAGCTCTTAAGCAGTCTGGATAAGTCCCCATAAGTCTGGGGAGCTCACCCAAAAGAGCAAAGTCAACTCTCTATCAGCCCCAAGCTCTTTCCCCTTGCAAGGGATGGTACACAGGCCAGAACATAAGCAGTCTCAAACTCTGAGTAGTACAATAAGTCTGGAAGACTATACAGGTCACAGAGAAGTAGAGGGCCACATCAACTCCTTTTGTCATACCAAAGAACTGAAAATTAAAGGGACATCCATCACTTGGGGAATAGCTGAACAAAATGTTTTGTATGAATATAATGGAACACTGGGTGGCTAGGTGGCAGAGTGTACAGAGCATTGGACCTACAGAGAAGTAGAGAAGGAAGGAGAATCAATGGACTTTGATGGATAAGTTCTTTGGACTTTACATTCTTTGTTAAATACAGCCTATCCTGTGTCTACCCCAAGGGCTTACAAGGGAGCTGAGGGTTTTTAGCTTTTCTTTAAAGACCTAAGTTTGAGTTATATTCTGCTGTTCTCAAGGGATATCCAGGGTGGGGCCATACGCTTAAGAGTATAATTATGGGAAGCCCCCAAGAATGAATCAGGTCCATGAAAATCCCAGAGATTTTGGTTTGGGGCCAAGGTTTACATGGGGTGTTTAGCCTAGAGAATGGAAGTCTTAGGGAGAGGATGTGATAGCTATCTTCAAATATCTCAGGGATTTTCTTGAGGAAAAAAAGGCATTAGATATATGCTTTGTTCTTGCCCGAGGGCAAAGCTGAGACCAATAGGTAAAATTATAAGAAACCAGATTTGGGCTCAGTTTATCCAGTAAATAAGAAGACCTAGGTTTTGCAAAATAGGGCCTACATTTTTGGACATGGCAAATATATGGATTTGTTTTGCTTGACTAAGTTTATTTGTCAAGAGAATTGTCTTTCCCTTTATATTTTAGGAAAAGATTTGAGCCGGGGAAAGGGGGAAGCTATAATGTTGCCAAAATAAAAATAAAAGAAAGTTATTGAAGCATATTTCAAAATACCCAGAAGGGAACAGAAGGAAGTTCAGAGGGAAATCCAGACAAGTAGGGAAAGTAACATGCTAAACATATTATATACTTTAGAAGAGAAAAGCAAGCCGTACACAGGAGGGATTTAGAATTTTACATATAATTTTCTGTTCTAATTTACATATGGAAATGTTCTCTGTTTCTGTGTGTATGTGTTTTAAATTCAGAATAAAAAACGTTTAAAAGAAATGAGTTCATTAGTCCTACCACTTATTAGCTGTAGAAGCATGGACAAGCCATCTCTTAATCATCCCTGAGCCTTGATTTCCTCACTTAAAGAATAGAAACAACAAATATTTGCACCCCCTACCTACAAGGTCATGGTTAGAAATGAATTATAAACTGTAGAGTGAAGTGGGGTGTATGTGTGTGTGTGTGTACACATGCTATAATCATTATATTGAAATAACATAGCATGGTAAGTGGCTTGGTGAATAGGGCACTGGATTTGGAATCAGAAAGACTCATGTTCCTGAGTTCAAATCCAGCCTCAGACCCTTACTAGCTGTGTGACCTTGAGTGAGTCTCTTAATTCTGTTTGCCCCAGTTTTCTCATCTGTATAATGAATTAGAGAAGGAAACCACTCCAATATCTCTGCCAAGAAAACCCCAAATGGAGTCACTAAAAGTCAGATAGGACTGAAACTACTCAACAACAAAAGCATGGAATGGCAAATAGCCCTAGAGTCAAGACCAGGAATCACCTCCTACATCTGATACATACCAGCTCCATGCCTGTGGACAAGTAACAACCACTTAGTGCCTCCAAGCAACTCTCAAGATTATAATATACTACATAAGCTGTACTATCTATATACATCTCTACAGACAGTATATAGCTGTACTAATTATATAATATACAAGTAGAGAAGTACAAATTAAAGCAACTCTGAGGTCCCACCTCCAAGTATCCGATTGGCAAAGGTGACCAAAAAAAGAGGAAAACGATCACTATTACGAGGGGAGCAGAGAAAACAGGCCCATGAATGCACTGTTGGTGGACCTGTACATTGATCACACCATCTTGAAAAGTAATTTGGAGCTATAAGCCCTAAAGCTACTAAACCTTTTGACTTACAAATACCACTACGACACCCAAAGACAAAAAGTATGTGGCCAAAAATATTTACATCAACTCTTTTTGTCATACCAAAGAACTGAAAATTAAAGGGACATCCATCACTTGGGGAATAGCTGAACAAAATGTTTTGTATGAATATAATGGAACATTGGGTGGCTAGGAGGCAGAGTGTACAGAGCACTGGACCTGGAATCAGAAAGACTTATCTTCTAAGTCCAAATCTGGCCTCAGACACTTTTTAACTGTGACCCTGGGCAAGTCACTTCACCCGGTTTGCCTCAGTTTCTTCATCTGTAAAATGAGCTGGAGGAAGGAAATGGCAAGCCACTCCAGTATCTTTGCCAAGAAAACCCCAAATGGAGTTATGAATTAGCTCCAAATGGAGACAGGATTGAACAAAATTGTAATTACCACAAAAGCACAATAACTTTTTAAAATTCAAGGCTCTATCCATTACAATCACCCTGCTGCCCAAATACCTTAATTTGGTATTCAAGGCCATTGATAATCTGTCCCCAAACAACCTTTCCAAGCTTATCTCCATCAGCTTCTGCTCCAGTTAGACTGAGTTCAGGATACCTTTATTCACACCAGCTCCTCTGCCTTCAAGGTCCTTCTGTCCTCTGTGCCTCTCTTGAGTCCTGACCAACTTTCCAGGCCCAAGTCAAGCTTCTACCTCTTCCCTGACACCCCAGACCAGTTCTCCTCTCTCTGACCCTCAGCAGCATTTATCAGTATTAGCACTTAGCATTTGCTGCCTTAGTTCTAATTATCCCTTCCACATCTCAGGGTTGGGGTGCAGAACCCCACAATCTGGAAAATCCATGTAAACATTTTTGGCCCTCCCTTCATACCGGAGAAGAAACCTGAATTATTTTGGTATTAAAAGATAACATATGTTGATATTATATAATACTTCACATATGCTTTATGCATTTCTGAGTCTCTAAATTTTTTCTGTGTCATCTGCGGGTCCCACAAAATTCCCCCAAAACTCCCATTTATTTTCTTAGGCCAACCCATGATATGTACAGTCCTGAGAACGGGAAAGTCACGATGTGGAAGGGATAACTGGATTTTCCATTGAAGCTCTAGCAATAGAATTTTAGATTCTCAGAATCAGGGAACCTTAGGGCTAGAAGGGACCCTAGTGGTCATCTGATCCACTGACCTTACTTTGCAACTGGGGAAACAGATCCAGATCTTGCTCACAGCTTTGACACAGCTGGAGCAAATGACTGCTCTAATCTGGGAGATCTGGGCTGGAATCCTGAAGACCTGGGTTCAAATCCGAGCTTCATGAGGTTGTCTACTCTAAGAGGGTCAAACTCAAACTGAAACAAAGAGCTTTGCAGGCTGCAGACTCACTTAGAAAACCCACATTAACATTATCTGTGTCGTATTGTATTTTTATTAGTGGTGCTAGAGACAGGACCATCCTGGATGTAGTGGGAAACCTTGGCCTTTTTAAACTAAGGAGCCAAATGATTTATCTGTATATTGTGGACGAAGGGCAGACAACAACATTCCCCAATTACATTTTAATCTAGTTTGGTACATGTTGGGGAGTAAGTAGCTACTGGTAATGAGCTCTGTATTTTGAAGCTGGGAAAACTTAGGTCTGGAAATTGAAAGTGACTTGCCCAAGGTCACACAGCTTGTTTTGTGCGTGTGTGTGTTAAGTGTCTGAATCCAGATTTGAACTCAGGTCCTCCTAACTCCAGGGCTGGTGCTCTATTCACTGTGCCACCTAGCCGTCCCAGAAAACTTTTTTTTGTATCATCTTGGAATTCTCTGCCTCTGTTCTATCATCTGTGGAAAGTCTGCAGGATTTTCTTTTCATTGATTAATTTTTGTTAATTTTCTTTTTCATGTCACAATTCTTGCTCATCAGACTCTGCCTTTTCTTTAAGATTTTACTCATCCTTCTTTATCTTTATGATACTCTCTGTTGGTTTATCTAATGGTGAGCTTGCTTTTTATTCCACATTTCTTTCTTGAACTTATGAGCTTTCAGCCTTCTTCTCTTATTGTAGCTACTTAAGAGTAGTTCTGCTTTTCTTCCTCATTCTTGGTCTCATTCCACTTCCACTTGGTTCCTCCCCCTTCCCTGAGGCTGGATTGCTGGTTTTCCTAAACTGGGGGAGAGCTAGGTCATCTGGACCCAGTAAACACTAGAGCAAGAAAACTGCCACCAGCTAGGTTTAGAGTCAACCTTTCCCTAGGTCAAACGAGTGCTCTCCCTTTTGGGTGCTCCATTGGCTCTACACTGCTTCCATCTCCCATCTAGCCCTCATCCTCCAAACCCTTTCCATCTTCTTCATCAGGCTGGGCAAAATCAATGTCTGTCACTCCTGGAGGGCTCAGAGGAAATCCAGGATGAGTTATTGCCATAGGGGAAAAGGGAAACAAAGTGAGTAGGGTTGCCCACAGCTAAACTCTGGAGTTACAAGTCTGAGATTTTTGCTTACGCTCATTCTCCTCCTAAAGTGGGATTTGGGGTGGGGAGGAAAGGGAAATCCTGAGTGGGAGTTCTGAGTATTTAAATTCACCGTTGTAATTCCACGAATTTTTAAAAATCTTATACGGTGTCTTTGTCTTTTGGAGTCAGTTATAATTAATTATTCCATACCTAGCCCATAATACTTTTATAATCCTGGTCAGAGTTGTCATGGAGATGGGCATACTTCACCAAAGCAGTTCTGAGGTAGGGTTATACCTCTTTCTAAGGATTTTTGGTGGATTTTGTATTTTTACCCCCAACTACCTATCATGCAGTATGTGTGTGTGTACATATGTGTATTATATACATATTATTACATATATGTATACATACATATATACATATACACACAGGACCTTAGAATTGAATCAACTATACCCTATAGGGTTTGTTATTGTTGTTGTTGTTTTCAGGCTTCCTGGATAATATGTGCCTTCCACAAGATCATAGAGGCTAGGAGGAATGTTAGAGGGCATCAAATCCAATCCCCTTATTTTTATAGATGAGTTAAATGAGACCCAGAGAGGTTAGGTAACTTGTCCAGAGTCACATAGTTAATAAGTGTCTGAAGTAGGATTTAAACTCAATTCTAATAACACTATGATGTCTAGCTATTCAAACAGAGGCTGATCTTGGGTGAGTCACTTGATCTCTCTAGGCTTTAGTTTATTCATCTGTAGAAAGTGTGGAAGTTGAGGGAGTTGGGCTAGGGGATCTCTGAGGTTCCTTCGGTCCTGAATTCCATAATCCTTCTTTGTACCTGTCAGTGATGCTGAAAAAGAGAAGATTTGCAAGTTGGGCTTGGATTTAGACTGCAAAGGGGGTGGAAGGGTGATGGTCCCAATGACTATGTTACTGTGTCCCAATGATCTGTTACTGCATCCAAATATGGTCACTACATTTCAGTAAAGGCATTGATATAATAGAGCATGTCCAGAAGGGGGTGACTCGGGAGATGAAGGGACCAGACACCCTGTTATTTAAGGTTTAGTTGAAGGAAGTAAAGAGATTTAGCTTTAAAAAGAGACAACTTGGGGAAGACATAATCAATATCTTTCAAATGCTTGAAGGCTTATTATGTGGAAGGAAGATAAAATCTTTTCTATTTGATCCTAAAGAGCAGAGTGGGCTGAAATCAGAGTTAGAAGAACTGGTTCAAATCCTATGGGACAACAAAATTAATGCAAGCAAGATTAGATGAGAAGCAGAAAACTGGGGAACAATTTCTACAATCAGTGTTTCTGATGAAGGCCTCATTCTAAAATATATAGAGAACTGAGTCAAATTTATAAGAACACAAGTCATTCACCGTAAATAGTCAAAGATAAATGACCAAAGGATATGAACAGGCAGTTTTCAGATGAAGAAATTAAGGCTATCTATAGGCATGTGAAAAAAATGCTCTAAATCACTATTGATTAGAGAAATGCAAATTAAAAGATCTCTGAGGTACCACATCACACCTATTGGATTGGCTAACATGACAAAACAGAAAAATGTTGGAGAAGATGTGGGAAAATTGGAACATTGATGCATTGTTGGTAGAGTTGTAAACTGATTTAACCATTCTGGAGAGCAATTTGGAACTATGCCCAAAGGGTCATAAAACTGTACATACCCTTTGACCCAGCAATATCACTACAAGGTCTGTTTCCCAAAGAGATCATAAAAAGGAAAAAGAACCCACATGTACAAAAATATTGATAGCAGCTCTTTTTGTGGTGGCACAGAATTGGAAATTGAGAGGATGCTCATCAATTGGGGAATGGCTGAACAAGTTGTGGTATATGACTATAATGGAACACTATTGTTCCATAAGAAATGGTGAGCAAGCAGATTTCAGAAAAGCCTGGAAAGATTTAAATGAACTGATGCTGAGTGAAATGAGCAGAACTAGGAGAACATCATATACAGTAACAGCACCATTATACAATGACCCACTTTTTTAAGCTTAGTTTTTCTGAGCAGTGCAATGATCTAAGGCAATTCCAAAAGATTCATGATGGAAAATGCCATCCACACCCAGAGAAAGAACTATGGAGTCTGAACAGAGATCGAAGCAGACTCTTTTTTCTTTTTTTGTTTGTTTTTTGCCTTTTCTCTCTCATGGCTTTCCCTTTTGTTCTAATTCTTCTTTCACAACATGACTAATGTGAAAATATGTTTAATATGGATGTACATGTATAGCCTATATCAGATTGCATGCCATCTTGCAGAGGGGGGAGTGAAAGGAAGGGGGGATATTTAGAACTCAAAATCTTATAAAAGTGAATGTTGAAAACAAAAAAATAATTAATTAATTAAAATATTTTTAAACCTATGTAACTTCAGAAAAGTCCCTAACAGATTTAATTTCATAGGCTTTCAGTTGTCTAATCTGTAAAATGGGAGTGAGGAGGTGAATGAAATAGATGACCTTTGAAGTCCCTTCCAGCTCTAGATCTATAATCCTGTAATCCATCATTTTACCCATCACAAAAACTTCCTAAGAATTAACTGCCAAAAGTGAGATGGGCTTTCCTAGGAGGTAATGGGCTCCCCAACATTGGAGATCATCATGCAAAGACTGGATGACCAATAGTTAGGGATCCCAGAGAGGGAATTCTTGGTGAAGTGGCCTATCAGGTCCTTCCAGCACTGAAAACCTGTATTCTATTCTTTCTACTACACCCCATTGACTACCCTGGATTGATTGTTGTCATTGTTGCTATTATTTGTCCATCCTTCCTTCTCCAAGAGGATCATGACCTTGGGAGGGTGATGTCTTGACTTGAAAGTGAATTGAATTTAAGTGAGGGAGGGCTGTGAAAAGTCACCAACTTCATTTTCTCCTTTGGAGCCATCCAGTGGCAAAATACAGATCGGAATGACTGGAGATGGCCCCAGATACCTTGGTCTTTTTAAGTTAAGGTATTTCCCAGATCTCAGTTTGACTAAGGCAACACCCATTCAGTGTACCTTCCTAATGCCATGTTCCTCTTCAAGAGCAAAGGACAATCTGTAAGTAGTTGTAGTTGCCCCACTGGAGACCCAACTGGCCAGTTCCAGTTGGACAACACAAATCCTTCCTTCCTTCCTTCCTTCCTTCCTTCCTTCCTTCCTTCCTTCCTTCCTTCCTTCCTTCCTTCCTTCCTTCCTTCTTCCCGTCTTCCCTTCCCTTCCCTTCTCTTCCTTTCCTCCTCTTCCCTCCTCTTCTCCCTCTGTCCACATACAGTATTATACCCTTGCCTACAGGTGCTCTGCCAAAAGGGATGTAAATTTTGATCGCTGAAACCTTGCAAAAATATGTGGGGTTTACAGGCTAGATTTCTTTATTAAGGACCATGCCTCAAACCCAAATCACTCTGGTTCTCATTGATTGGCCAACAATAGGTCCCAGCTCAAGCCTCACTTTGTTCAGCTCTGATCGCTCAGGATGAGTGTAAATAGCAATTGTTTCTACTTTGGCCAGAAACCCTGAGGATCTACCCTGGATATATCAGTCTGCATCTCCCAAATAGACTTCTGGTAGTGGTGGTGATCCCTTGTTCTTAAAGAAGACCAATAACCTCAGAATGTGATCTCTTGATTTGTCCATGAATTGGATTTAAGTGAGGCAGAACTGTGCAAAATCACCAATCTTACCACACTCTCTCCTCCAGAGTCATCAGAGTCCAGTAGCAAGACAAAGATCAAGATGACAAGGAATATTTGAGGAAGGGTCTCTATCTCATACTCCTCTGTGCAACCCAGATTGCCTGGCACGGGATACATAGCAGATAATCAATGAGTATCTGATTATTAATTAAATCCCCATCCCAGCCTGCATGAGCAAGCCAAGTCTGCAGGCAATTGTTCCCCAGAGAAGCTTATGTCCAGCCAGCTGCAGTCCTGGCCTCCCACACTCAAATCAGTCAGATACTGACAGATCCAGAAAACCCATCATGGACTTGGAAGCCTGCAGCTCTTGCTCTGTCCTGAGGGGAAATGGAAATAACAGGTTACCATTCTGGATTTAATAACCCTTGTGGTATTTGGTTATGTGGAAGTTCCCAGAGGACAAGAAGCATAGCAACACAACTGAATAGCAGTACCGTTAGCCAGGGCTAAGGGAGCAAAGCAAAGAGCAGTCTCCATGGTGAGGGCCCTGGAGTGGCAAAAAGCCAGGATAGGTATAATCGGCATTCTATCACAAGCTACTGACCCTGCCCCTCAAGCTACCTGCTATCCCTGGGAAAGAAGAAGCTGGGACCAATCACTGAGTGCTGCCCTCTATTCCACTATCAGCTGGTCCCCTCTAAACAGAGCACATGATCAAATGGGCTTGGGCTTCTTCCTTCTCACCTAGTCCTGGGTAATCTTTTCCAGGCAAAGACAAGAGGAGAGATTGCACTGATACTCCAGAGTCTCTCTCTCTCTCTCTCTCTCTCTCTCTCTCTCTCTCTCTCTCTCTCTCTCTCTCTCTCTCTTTCTCTCTGTCTCTGTCTCTGTCTCTGTCTCTGTCTCTCTCTCTCTCTCTCTCTCTCTCTCTCTCTCTGTCTTCCTCTCTCTCTCTCTCTCTCTCTCTCTCTGTCTCTGTCTTCCTCTCTCTTTCTCTCTGTCTTCCTCTCTCTCTGTCTTCCTCTCTCTCTCTCTCTCTCTCTCTCTCTCTCTCTCTCTCTCTCTGTCTTCCTCTCTCTCTCTCTCTCTCTCTCTCTCTCTCTCTCTCTCTCTCTCTTTCTCTCTCTCTGTCTTCCTCTCTCTCTCTCTCTCTCTCTCTCTCTCTCTCTCTCTCTCTCTCTCTCTGTCTTCCTCTCTCTCTTTTTTCTCTCTCTCTCTCTCTCTGTCTTCTCTCTCTCTCTCTCTCTCTCTCTCTCTCTCTCTCTCTCTCTCTCTCTCTGTCTCTCTGTCTCTTTCCTTGGTGAGAAAGAAGACAATGCCAAAGACTTGGAGTGGGGCAGAAACCAGGACAGAGACAAAGAGATGAAAACAACAATGGTAACCAGGGTGGGGCAAGAAGGGCTTTGTACAGGGCACAGGATGGAGAGGTTATTGATAGCACTTGCAGTTATTAGTACAGTGTTTGATAATCACTAAGTATTTAATTTTTTTTTTGCTTTTTGGAGGGGGAAGGTAGGGCATATATATATATGTTTTTTTATACATATAATAACAATAATATTTTTTTTTGCTTTCTGGAGGGCAATTGGGGTTAAATGACTTGTCCAAGATCACATGGCTAGTTTTGTGTTAAGTGTCTGAGGAAGGATTTGAACTCAGGTCCTCCTGACTTCAGGACCAGTGCTCTATTCACTGTGCCACCTAGCCACCCCCATAATTTTTAAAATTGATTTAGTAACATAAGAGCCCATGATGTCTTGGGACAGGCTTTCTTCCCCCCTAGTGGCTATACTCCAAGTGATCTCTTCCCTAGTTTTCTCAGAACCTCCCAACCAGATCCCCATGGCAGCCCCCTTGTGTGATTGCCCCCCTATCCACCCATTACCTCATTTTGTTCTGATCATGTCATGAAAAAAAAGATTCTAATTCTGACTCAAACAGAGATGGGAACAGGGACAGAAAGATAAGGAGAGTCACAGGGGCAGCCAAAGAGAAGGAAAAGGAAGTGAGAGAGACAGACAGAGACAAAGAAAGACAGAAACAGACAGAACCATGTACAATTAAGTGCCTATGATATACTGGTACTGCTACCTAGTCCCAGGTACTAGGCTATCATAACAACTGTGTTAGACCCTGGGAATGCAGACACAAATATAGCATTCCCTGGCCTCAAGAGGTTTACATTCTATAGGCCAAAATAATGAAAAAAATTAGAAAACTATCTGAATTAAGAAACATAGAAAAGGAATGTAAGGCAGAGGATTTAACAAACCAGAAAATCCATTGCATGGGATTTCCTAAAGTTTGACTTCGATTCAATCAGATTGGTATGAATTCATCCAAAGCAGGATTCCTAGTTTCCCAAAATGTCAGAGTCAGAAAAGACTTCAGAGTTCATCATGTGGTCCAGTCTTCCTTATGTTATAGATGAGGAAACTGAGGCCCAAAGAGGGAGGCCTTGTCCAAGACCATGCAACCCTTAGTCTAGAAACCACTGCTTTCTGCCTTCTTCTCCCTGCATTCTTTCGATGTCTTCACAATGCTTCCAACTCAGATAATCAAAGCTCCCTCCCCAGGGCTTGGAAGGATTCTGGAACCCAGAGATCAGACCTAAGGAGCAAAAGGAGGGAAGGCTGGCTTTGCTCAGGGTTAGTCATGTTGGCTTTGCTGCAGCAAAGGGCCCTCTCGGTGAGGTGCACAGTCCTCCCACAAGCCTCCCTTGCTGAAGAGCAAACAGCATAAATTATCATGACCCAATGAAAACAAACAGGTCAGGAAAACTAACTCCCTCTGAAGAAAAAAATATTTGTTGAGCTGACAGGCTAAGGAAGAATGTTGTTTTTCTGATGCTTTGTTTTAAAAGGCTGCCTATAAATTAATTAGAAAAAATTAATAATACATACAATATATAATATATTAATAGCATATTTATATGACATGATATGGATAGTATACATTAATGTCTGAACACCTCACAAATAATTTACAATGCATTTTCATTTCCAGTGCGTCAACAATAACCGGCCAATGCATTTGCTTTTTTTTCCCCCTCTCTCTCTCTTTTTATTTTAACAACCCAAATTTTACATTTCATTATAAATGGCTTTGCTGGGCATGTCTGTAACTTTTACGCTTCCATTCACTTTATTATTAATGGCTTCCTGAACAGTAACAGCGTAACGGAGCACACAATGCGTTATAAATATTTGATATGGCATCTATAGTCGCCCATTTATCATTTATAACGGGTTACAAAAACATTATAAAACATTTACTACGCATTTATAGATCATTTTCGGCTACCACCACGATGTGTTATAAATACATTATTAATCCTCAGTACGCCATTTATAGGCACCCCTTGTAATGCGGCTCATCCCCTAGCTACTCGCCAGCAAATAGAACCAGGGCACTGATGGGGGGACTGCTTTCCAGAGGAAGGAACTGCACCAAAAAGCCGAGAGAGAAATAGCTCTAATCAAGCCTGGCCAGAAAGTAGCCACCCTCTTTAGACACATGGTATGATGAATGTCCCCAAGTCTCTCTCGGAGATCACTGGGGGGTTGGCAGGAGGGGAAGCAGATGCCAGGTTCACTGCAGAATGGCTATTCTATGCTCTGGCCACAGCCCCACAAACGTAAAAAAAAATCCTTGGCTCTGAAGTCAAGGAACACAGGTTCAGATCCTGGTTGGGCCACTTACTACCTGTGAGACTATGGGTAGAGCCTCCATTTCTTCAGCTATAATGGGGAGTTTGGAATTGGTGATAGCTAAGGTTCCTGAGTCTAAGATATTAGTAGATGGAGCCCTAGATCTCAGCATCACAGAGAGCCAACCCACAGCTGACATGTGAAAGAAGTTACATTCCCAGGCAATATGACATCTCAATGCCAATTAAAATCCAGAGTTCTTCTAAAACTCCCAAAGGAGTCATAGAGGGAGGGGGGATTTTAGGTGCTAAGGCCTGGACTTGGAGGATGATAAAATCTGGAGTTGGAGGGAACTCTGAGATCTTTTAAGTAAGAGGCTCACAACCTTTTTCCTATCATGAACCCCTTTGGCAATCTGGTAGAGCCCTCTCTGAATAGTGTTCTAAATGCATAAAAGAAAATATATGGGATTAAAAAGGAAATCAATGATATAAAATATATTTATCAATATTTTTAAGTTCATGGACCTCTCAGGTTAAGAACCTCTAATTCTAGTTCAATCACTTCACTTTATAAATGAGGAAACTGAGACAAAGGGAGGTAAAGTGACTTTCCTGAGGTCACAAAGATAATAGGTAGCACAGCTGGGATTTGAAACCCAAATCCTTCAACTCCAAGGTCAGTGGTCTAATGCCATGAATGGGGTTGGGGTTGGAGGGGAGGCACAAAGCTTTTAGATCTCCTTTAATCATACCACACATTTTAGCTGAGAGAGGAAAAGACTTAGAAGATGGAATGTGACAGCTGCCTTCAGAGAACAGAAAAAAATAGGTTTATGAGTGGCAATCAGAGAGAAATCTATTTCTACTCAAAATAAGCAAGAATTTCACAGAATCGCAGAATTTTAGAAGTAGAAGGGACATCTTAGGCCTTCTAGCCCAACCCATACCCCAATTTTAGAAATAGAAGGGACCTCTCAGGTCCCCTAGTCCAACCTGTACCCCAATTTCAGAAGGGACCTCTCAGGCCCTCTAGTCCAACCCATATCCCCCATTACGAATTACCTGACAAGTGGTCCTTCACCCTTTACTTGAAAATCTCCAGTGAGAGGAGCCCCACAGCCCCACAAGGTAACCCATCTCACTTTGGGGGAGCTCAATTGCTAGCCTCAGCAAGCCTAAATTTGCCTCTTTACCACTTCTCAACGCACTGAGTTCTGCCTTCCAGAGTCAGAGTAAATCCAATCCCTTCACTATGAGACAGTGTTTCTTTCTTGTTTTTTAAATTAGCTTTTAAACAGAAATCTATCTTTTCTCCCTCCTACCCTCTATACCCCATTGGCACTTGATATTTTGACAATATTTTAGATACTCTAACCACCAGGGTTCTGCTGAGTTTTCTCTTCTCCAGTCTAACCATTCTCAGTTCCTTCAGATGGCATGGACTCTAGTTCCTTTCC